>CM027469.1:24293820-24767206 GCA_015776775.1 Magallana hongkongensis
AAATCTTTTTTATGATTTTTCCAACTCTTAAATATCATAAAAGTTTAAGTTAAATGCAGAATTATCATAATAGCAGGTTTTTGCAGTATGGATAAATCTAGTTCCCCTAACGTTATTACATTATGCATTAACCAAATCAACTCTTGGAATATGATTAAACATATCCTGTTCCTGTTTAATAAGGTTTTGAAATTTTGGTTTAACGTTGCAAAAATGACGTTTTATACAAGAAAAAAAACTTGCGTCCTAGAACTCGTCGTACAATGTGCACAATATTCAAATTATCTTTGAAATATAAATGGTGATGCCTTGAAGATGCGCAATAAAGTGTCGGAAATTTAATTTTCCTAAGGGGGCCAAACAGTGGGTAAAAAATGATGTCTATTTATTCAAAATTAAAAATGGTTCCCAAAACTCCAAATTTAATTTTCTTTACAGCCAAATCATTAATTTTTGACGTCGTCGTGCCAATAAATACCGTCAGTTGACAAATTATCATAACGCGTTAATGCGCGTTATTCAAACTGTCTGCTCACCTGACGGTAATCATTATGGCATTGAATAATGATTTTTTGAAGTATACAGTCTCATTACTTCAGCGGTGTCTGCATACAAACTGAGTATGAAAATTTGTATGCACTGTTGCAACCACTATTGAAATAAAACCACTATTGAAATAAATTATTTCAATAGTGGTTGGGAATGCATTTCATTAGAAAAATAGCTTTGCAACCACTATTGAAATAAAACCACTATTGAAATAAATTATTTCAATAGTGGTTGGGGATGTATTTCATTTGAAGAATCACATTGTAACCACTACTGAAATACAACCACTATTGAAATAAATTATTCAAATATTGTTCCGGGATGTATTCCATTTTAAAAATCAATTTACAGACACTGTTGAAGTACATATACTATTAAAATTATTTTTCAATCGTAGCTTAGAATGAATATCTTTATAAGTATTACTTTGAAAATTTATATTTTTTTCTTTACGTTTCTCTTTTTACAGACATATCATGTTCTATGAATATTGTATATTACATGTATTTAAATGATAGTGAACATATTGTCAATTGCCAGAACTTCTATTCAAACCCCCTGTATAATGAATCATTATTTATTGATAAATATTATTATAAATATTACTATTAAGATAAATTATTTCAATAGTGCTTAGGGATGTACGTCATTACGACAACTATTTGAATATATTATTTCAATAGTGGTTAAAGATGCGTTTCATTTCAACCACTATTGAAATAAAAAATATTCAATAGAGGTTAGGGATACCTTTCATTTCAACCACTATTAAAAAAAGTATTTCAATTGTGATTGATGATGCATATCAGTTTTATGTCTATTATTATGACTATTTGTAGCACTTTCCTTTCTGCTAGGGGAGTTTTTTCAGATATGAAGTATGTCTTATCATATGATAAATTCCTTTTTAATCATGATTTACCTTTATATGGTCATGCTTTCCATACCACCTGTCATCTGGAACTGACAAAGCTATACGCAGACGGAATAATAGGCATAAAAATGACATGCATCCCTACCACTTTTGAAATATTTTATTTCAAAAGTAGTTGTAATGAAACGGATCCTTAACCACTATTTAAATAAATTATTTTAATAGTGGTTGTAATGAAACGCCTCCCTAACCACTATTGAAATAACTTATTTCAATAGTGGTTGTAATGAAACGCCTCCCTAACCACTATTGAAATAACTTATTTGAATAGTGGTTGTAATGAAACGCGTCCTTAACCACTATTGAAATAATTTATTTCAATAGTGGTTTAGATTGTATTTCATTATCAACATCATATTGTAATCACAATCAAGATACTACCAGAGTTGAAATTTCAATGATGCAATATTTGATTAAAACTACATTTGAAGAATAATTGCAAAGGTCAAATTTCTAAAAGGCAGATCGAGATTAAACTCATGACTTACAGATTCGTAGCTTAACTATTTTTCTACGCTAATAAATACTTCGACCTGGAAAATTAAATGTATAAAATCATGCTTGATTCAATTGTTCATTTCGATACAAAGATGTTTACAATATGGAAGTATTTCATACTAGATTTTGTAGTGGACTCCTAAATCAACATTTGTTATAGCTTAAAAATGACCCCTGAAAAATTATTTCCAGGTCAAATGATCAAAATTAAACCTGAGATCAATGAATTGCGAGAGATTCTTCAGTACCAAGCGGGGGACACAAATTCTTTGAATTATATTGTTTCAATATTGGTTTGAAATGTATTTCATTATGAATATGACTAATAAAACACCGACTACCTGTTAAAATTAAATATACAAAAAAGCAGCCACTGAATTTATTTAATTTTATAATTCTAAGTCAATTGAATGTTATTGATTAATATAAAATCAAAAACATTGTTTCACCCTGACGTATAAAGCCAAGCCACCCCTTCTCCGGTGATAAATCATTACGTTACAGATGATGGTTTTGAGTGAAATATAAAGATATCTGCTCAAAAATTTAATTGCGAACGTTCTCTAAAACTTACAAAACTTTGCAAAAAGTATCAATATTATATGTTTGTTTGATATTGGCTATGTTGTTATGGAGAAAAAGTATAAAAAATTAATTGTTTACGACTACAAAAATGATGTCACCAACAATGACTGACATGGGACAAATGTTGATGAGAAAAATATACAAAGGCCGAGAAGGCTCATTCGAGATTCGAGATTCAAAATACGACATTCGAAATACGAAAAACGGAAATTCAAGATTCGAAATTCGAGATTCAATATCTAAATTAACCAATCAAATCAAAGTTCTGAAAACATGTATCCTAGCGATATCAAACCATTTTTAATAAAGATCATTCGTACATGTTCTTATATACAAATAAATGATATGTTCACTTCTTCCTAGCTAACTAAATAATTATTTGTAATTATTTTTACACAGAATATTAAAGTAGACTAGTAATTATGCAGTGTGTTTCGCGGCTCTAAGTGATTTTGTTTGCCCCGGTGCATTTCAACCTGATGCGTTTGAACCGTGGGGAATTTCACAACCAATAGTTTAAAACCCCGGTTTATTCACCCCTTTTGTGTAAAAATGCGGTTATGGTAGAGAACTTCATAAACGAAGCCAATTTATTCGGTAGGGGGGCCCCTAGGCCAATTTTCAATAATTTTACTATGTACATTCAATAGGCTTCAATTTTCCCGAGGAGGGGGTCCAGACCCACTGACCCCCTCCTTTCTAAATCCGCGCATGACGATTAGTATCTAAAATATGTTTTAATCTTAATATAAATAATCAGTCCAGTTTCTACGATAAATATAAGCAATACTTATCGCTTTTTATGTATACAGGCATACACTAGTACTATGATTATAAACTAATCATTTAGATATTATCACATTATACAGAATAATTAATTATTTTTTATTTTACTTTTCTTGAGTAAACAATTTCAAATGAGTCTTACATTTGGCATTGTTTTCAATATAGAAGGATACATATTTTGTACAATTAAAGGTAAGGATGATTTGTTCACATTGCCGATTTCTCGTGCAGAAAACAGTAAAATTTTAAAAAGTTTGTGCATGGATTTCTCAAAATTAATTGATGTAGTTTGTTATGATTCATTCATTGGTATATTAACAAGAAAGAATAGAAGGTATATAGACAGGCATATGTATCACATCCAAGTTGAGTGTTTCTGTAGTTACCTACCACCCCCCCCCCCGCACCAAAATTGACAATAATAACATATAAATCATACAAATGTTTACTTTGCATGTAAGTAACTCTCTAAAGATGTAAATAAGCGCTGCAAAGATGTGTATACTTAATATACTACTACAATACACTTAGCCAGATAACATGTATTATCGTCATATAACATAGCCGATTAAGTTAATGTGTACATATGATCAACGTACATGTAATTCTACTATACAAGGAGGCGGACGTATCAGGCGGGGATACAGAATTTTTTTTTCCAAAAATGATCGGTTGAATTACATTAAATGCTTTGAAAAATGTTTTAAACTATCGCAAGGGGTCAAAATACATGATAGCAGCTACGTACAGTGTAATTGAAATCTTTCATTTCACATCAATATGAATTACTTATTATAACAACTGGGAGTATATCATAAGCAATACATGTCCTTCACCGGCACCACCCCCTCCCCAGAGAAAAGTGAACAAGTGTCGTTTGTTTGCTTAACGTGTGGAAAAACTGGTTCAAAATTTTTCTAAAGGACATACCCGATTAGTAAAAAAATGAGTCGTTTAAAACTTATTTTGTCAAATTTGTTTAGGTTCATTTGGGTATATTTTGGTCCATTTGGGTAAATATATGCACCAGCGCAGCTCTAATTTATATATAATCAGACCATAAATTCGAAATATTTTCAAAAATTAATAGTTTTAAAACCAGTGGATAAAAAAGGAACCCAAGTCGAAATCGATGAGTGCTAATAGTTGTGTTGAATGAATGGTACAGTGGGATATGCGCAAAAAGTCCAGTTTTCTCTTTCCTACCCTATATTTATTAAACACTAAATCCGATCATAAGAGTCAAATCTAAAATCAAGTACGGGTATATACCTGTTTATCAAATGTAAAACTATTCATAATTTATCTGTAGTGCATCGTTATGGTGCTACACAGAAAGTCTGAAATTAATTTGCCGAGCCAAAACGAAAAAAGCGCCTGGAAAACGAAGAGAAAACGAAGTGGGGACAGAATAACTGATGAATCACCCCCCGAAATTTAAATACTTGAAACAGATCATTGAGTACAACCCATCCGCACACAATTTAAGAAAATTTCATATTTTTGTTATCATTTTCGCTAGCTGATGTATAAGACATCACAAATACCCCAAACCCCCTAATGGAAAAGGAAATGCTAGGTGATGAGAGAGAGAGAGAGAGAGAGAGAGAGAGAGAGAGAGAGAGAGAGAGAGAGAGAGAGAGTCAGTCGGTATAAATCACACGTGCGCTAACACCGAAATTAAAGCTTGCTAGTTGGTCTGCCTTACCCTATAGCTACTATATATACTTGTATCAAATCAAATCAATTTCAAATTCTAAATCAAAGTTGAATTTGACACTACAAAACTCCTCCCTCTCTCTCTCTCTCTCTCTCTCTCTCTCTCTCTCATCTCGACAATGGCATTGATACCCTACAATTCACTATTCCTATTTGGATTGTTGATGTTGTAAATCATTATATCTTCTATGGTTTATTACCTATATTTTGACATGTCGATTATTTCACTGAAATTCGTTTCATAGCTAAAACCACACTCAGTTTTAATTATTTAGATTAAACAGATATTTCTTCGAGAGCTGATTTTTACACAGTTAGGGCGAATACACTACAGGTTAAAATGGTTCGGGGGGAAAACATGGAGGGCAAACAAAATCACTTGTATTTGCAAAGCCCACAGTGTTATCACTAATCTTATTGTTTATACTGTGTGGGGTTAATTCATTAATGTTAATTTAACCATTTTATAACCACTATATAAGAGTTTTTATGACGTAGTATGTATTATATTTGTAGGAAAGAGCATGTACGAATGATCTTTATTTAGAACAATTTGATAAGATACATGTTTCAGATCCATGATTTGATTTGTTAATTTAGATATTAAATCTCGAATCTCGTATGGCGAATCTCGTATTTTGAATCTCGAATCTCGAATGAGCCTTCTCGGCTTTAAGCCATTGGTTAAGTTTAGCCTTAAAATACAAAACTCGAATAAAGCATATTCACATTGCAATTTTATTTGAAATTCAATAAAAGAAAAACAGACTTAATATCGCACGCATACATGTACGTTCATGATAAAGATTTAAACTTGAAAATCATTGCAATTAATTGTTTGTTTTAATAAAGTTTCCCGGTTTGATCTAGAGAATGAATGTCAACAATTTTAAAATGAAGTTATTTGCAAGCAATCGTAATTACTTTGAATACCTATGCAACATGTCACTCTGATTTAAAAGACAACGACAACAATATAAAACAAGTTCGCCTGGAACATGAAACAAAAAAGATTAACATGATATAAAAGAAAAAAAACACGTTTAGAACCAAGAACTCAAAACGTTAATTTTCCTTGCGTTTAGAGCTTCAAATGCAGCATTCTTCATCAATGTTAATTTAGTGTCTTTTCCTCCAAAATATGTTTCGAATTTCGTACCAATTGTTCTCTTCCTCAAACAAAACTAACCAGGTGTTTAAGAATCTTTGATCCTGTACAATTTCTCTTAATCGACAAATAAGGCCACTATTCCTTCCAAAACGACTCACCAAGCGCCGAATGCAAACAGGATTCGGAATGTCAGGCATTATCAAGTTGTTAATATGGATAAGGGGTAGTCCAGCAGATCTGACAACGTGCATAAAGAATCTATTAAAATACTGCAGTCTGAACATTGATTCAGGATAAAATTCAATACAAATTCGTATTATATTTTCCAGTACTAGATTTGGAAGTAGAGGATTCTCAGTATTTGACGATTCTGTATGCAAGGAACTGTTATTTTCACCAAAGCTCTTCTTCTGTGGACAAGGAGGTCTTTCGGTCTCTTCAGAAATAGATTGATCTGGTTCGAGTAATGGATCTGGAAGGATATCATCCGTGCAAATTGATCCTGCAGTTTCAGATTGACGCATGTCAGTATCAGTTGCAGGGCTGTCTGAACTTACTTCTAAGTTGTCATTAGCTTGGTTTGTTGGTGACGAAACCTCGTTCTCAGGTTGAAAGGATTGGCTTTGATTTACAGAATCGGTTTCAGAAATAAGAGATTCCTGTATTTTGGGCAAAACATTTTATAAGTTAGCACAAACAACGCTAACGTAATGTTCGCCCAATCCTTCCGGGTAATGGCCAACTGTAATGATAGGAAGATCAGGGTCGAACCGTCCTGTGTCTGATACGATTCGGTGATGCCCTTGACCTAGTTTGGAGATAACTAGAATCTGCAAACAAAATATTCTTGCAATTGCTTGTAGCGTGAAATGGTCCCCATAGGTTGTTGAAGCTGACATGTGATTTAAATACAGGTCAAAGTAATTATCATTTCTGAAGAAATCAACGTACAGATTTCTATTTTCCCGCAGGTGCAAAATAGCGCTATGACGAAGCTGATCTCCTGTTCTAAACAGGCCTAAGCTATTTAGCTGGCATGCTAAAGCATCAAATTGACAATTTCCATAGCTTGTTGGATTTAACGTAATTCTGACTCCAGGAATAAAAATTGCGTCATTTGCGTTATCTTCTACGCAATTTCTTAACAGATGGGGGATTTCCGGTTCACTTTATCCTTTTTCCTTATCATGATCAGAGTTTCTTTGGGTTTCTGTACTAAGAGTGATTGCAATGTAATATTTTCTTCGATGATTCTCTCTTCGTCTTTTTTCTTGAAAAAACTTCTTTGATTTTTCTCTTCGTTTTTTCTCTTCCTCAACTGTAAGGCTTGTTATGTTTTCCACAGATACCCATTCCTTTCGCGAAACTCCGTTTGGGTCTATATATGTTACAAAGTATTTACTGAAAAATTTGTTTCTTTTAAGGATTCTTGCAATAACTACTGATCTTTTTTTAGGTACACGTCTTCGGCAGGGATATTTTAACAAGACCTTTTCTCCGCTCTTGTAAATGGAACAGCAAAAATTGCTTTTAATTCTCTTCATTCTAGCTCCACATCGTGCAGATGCCAGGGATGCTTTTTTCCTTATATCATCGGTAGAACGACCCCGACCATAGTACACCATGAATGGTGTCTGGTATCCAAGTACCTCTTTTGGCTGACTGTTAATCGCACACGCAACCTCAAAAAGGCATTTTGCCCAGTTTGAGCCCTGATTATTCGCAACCTTTAGGAAGTTTAGTTTTCTTTTAAGAAGGGAGTTGTTTCTCTCAACCTTTCCTTGACTTTGTGGGTGATATTGGCTACTGTTAATTAGTTTTATGCTATGTTTAGCCAGGAATGCAGGCAAATCATCCTTAAACTCTGTTCCATTGTCGCACTGCACGATTGATGGATAGCCGTGTTCTGAAAAAATGTTCTTCAAACATTTCAGAACATTTCTGGGACTCTTATTTGAAAGAGGTCTTAAGAATACAAATCTCGAAAAACAGTCCATTGCACTCAAAATGTATGAGTACTCAATCCCATCATGAACAACCGGTTCCTTTCTCATATCTATGAGGTCAATTTGAAGCCTTTCGAAAACTTTTTTTGACTGCATACTTTGGATGGGAGCTTGATTTGTAAATCGTGCGTTTATAATTGAATGACTTTGACTCCGACTTAGAATTTTTCGCACACGTGCCTCACTTCCACCTGTAACCTTTCCTTTCATTTTATAGTGGATGCTTCTTGCTCCTGCTCCCAATGTTTTCTTTGCTGTCTTAAGAATTGTCTCTTTTAGATTGGAAACTGTTAAGACTCTCTTACCTTCGTGGAGAAGAACATCCTTGTTTTCTTCTTTGCCGAGGCTCAGTTTGTTTTTTACTCTCCAAAACTGGAGAATACCTCTTCGTTGCTCTGACGTCCTTTCTTTAACGGGAACATGATACGTTCCTTTCAAAAGTTGAACAAATAAATTGTACCTTTCCTCTGAAAGTGGACGAAGTCCTCTAGTCTTTGGCGGAACCATCTGAAAATTGAATTAAACGCTTATGAATTGATTGAAAAAAGTATTTGTAAAAACTATCAAGTTGATTGCAAATTGATAGGGTTGCTGTAAAGTTTCACTGATTTGTCTGATTACGTTGAATTTTAATGGTTAACCAGTAATTGTTAAAAACTAGAGACATCCTATTGGTTCAATGGAAAAATTTCAATCATAATAAAGAAAAAAATTCTACCATTATGAAGAAGAGTATAAAAAAAATATACATTTTTGTTGTAGTTAAGTTTCCGTTTGGAATAGTCAGTTTTAACCGATTTTCGTTTATTCAGTTATTTTTGCAATGACCAAAAACAACTGTGATATTCGGTTTAGTGTTTTGCTCAACGTGTTAATTACAGGCACGTATGTAGCTATATGTTTTAAGAAGACAATGCTTTTTGAATATTGTTAGATGTATTACCTTCTTTATGTATGTTTATAGATGGTTTTATTTCTAACACCCTGAATAATCTTATTTATTTGAACACTTACCTCCTTTTATCGCAAAGCAAAACACCACTCCTTTGATTCTATAGGGAATCCAGTCATACTTTTTTGTTACTCATCGGCTGGCAATTAAGAACATTTAACATCATGTACATACTTTAGTTCTCCTCTGTCAAATTTATTTTGTATATATTACATTTGGTAATATTAGAACCTGTTTCTGCTAAGGAACGTTTAAGAAAACAGCCAATGCATTTTGTGCAGGTCGTTTAACCACAATAAAGAGATAAAGATTTTATACTATTCAATTCAGTACATCTAGAAAGAAAGTTTGAGCATGTTAAGCATATTCCTACCGTAATTGTTTTTTCAATTAAAAATGAAAAATTCAATTCAGTACATCTTGAAAAAAAGTTTGAGCATGTAAAGCATGATTCTACCGTAATTGTTTTTTTTTTTCTTTTTGAAAAAAGCGGTTGTAAGACCTGATTATTTTTGTAAATACAATTATCGGTGTTAGGATGACGTATGCAAACATATATTTGTTCAATCTGAGTGAAAAATATAGCTTACCAGTTTATTTTTGCTTCATTTTTATTTGTTTGAATTTTCACATAAAAAGTATCAGTTTTCTAAACAAGTTTTACCAATTCTTGTAAGTTGAAAACTATAATAAAAATCACACACAAAAATAGCATGCCTAGAAAACAGGGTATGATATCAATAAGAATATAAAAACTAGCTCTGATTTAATATCATGTGCTTTAACACGTCTATTGTGGGGAAATATTTCAAAATTAAAAAAAAAAATCTTAAACGATGAAAGTACTTTTATTACAATATTTTATATAAAAAAACAGTATTCAAATGTTAAAATATTAGCATAGCAGTGTTACCTTTAACTTCCATCTGGAACGAACATATCAACGACTCAGGCAGGCAGACAAACAGAAAATGTCTAATGAATATCCCCTACTTTGAATGAAAGCAGGGATAATATTTATTTAAATAGTGCTTGTGTTTCAGCAGTTTTCAACAACTGCTATAAAGTAAAATGTATAATGGAATTTATTATCAATTACTACTGAAGTAATAAATTCTAAAAGTAGTTGAAAGGTTTTCCCAGAATATCTGATACCATTTCCTCCTGAAATAACTGATTCATTTTGTTGACCAAAAATCAAATGCATTTTTTATAAAAATATATGATGTGAATTTTCACATTTTCAAGTTTTTTGACAAGTAAAGATTTCTTTATAAAACACAACATATTTAAGAATGTGATCCATATTTCTTTCATTAATGGTTATAATGAAACGCATACCCAACCACTATTGAAATAATTTATTTCAATTATAGTAGTAATAAAAAAATGCATATCCAACCACTATTGAAATGATTTATTTCAATAGTGGTTATAAAAAACATGCATATCCAACCACTATTGAAATAATTTATTTCAATAGTGGTTATAAACAAATGCATACCCAACCACTATTGAAATAATTTATTTCAATAGTGGTTATAAACAAATGCATACCCAACCATTATTGAAATAATTTATTTCAATAGTGGTTTTATTTAGATAGTCAGGTTACTAAGTGATTCTAATAATAAAATACATCCTCAACCGCTATTTAAATTACTTCTCTCTCTCTCATATATATATATATATATATATAGAGAGAGAGAGAGAGAGAGAGAGAGAGAGAGAGAGAGATTGAACATTTTTAAGAGTTTAAATGAGTTAAATTGGACGAGATGTTAGGCATCTTGTACATGGCGTTGCTTAGATCATCGCTATTTGTGAATAAATATGTCGCTTGATAGTCCTCGAGAAAACAAAACACTTATAAGGTTAGTTACTGACTCATTACGGAGATATATTGGGTTGATCAATCTCATAGAAGGCTCGGCTTCGCCTCGCCATCTATTGGATTGATCAACCATATATATATATATATATATATTTATAAAAAAAAATCGAATTACTATTTGCAAATTGATACTTGAAATGAAGTACATCCACGACCTATAAAAAAAAAATGCATAAATGTGATATGTAAAATGAAATTTATTCCCAATACTGCACAGTTATTCTTGTACTGAAATACATCTATACAATTACGATTATCATAATATATTTCAATAAAGATTAGTATAATGATATATGTTATATAATATTTTAAATGGTGTTTGTATTTCAATAGTGGTTGCAAATTATTTCTCATAATAAGCTTCATAACCCACCACTATTGAAGTAATTTATTTCAATAGTGGTCGTAATAAACTTCATCATCAACCACTATTGAAATAATTTATTACAATAGTGGTTGTAATAAAATTCATCACTAACCACTATTGAAATAATTTATTTCAATAGTGTTCGTAATAAAATTCATCACTAACCACTATTGAAATAATTTATTTCAATAGTGGTCGTAATAAAATTCATCACTAACCACTATTGAAATAATTTATCTTAATAGTGATGTTTATAATTACATGTATCCTTAATTGATTTATTTTAATATACAGGGGGTTTGAGTTGAAGTTCCGGTAATTTCCAATGTGTTAATTCTTGTACAAATAATTTACGATTTTCACATTATATATCAATAGAAAGAAAACGGTAAAGAATAGAATATGAAAACAATTTTATACATCATTCTACGAGATTTTTTTATTTCTGCACAACAGTAAAAATCCGAAAAGAGGTACGTTAAATTAATTGTCTCGGTTATAATTACTGTAAAATATAAGTCTTTAATACCTTTTATTTGCATTTTAATTTGCGTGAATTGGTTATATATTTTTGCACACCCGTGAAAATTGTAACATTATACCATATTTCCTTTTAGTCTTGATTATTAATACCGTAAAATATGCAGGTATAATACCTACCTTTTGTATCTGATATTGTTCGTTAGATAAAGTGTTTCTTGCGTTACAATAGTAAAAACAAAGTAATATTTCTAAAAAATTCATTCTCGTCTACATTAAAAAAAAAACAATGAAACATTAGTCTTTAAAAGTGTCTGTAAAGTGACTCTTAAAATGAAATAATCCCCAACCACTATTGAAATAATTTATTTCAATAGTGGTTTTATTTCAATAGTGGTTGCAAAGTGATTTTTCTAATGAAATGCATTCCCAACCACTATTGAAATAATTTATTTCAATAGTGGTTTTATTTCAATAGTAGTTGCAACAATGCACACATCGCTGCAGTTATGAGACTGTATACTTCAAAAACTCATGATTTAATGCTTATATTTAATTTTTTTTTTAATTCTTGACTTGTCTGCAAATGTGATTTATACCTTAAAATTCCTATCTTATCCTAAGGGTATGGAGGAGCCACAGTAACAGTCACAAGCGTGAACTTTGATTTTCGCTTGTGACGTTGCAGTTTACAGCGTTTAACGTTTGTGACGTCGTAATAAAACACGTCATTTTAACCGTTGAGTACCCAGTGATTAGGTGTTGCACTTAGAGGCATTTAAAAATCAAAGAATTTGATGGAAAAACACAGTAGAATGTACATATTGACACGGCGGCATCAAAAATAAATCATTTAATGCTATAGCAACCTTCAAGCGATAAGCGCGCGCAGTTATTGTGACGTCATAAAAAAGTGAAAAGAATTGAACGTTTTTGCTATTTTATAGGTTCATTTTGCAAATGTAAATAAAGTATTTAAGAAATGAAGATAATAATTTTTCTATTGATCGACGTATCAAAGAAAAAATTGACCGGAAAACTGTATCAATGTTTTCCGGTCAATTTTTTCGTTGATACGTCGATCAATAGAAAAATTATTATCTTCATTTCTTATCATTTAATAAAACATTTTCAAATAAAAAAATGTGAAGTGTTATTGATCAAAAATGTAAATAATGTAAATGAAGCGGCGCGTATGAATACAAAACAACAACAGCAACAATATTCAAAATGGATACGCCTTCAGCTGATGCAGAGCTACTGGGCTGAATTTTAATGAATTAAACACAAATAGTGAGTTAAAATCTGAACCGGCTGAATTGAAAACGAAAGGAAAATACATGCGATAGCTTGTGATATTATTCACTGTGCAGAAAAACTCGTATTAAAACTAGTTTTCATGTGAGATCGCTGGAATATGCAACTGGACATAACCATCCAAGGAAAAGTGATCGTGGACGAAAATAGCTGATATGTCGACAAAGAATAGTATGTATAAGCGACTTTTGTAAACTTTGTGGTAACTAGATAGCCAGTGATGTACTTAAATGGTATATATCTGCCGCTTGGAATTCACCGAAGGAGTTGATGCATTACTCATAGCCTTTCTTTACGACGCTTATTTTGATGACCGATCATCTACCAGTACGTGTGTAAATTTGAAAATTATCGTTACCAAATTTGAACAGCAGTGTTACCGTGAAAGTTTATATACCTATATGTTCGTTATAATATTGAAATCCTTAGAAGGAACAGCCAGCCTCGCTGTAAATGTTGATTGATCTCAAGCAGACGAAATCGTGAGGGGACGCTTAATTTTCTATTTCGTGAATCAATCAAAGTGTTTTGTTTATTTTTGAAGGTTAAACTTTCAAGTTTTTATATTCACAAGTTTGCATTTTGTTTGCTGACAATAAAACAGACACAACTTTACATTTTGTTGACAGTGTTTATCTTGGAAATTCCCGTTCTAGAAATAGTGTTAGATCAGAGCAGTTGAGAAAAGTAGATCCGGCGAAAATTTTATTGATGCAGGTATCATTTAATATTTATTCGTTTGATGAGATATCGGCGCTTTTGATTGGTTGAAAAATTTCTTTGATACCTGCATCAATAAAAATTTTTGCCGGATCTACTTTTCTCAACTGTTCTGATCTAACACTATTTATAGAACGGGAATTTCCAAGATAAACACTGTCAACAAAATGTAAAGTTGTGTCTGTTTTATTGTCAGCAAACAAAATGCAACCTTGTGAATATAAAAACTTGAAAAGTTTAACCTTCAGAATTAAATAAAACACATTATTTGATTCACGAAATAGAAAATTAAGCGTCTTCTCACGATTTCGTCTGCTTGAGATCAATCAACATTTACAGCGAGGCTGGCTGTTCCTTTTCCAGGAATATTATTATAACGAACGTATAGGCCTATAAACTTTCACGGTAGCACTGCTGTTCAAATTTGGTAACTATAATTTTTTAAATTTACACACATACATGATCGGTCATCAGAATAAGCGTCGTAAAGAAAAGCTATGAGTAATTATGCATCAACTCCTTCGGCGCATTCCAAGCGGCAGATATACCATTTAAGTACATCACTGGCTAGCTATAATAGTTACCACAACGTTTACAAATGTCGCTTATACATACTATTCTTTGTCGACATATCAACTATTTTCGTCCACGATCGCCTCTCCTTGGATGGTTATGTCCAGTTGCATATTCCAGCGATCTCACATGCTAACTAGTTTTATTACGAATTTTTCAGCACAGTGAATAATATCACAAGCTATCGCATGTATTTTCCTTTTGTTTTCAATTCAGCCGGTTAAGATTTTAACTCACTATTTGTGTTTAATCCATTAATTCAACTAAGTAGCTCTGCATCAGCTGTTGTTGTTTTGTATTCATACGCGCCGCTTCATTTACATTATTTACATTTTTGATCAATGACACTTAACATTTTTTTATTTGAATTGTTTTATTAAATGATAAGAAATGAAGATAATAATTTTTCTATTGATCGACGTATCAAAGAAAAAATTGACCGGAAAACTTTTTCATCAATGCGCTACGCGCATTGATGAAGTTTTCCGGTCAATTTTTTCTTTGATACGTCGATCAATAGAAAAATTATTATCTTCATTTCTTAAATCAAAGAAATTTTTCAACCAATCAGAAGCGCCGATATCTCATCAAACGAATAAATATTAAATGATAGTGAGGTCTATTATTTTTCTATTTTTAGTTTATTAAGGTCTATATGTATAACAAAATTTTTAGCACGGTCATGTGACAGCAATCGAACAATCATATGCTTGGGGAAAATACGGTATTATGATAAAAAGTAGAAAGGCAGTGGCGTAGCTGCCGTTAGGCACTTAAGGCACGTGCCTACACATGATTTTAAGACCAAAAATTAAAAATGTTAAAATGTCACATTTAATTAAAAAAAAAAATAAAAAAAAAAAAAGCACACAGCAAATATCTTTCTTTTCCCTATTTCAAAACTCTGATTGTTTGAGGTCACAAATATGTGACGTCGATGATGCTAATTATGGCGCAGTCAATCAGTGAAAAACATGTCGGGCAATAAACCAAAAGTAAGACCACTGGATGAAATGTTTAAAATCATATTCATAGATCGAGGCATATTGCGATCTCAACTATCATTGACAAATTTGCGGCTTATAAATATAGACGCCTTTAATTGACTTCGTGTAACATAATGTACGACTTAAAAAAAACAAAGCAATATATCTGTTTTCTTATTATTATCAAAATTTAAAATAACCATTACAACTGTTTTTTAATCATGACATTCAATTACAAAGTTTAATGTTTTCCCTTTAATAGTAAACTAAACTATAGAGACAGATAATAGCTTTAGTGTAAGAAGATGGGTGGATAAGGCGTGTAAAATATTTATGCATGGACAAAAAGATACCGAAAAATTTAAATATGAATAAATCTGATATTTAAAAAAAATATATTTAAAACAAGAAATATTTAATATATCATCGGTTTTTAACCTTTAAATATGTTCAATACTTGGAATATGTTGACTCAAACAGGCGTATACGTACATGCATATCAAAACTTCCAATAGTGTCATTTTTTTTACAACTTCAAGGTCTTTTTTATTATATAGTGAGTCTCTGCTCCATATTTTTCTCATAGACTAAATAAGGTTTTATGGTAAACAAACCGATTTCAATCAACAAAAACGTGGAGAGATGACCCACTATACAATAAAAATACCATTTTGTATCTCAACAATTTAACGTTTTGAAAAAAATAATTCAAGTCCGTAAATTCGTAGCCAAAGTTCAAGGCACGCGTAATATTTAAACAATTTACTTTGTTGTGTATGAAATGGCTCAGAAGTTAGAGCACCAGACATTAGCTAACCTTCTATAAGTAGGGTTTTTATGTTGTGGGTTCGATTCTACCAGAATTTAAGGTAATATATTTTCTCTATCGTTTGTTAAACATTATAAAAACTGAATTTATTTAGAAATTGTGCTTTTGCAAACTTGTATTATAATAAGTTTGAATTAATTTAATTGATAAAATAAATTCAAAATTGTATTTTACGATGAAACCGAATGGGCATTTGCCCTATCTTATTTCCCCATCTTCTTCCCGCAATTCACTTTGATAACAAGACTGCTGGTGAAAACAATGTTGGATTGTATTAAAAAATGTTTTTTTGCCTTTTTACTACGAAAAAAAAATCTTTAAAAAAAACTCAAAATTTTATGTACGAAAAGTGCCTAAAATTTGTTCCTGTGTGTTCTATAAAACATGAAATCCGTTTTCCGTTCCCCAGACCCCTCGCCGTATTTGGTGCCTATACTTCATTCTAGCGCTAGCTACGCCACTGAAAGGCAATTTACTTTTTTGATAATGGCTACGCTGAATAGATATGTTAGAAATCTTAATGCACACTTGATATTTTCCTGAGAGACTGCTTGCTTATGCCAAATGTCATACTGAAAATTTAAACTAATACAAGTCTGCTTCAATCTGTGTGATAAAGAAGCGGATAACAAACTCAATATGTTTATGTTGCGCAAAACAATATTTCAGTTATATCCTTTTTTATGATTTTGTATACATTGTATTTCACGTTATGTTGTATATTTTCAAGTTATACGGATCAGAAAGACCAGCGGAATTTTTTTTTCTGTTGATATAAAAATCCTTTATATAAACCGTTTGTATTTGGTAATTCTCTCATAACTAGTCAATAGATTTTAAATACGACGTAGATGGTGATTTACAAAGACTGCTTGTCGGTGCAGTGTTGTTGTTAGGTGGTTGCAGTGGACAAGTTGCGCCCCATTCCCCAGGCCAGTCCGACCTGACCTCTGGGAGTCTGGTAGCGGCTGATTCTATCGGTATTGTAGCCCTTGCAGGTTAGACATATTATCATTTATTGAAATGTATTTTGCTTTTCATTGATTTAACTCACCTTTTAAAACTGAAAGATTAATAAAGCTTGACCACATTTTTAGTGGTGTTAGTGCGTCTGTCTGCCCGTATGTCTGTCTGTCCGTCTGTCGTCTGCCATCTGTCTATCAGTCTGTACACTTTTATGTGCATTTTCAACATAGTCTTAAATATACCCGATAAAATGTAACCAAACTTGGTTTTAAGCATCCTCTAGTAAGAGGTATACAAATTAAGGGCCATGTCGATTTTTTACAGAGAATGTAGAGTTATTGATCATATTTCGGCATTTATCTTTTGAAAAGCATTTTGTCTGAAAACTCAAACTTATGAAGCGGTATCATTTTGGCAATTAAAGTTAGTTTAAAATTCAATGGGTTTTGATAAGGCAACATTTTGAATAGGGACTTTCACAAGTGAATTAATTGAAAAATATTTATATTTTAAAAATCATTTGAAAAGGAAAGCCGAAAATTGTAGGATGGCATCCCCAGAAAATGAAGCGTAAAGTTTGTTCAATTCATAATTTTCATGTGATGGCGGGGGTCATAAGGGGAGGACTTTTACATAAAAAGAAAAAGAAAATCTTTTTAAAAATCTTTTTAGACTGATTGGCCAGACAAATTTAAACAGTTTGAGTAGAAGTATCCTCGGTTGTTCAGATCGGTATTCATTTCACTGCAGGTTTCTATTCTTTCAAATGATCATTCAAATTGCTTACCAAAACTTGCTACATTAACTTTATGTATGTTTTAGCAAAAAAAAATCAATACCAGTAAAAAAGTAATTCATTTATATGTACAACCAATAAATATACATTTAAGTCATATTTTCATCCAAAGATAATCAAATATCACCTTTTACAGTGAAGTTCGTAATATGTTAAAAATTCTACATACGCCTTGTTTTATTTTTAAAAAATCCTTTCATAGATGTTTGTAAAAATGTCAAATGGGGAAAAAAAATCAAAAAGAATAATTTAAATTCCATTTGAAACTGATAACAATGTATCATTCTAGTCTAGAAATAAGTTAAATGCATAAAATATTTGTGTGTATCTATAGTTATGAATATCACAACATAAGCTTAGTCCACGACTTTCACAGTTTGTAAGTGGGCGGGGCCTGATGACGTCTGTCCAGCAATCTTTCTGTGGGACACACCCCCTTGTGAATAATCTGCTAGGGTGGTGCTCTTTTTGCTGGGGTATTTCACTGCGGTGGCTTTTCCGATTGTTTCCTGCAATAAATACACCGTGTAGATTCACTGCAATAATTCAAAATGTATTTTTTCAAAATTATCTTTTCTTTTTTTTAAGTATTAAAATGACTTTTTATTATAAAATTGGCAAACATTTTGTTCATATTTAAATTTTTATTTGGTTTAATACAGAAATCAAAACTTTTGAACCTTCTGATTTGTCTAATTATGAGGATGTTAAGCCTGAGGAATGCCTTTCCAAACACATTTATTGTAATAAAGAATATATTTTATCTTTAAAAAGTTTATATGTGAAGATAAATCATGATCTACACACAAAATATCAACCCATCAGTTACTTCACAGACTTTTGAATCCCCCCCCCCCCCACGGATTAGGATTTTCATGAGTTAACAACAGTGTGATGTTGTTTATATCATATATCTAAAATCAAAGACTTTTATTCAAATTCCAAATAGGGAATATAATTTATGATGAGGCTATGGATTTTTTTTGGATTTACAAAACTCGTTCGATTTTATTCTTATATCACATGCAACATAAAGATTTACCTTGTAATATAATAATAAATACATCAAAAGGTGTCTAACTCTCAATTACGTGAAGTGTCCCCTGCTGTTAATTGCAATTATTACATGTATTGCTTTAAATGGCTGACTTTTTTTTTGTACAATGATTGACCTACATAATTATTATATGGCATGCTAGCCTCTATTTACTTCTACCTGCATTAGCAGCATCAAAACATGGCTAGGACAAACTTTTATTACAGAAACAAGGGCCTATGTACCATGTTCTACGCAAGGCTGATACCTTAGAAACAGGTTGATGTCTCTCTACAATAACAGAACTCATGGGCGGAGCCACACCATTGACCCCAAGGTCACCGGGTCGTGACCCCCCTGACGAGGCAGGGCGAGAAGTTCTGACTCCACCCACTGTGGCAGAACTTGGTCGGTGGCTGTCAATCTTGCTGGTCACTTTGGCTGGAATCAGTTTCCCTTTCTGAGAACTTGTTACCCTTGAAGCCGCCTGAAAATGAGAACAAATTATACATTACAGAACTCTAATTTGAACATAAAGGAAAAGATTTTTTTACTACATGTATCTCAGGCCCAGAATGTATAAAAGATTACAAGATATGAAGGAAAATCCTTAATAAATCATCAAGGTTTGCAGATATTTAAAAATTTCAGAATAAGTACTTGTGCACTCACCATGTTTGCCTTGGACTGGGCCATACTAGACAGTGTGGATGACCTTGACCCTTGACTTGTGATGACCTTGGGGGCATGGGCCTCATGCTCAGGTCTTGAGGTAAACACTGCCTCCTGGGGGATGGTTTTTGGGGCGCTGAAGTCTTTGTCCGGCAAACTGCTCTCCAAATTGTCAGAGAGGTCTCCAGAGGGCCTGTTTTCTGCAGATGCGAAATAAAAATTTTTTTTTGAAAAATGATGTTGACGATTTTTTCAGTTTAATGAATAGAAAGTGTGATCACTGTGTACATTCCTCATTTGGTATTTCAACAAATTTCTGGAGCATATCCAGAAACAGTCCTTAAATGCTAGTGATTTTTTATTTCCAAGATAACCCACATCTTATTATAAGCAAGAAAATTACGGTACGGTCGTCTCCGCAAACAAGTTTATCTCGGGTACTTTAGATTCCTTACTTTACGTGAGTACTTAATTTCGCAATTTCACAGTTTTTTCATCAAATAGGGAGAACATATAATCGCAAAAGCCGAAATTTTATCACAGTTTCATGTAATTTACATATGTCCGAAAATTAAAAGCGAGAATTTAAAATTCTCACGATTTTACGCAGATATTAATCCTAAAGGAATCACAGTAAATTAAAGTTGTAATGAATAAAAGTTTGCTAACAGTATAAAAGATGGGGTGTGCAGCCATGTTTTTAAAGCTGGTCTAAGAAAAAAATACCTTTCTGGTCGTCCTTGTTGAATATGGTCATGGCCTCAAGGTTGAGTGCACACACACCGCGCATGAACGCTTTCTTCATGGCCTCCTCATATTGGTCACGCTGTTTGTGTAGATCACATATCTCCTCGCGGGCTGCACTCAGTTCCTCACTTAACTAAAGAGCAAAGAGCAAAACTTCAATGAAACATTATCTTACAAAGTGGTATGGAATGCCTTGAGATATCAATTAATCAGACAACTTTTTGAAATAACATTCAACATCGTATTCAAAATTTATTTGCTGTTTATAGAAAATCACTCAAGAAACTTGAACTTGGCATGGGACACATTGAGATATCAATTTACTAGATAGAAGTACATTGCATTTAAAATATCATTTACCTTTTCTTCAAAATTTCATCATCAATCTTGAATTTACCATTTTTAAGCTGGTTAGGGACTTGAGATATCAATGAAATGGAAACTATGTCATATTCAAAATATCAACTTTTTTAAATATCTTAAGGTAGTCCTATACTCGGCACTAAATGGGCTCAATCATTAAAAGCTTAGCTTTAAATGATAAATATACATTCTAGCAATACATATACAAAAGAAAATATGTATGTTTACATGCTAGTTTGTTTGCTATCACCTCTCAGACGGGTGTACCCCCTTGCGAAAATTATTGACAATTATGAAATTTGCCAGACGTCCGATATTCCTAAAAATAATTACCAATTTTGGGAAAATTAGAACTGAACATACAAAATAGAGTATAAATATTTATTTAAGCCATATCTCATCAATAATTTTGCACAAATTTTTGTAAGTAAGTACGCTTTATGGACCTGATGTATCAAAAAATGCAATGCTAGTATCGCGTTTGGTAATTTTTTTTACTATTTTATGGACTCAAACTTAAATTCATGGTGTTTATTCTATAGATTGACATCTTAGAAAAAAGATTTGGTAAAATAAATTATATGTTGACGGATTACTTTTCACGCTATAAGCTCTAAACCAAGTAGACCCTGACGAAAAAACTGTAAAAATCACATTTTGATACAGTTTCCTGCCTAGATCTGTCAACAATGTTAGATATCATTTAAACATTAATTAATTGACGATTAATTAAATTCGAAATAGCTTCTGTCTCTAAATTTAAACCGGTTTTAGTAAAAGAAAAAGAAAAATTTGGGGTGGGGGGGGGGGGGGGGGGGTTCAAAACAAAGAAGATATAAGCATACCTGAGATCCTGGTTAACCAGAAACTTCGTTTTTCATTTTACTTTAACAGAATCGAGTTTCTCAACATTAATCATTTCTATCTCTCATAGAATACATATATTACCGGTCTAATTGCTTATTATTGCCATTGTTTACAACAGCGATGTAGAGCAAAATCAATACCGGGTATCAAAAACGCTTTGTAAAAGTCGAACCAATATTGTAAAATCCGTATTTGACGTAGTGCGATACTCGGACTACTTTAAAATCGATTACAAGTTGTTTTTTTTGAAAAATTTTTCTTTGACAACCTTTTCTTCCATTGTTTACCGTACATAAAGAGACTGGATAGTCAACACAGTATGGTGTACCCATCAGATTTGCCATAAAACTTTAAATATCTTAGTTTTGCCCATAACCTATTGCTAGAGATAGTAGAAGTAGAGATATAATCCATAGATTTTAGATTTCAAATTTGAACATTAAATGTCTAAATTGAAAGCGCTGCATAAAGATAGAGGAAAATGGTCAACATATTCCTCTAGACTACCTTTTTTAATTGCAGAACACGCCAATAAAATTTCGGACATCTAGTGAAAAAAGGTACGAGCAAGCAAACGATTAAACAATAAAATTATTTCTTGTAGCCAAAATATTTAAGCAGTATATAAGTACATTTGTGCGGATGGTTATATTTTTCCTACTTGTTTCTGATTTATAGATTAAAACTATTTAAAATAGAGCAGAAATTGAACAGAAAACAGCGCAAAATTTCCTGGATGCGGGAAATTAATGATAATATCATTAGTAGAGATTTATTAAAAAACAAGCATGCGGGTCCAACGAACAAGAAATTATATTGGTGTGGCCTTAGAGGAGGTTAAAAAGTCTAGAAATGGCAACCACTATACAGCCCTCCTTATTATTAACGTTTGTATCTCACTTACCGCTGCCACTTTTGCCTCGTAGTCATTGGTCAGCTGTAAACAGACTTCCTGTGCCTTGGCCTGACACGCCTTCTCTACACGGGACCGCCATTTGTTTTCGATGACCGAATGCCACGCCTCCCACACCTTCTGTTGAAGCCGCCTCTCATGGTAGCGACTTGCGAGCTTTTCGGCAAATTTCTACATGAGAAATTGATGTAAAGGCTTAAACTAGGATCATGTTATTTGAATCCTATGTGTTAGTTTAAAAAATGTCAAATTCTTTTATTATATTCATATTTACTAATTAAAAGTTCTCACTAATTAAAAATTCAATCCTTATCATTTCCCCGTTTGAGTAAAATATCTATGTTATCGGTAGTATTTTACAGAGATATCCCCCATTTTTCTATTGATCAATAATAATCATTTATTAAATATCTACAAAGAGTTAAAAATACTTGAATATTTAGCTTCATATAAAGCCTTTTCTGGTCAATATAGTGAGAGAGCAATATTTAATCCACCATTCTATTCATATTTACAAAGAGTAAAGATATTTTTAATTCTTGAGCATAAAAGACATGTTTATTCAAGCTTTATTTTTTACACAGATCCTTTAAGGAGGCAGGGTGGACTACAAATTAAATCTTCCTTAATTTTCAGATATGACGTCTTTAGCTACAATGTATCATTTATTAAAGAACAAATCTACATATTATAACTTTTAAATTTGGTGATTTTCCTATATTCCTATTTAGAACTCTCCTTTAAATTAAAGGAGATCAAAACAGTCTACAAATGGCCACAACCATCGTGCCCGCTTTAATACAGCCCCAGCAGTGTTTTTTTTAATACAGACTTACCTCCCTTTTGAGGTCTACATGTTGGACCTTCCACTCGGAGAACGTTTTCATGGCGTCCTGTTTGTCCTTTTGTTTACTGAGCGCCTGCGTCAGGTTTGATATCACCTGGTCCTTGCGCTGAATCGACGTCTCGTACGTGTGCATCAGTTCCTTCATTCTCTCTATCTCATTCTGAAGGTTTGCGCGCTCTGATGCAGAACTTCAATAAAGACAAGGATGGACACTTGTTACTTTTATGGAAAAATAATGTCAAACCTTGTTGAGCTGCCAGAAAAACTCCCAGATATTACTGTAAACCAATTTTTATTTGCAACAACTTTATTTTGCGATTAACTGGAGAAAAACTGACTTGCTGCAACTTATTTTCAGGATTAAGATATAGATTATCTAAAAAATAAAATACCAGAGACATGCGAGGACTAGTTTAAGGTGAGAAATATTTGTGATGACTAGGTTCTCACAAATGTAGTGAAAATTTTTGCATGCAAATAAAAGTTGGTTTACAGTATAAAATGGTTTGGATGTCAAATTTGCTCCAATTTATACAATCATATGATATACAAGATACCTAGGCTTTACTGTACAAATTTCATCATCCAAACATATACAGTGAAAGGGTATAAACAAAATGTGATAAAAGCGAACTTCCCATGATTTTATATACAGAACTTCTTCAAATGATTTCATCCCTCTTAATGTACATGTTGTAATTTTTCTATTTATTTTTCAAAGAATGGAGAAAGAAAACACTCGGAACAAAAATCATACATCTCGAGCCATCTGATATTCAATATTTTAAACAAAAAAAGTTTTAATTTCTCAGAGCAAAAAATATTTAAAACACCAAACAGTTATTTTGACTTTATTGCATGGTTTGCAATGAAGAAAATTTAGATTTTCCTTTTTCAATTAATATACGGAAAACTTAAACTCGATCTGATGCCAAGATGCCTGAGAAACAAAACATTCCAATTTGGGCCTTATATGTACATATTTCGTATGAATGAAAGCCTTACATATGCATCTTTTATACATGTTGTATGATTGAGGTACTTGCCATTCTTGCTCCCTGATTAGTGTCTGTTTACTCCTCTCCACAATGCGAATCTTGGCCTGACTAAACTCCGCCTACAAATAAGAATTTAAAAGATTATTTTATATCGTATAAATAATGTTGCCTAATCACAGTAAGACTAATGTCAAAAACGTATCAATACGCCTGACATTACATTTGAATTTTGTACAATTTTACACCATTTTAAAGGTCAAATGATTACTAATTACTAAATGATTACTTAAATGAAATTAAATTATAAGCAATGAATTTAATATTTAATATGTATTACGGTTCGACCGTTGGGGCGAGCGCAGCATGTGATAAAATAATGAATTATGATAAAACAATAAAAATAAAAGTAGCGACGTAAAGTAAATAAATGAATTTGAATGCAGAATAAAATAAACATGCCTATTTTTCCAGTAAATCTTCATTATTCATAATTCATAAGATTTTGTTATCTACAAATTATATATAGAATTTATCTCAGATAAAATGTTGTTGAATAATAAAGATTTTAACATAATGTACATTACAATTTATTTCCTCTTTTCTTGCAGCAGACAATTTTCTTAAACTTACATATAAAAATTGACTTATCACAGAGTCCCCCCTCCCCCGTTTAAAAAAAAAATCAAATTTACGTATAAAAAAAAAATTTGCTGATCATATAAGGAAAATGGATCCCCCGGGAGCATGTAATAAATGGAAGGGAAAATAAAGACACTATTGAGCAGCTAAAGAGCTAAAGGCATACTACGCACTCCCAATTGTTCACCCGGATTAGAATTTTCCTGATTTTGAGAATTTTTTTTTTTTTTTGCTTGCAAAGATTTTTTGAATGATGTTGCCACGGCCGCTTTTAAAAAAACATTCCTGGAAATTACTGTAAATATAGTGAATAAAATAAATGTGAGCATTCATCCAAATGAGAGCAAGTTACAGCTGTTTCCTATCTTTGAGGAAATGTCCCCATTCGTTAGCTCTGCAAGATTTTGAGAAGTATTTGGTATTTATATTTCAGCAGATTTACAATAACTTCTTAGAGTAAATTCCCTTATTGTGACATCAAAGTTCACGTCGGTCAAGTGTCGTCCGTCTCTTTGAAAACACCCTGGAAAAAAACTACGCGAAATATACTGTTTTGTTTACTTAAAAGCATGATGTTCTTGAAATTACATAATTTATCTGTTTCTCAAATTCTCACGAGATGTTATCCAGTCTAATGAGATCGACCGACATTGAGGAATTGCATTGTGGGTCAAAATTTACTGACACCGAAAAATTCTGTCAGATCAATGTGTAAGAAATCCATTGTTACGTCACTCGAAAGGATGATAACTCCGTTAGTCTTTGCGTTGTGTCGTGTCAGCAGTATACTTACAATGCATGAACATAGTCTTATATCTTGTTCTCGTGAGAGTGTGAAATGGGAAACCATAATTACAGGGAACTAATGGGACGATTTAAAGAAGGCATTACTGGTCCGATTTACTGACGCCAAAAAAATCCATTGAATGAATGTGCAAATAGTCCGAATTTTCTATTCACACACGCCCTGCCGGTAGAGCTCGCTTCGCGCCGGCACTGCGCGCTGGCGAGCTGCGTGCACTATTAGTTTTATACGACATAAAATGGTTTGAAACAGTTAAACGCTTTTTTACAAACCGCTTAACGGTTTCTAAAGCATAAACTGCCCCAAACCATTTTATATCGTATAAAACTAATAAATATTGAATTCATTCCTTAAATAATAAATATTCCATCCTCCCTTGTCAGAATGGTTAAAATATATACTTAATTATTGACAACTTTATTACAGTTATTTGTTTGTTGGTTTTGTTTCATTTCAGGGTCCCACTTTAGGCGCATGCAGCTTAGTTTTTTACTTTAATCTCACTTAATCAAAGGAAATGAATACCTTAACAATAAAACTGAGATCAAATGTGACGTTGCCTAAATTTCATGGCCAAAGAGAATAGAGTATTCCTTCTACAGAATACTTTTGCATCAATGCACTACGCAAACTTTTTCTGATAATACCTCAAACTACAGAAGAAAAAAAAACATAAGCAAGAGCAATTGTCACATGTTCGGAAAAGTGAATACATAACTCTTAATTTACCAAAACATTTCTTTTTAGATCTATGGTCCATTGGTCCAGCAATCCCTCCATCTTTGTGACGTCTGGGTCAATGGACGACATGTATTCTGTCTCTATTGTGTTCTGCTCTCTCTGAAACGACCTCTGACCCTCGCTCCTAAATGACCTTTGACCTTCGCTATGAAATGACCTTTGTCCTTGCTCCTGGTTCTCTGATTGGCTGGTGTTCTTTGATTGAAAGAGAGGAGGCGGGACTCTGTGCTGCTCTTCATCTAAAAATTAAACAAGTATTTACTAATAAATAATCAGTCTCTTTTGCCATTTTGATTCTGATCAACTAGACTAAGTATGTGTTTCATGGAAGGGAGTACTATTTCTTTGAAAAAATGGGTAAATGAATGAAAAGTATCGGTATTAAAACATTACATATTCCCAGATACACTTAATATCTTTGTATTATATACATATTACACACGAAATGTATATTATCTAGTTCATTAAATACAACAATTCAAACACGTCAGACATGTATTGACTGTATATCATTAGTTCATTAACATGCATACCAGTAATTGCCTACGTTACAATATATCTCTCTCTTTAAAAAGATTTTTATTCCTTCATCTCTGATTTTATTTTATTTTCAATAAGAGTTTCCACTAACAATATACACTTGATGGTACATTGGTGGTTTTATATTTTCTAAAAAGAAAGTTTTAATTATTCAGAAGTCATCTACTTCATCAAACTTTCTGCAATATAATTATTTGGAATAAAAAAACAAACATGTTGGTTCTCGGGGCCACACATTTCAAAATAATAAAAATGCAACAGGCAGGTGCTTCTTTTTTTTTTTTTTTTTGCAAGATTTGCAAAGGGGAATAACTCAGTTTTCATATTTTAAGTTCTGATTGAAAATTCAGTAATTCTCCAATTCAAAATTGCAAAACAGTTAATCAATGCAGCAGCATTTTGCCTGACGTGGCGGTGCCTGAGAACCGATACATTTATTTTTTTGGCCTTACCAGCAGACATGGCATTACGCGGCGTCTCTTGGTCCGACTTCTCGGAATGCTGGGAACCAATAGGACTCTGACCAAAGTCAGGAAGTTGTGCTTCCCTGGTTACCTTGACAACCACCGGTGTTGTGTCTGCATCATCCTCTGATTCTGTGATTAGAGAAAAAACATTTGTTTGAACAATATTAAGTCAACATGGCTAAACAAATAATTCAATGTTATGATTAGATTATTTAATAGGCATCTTAATATTTGTCTACTGTGTCAAATGCTGCTGCTTTTGTTAAAAATTCATTGCTTTTTTTAAAAAGCGATACCGTTACTTATTTTTTAATCTTCAGGTTAAAAAAAAGCAAATTGAGAAATGCCCCTAGAGACAAAAAAAAGAGAAATAGTGGAATAAAGTACATGTACTAAAACCAGTAAAATAAAGAATTTACAATATATTTAATAGGTGCAAGGAAGAGGTCTCATGAAAATAATACCTTCTTCTCTTTGAATCTGTACAAGCTTCTCTCTCGTTGCCTGTGGAAACGACCCTCTGACCTCCGTCATTGTGTGTGGGATTCGTTTGGGGTCATAGTTCGGGATGACCACTGCAGTGCTTGAGCAGTTCCTCATATTCCTCCTGATGTCAAAAGTAGGAACAAATTTAAATTAAAACATGCAGGGAGCAACAGAGCATACAACTGTCAGTTTTCAGATCTGTCAGCATTTCATATTTAATTGTGAACATAACAGTTTCCAGACAATTAATTCAATTTAACAGGATAAGTGCTGTAAAATAATGCAGTTAATACAACTCTTGTTAAAATTTAGAAGGTCAAGTTCAAATCACTGATTATAAGCAATTCAAGATATATGAATCTTACAAATGCATTTTTTGTCCCCTGAGATTTTTAAATCTTATAATATAGGTACAGTTGCATTTCATTTTTATAAATAAAAATCTTTCTAAAATTTGTTCCAACAAGATGCATTTACATGAAATGTATAACAAAAATAAAAAAGCTAACAAACCATGATAATATAACCATGAAATTCATTTGAAACAATTCACTTCAGGTAGCACGAAGCTATCTTTATAGTAGCATAAAACCATCTCATTTGAAATTCCCACAATGTATTGGGCAGTATGCTGTGATTATTTGGAAACCTACCATCAATCTACTGGAAACGGAGCTTCCCGGGGAATCTGGAGGAAGTTCCGGAACACTGTCTTCATCCACGGATGACATGTTGCTACAGGGTCTGCCAAAAATCACCAGAGATTAAGAACATCATAAATGTAAATGATAAGTAATGACCACTTGTCTTCAAAATAATTTTCAGAATAGTCAACTAATAGAGTGTAAAAATCTCAAAACAGTTGAACAAATTAACTTCACCATTAATGTTTAAATCATGTTATCATATATGACAATACTTGATGGTAGACCCAAGATTAATCAATGAAACAATGCACTATCACTTTAAAAAAGTAAACTCTAATAAAATTCTTCTTTTAAAAAAATTTCTGTTCTCCCAACTATACTCTGTCCCAAAATATCCTAATTCACATTTTGCATAATAACTTGATGTTTGTAAACACCTGGCTCAGGGTTCAAGCGATGCTCATTCAAAAGTATGAAAAATTTCAAAGATAAAACGCCCCTTAGCTTATACCAGGTTTCAACACATGGCCAAAAATTGTGAAGTCTACGAGGATTTTGTATTTAATACAGCAAGCCCAGATGATGACAATGAAAAATTGTGCAAGGTATTTCGAGTGACTTTCGAATGGAGAAAAGATGTAAACATTCCCGATTATAAATCTCCGTAAGAAATCTGTTTTCGTACTTTTGGTTTTTTCGTGTGAATAATGATGTGTCAATGAAGATATATCCCTTTCATCAAATTCAATTGCACTTCTTTTACAGGTATGTATATTTTTATCAAAAATCGTCCAAATGTGCAGCATAAATTTATATCTTGGGACAGACTATAGGCATAACAGACTATAATTTGTGTACAGATGTGTACACTGCTGAATACTCCATGCATAGAGCTGTATAAAGTATGGATCCTGGCAAGAGAATGTACTTTTTTTAATAAAATGAACACTTTTATTTAAAAAAATTAAACCATTCAAATTATTTCATTTTTGAGAGACAATAAAGTATTGGTGAACCACTGTTGTGAACATGTTTTAACACGCTGCAGTGTTTCGTTAAATCCCCCCTTCTGTATAAAATAAAGCATAATTTCTAGAAACACATAGTTCAGTTGCATTTACCTGATGAGTATCGAATAAAAAATATCAGAATTAAGAATGCAATCAATACACAGGGTTATTCCATTAATTCAGAGTTTCGTGAACCGCTGCTGTGTGCCACCATGTTTTGTAAACAACATTCAATTTCGCACAAGCTTTGTAAACATGGATTCGATTGGCTGTTGAATGTCACCTAAATCATGAATTGTCAGATGAGTCAAACTATTCCCGGAATAGTTTTATGTAGGGATTCATCTTTCTTATTTTCTCTTAAAGCTTTATTTGATAATTTGAAATGTGAGTTTGAATTCTTTAATGTGATAAAATATTTTTAATATCTTTATCTTATGCTCATAATTTCTTGCTCACATTCACACACAAAGAAATGTTGCTGCAAAACTCGCCGGTAGCTCCACGTGAAATTCGACGGTCTGTCAGCCCAATTTCCCGTGGAGCTACAGTTTGAAATAATTTTCATAAACTCACTGGCTGCTATTGATTCAGATATATATTTAAATTTAAAAAAAAGAGAATTGGCATAATTTATTGAATCCTTTTTAATGCTTATTTATAGAATAAAATCATTTGACGAACGTTGAAGAAAACAATAGAGGATTGTCCCCATAAAAAATAAAGAAGAAGAAAGAAAGATTGTATCAGGCCTACTATTCTCAATGCTGTGAAGCCAGTCCGTCTGTTAATTTAAATTACTTTATCTAATCTAGGGCTAACCTGCCGAAAGGGGAGGGGAGATTACCCCATCCCCCCTCCCATGTGAAACTAATCCAAACACTTGCTTACAGATACAGTATATTCGCATAGTAACTTGAGACAGACATATACAAACCAACATCTCCCCATCCATGAAGAAAAATCCTACCTATTGGGTAAATTTAAGTCAATGTAATAATTAAGTCATTAAATATAAGTTAATGAAGGCAGATACAGTGATGTCTTGAGCAAGTAATTAGGTGATATGATCATCAGTCTTATTCATACACCCCTTAAACGCTAACGTCGTCATTTATTACGAGTTAACACTTCAACTTGTCACAAAAAGCGTTATGAAATATTTAAAAGTTTTGTTGTAGCCAAAACATTTTCTGAGTTAACTTAGTAATAGAACTATTTACAAAATATAAATGTATCCTTTTTTTATTTTTTTTTTCATTCAATAAGTATTTTCCTCGTAAAATTTATTTTATTTTGTTGATTTTAAATTTTCGTTTTTGACATTGCGCCGGGTGTCGAATTTGTGATCTATCATGCTTTCATTTCACTGATTTAATTTTAAACCATATTTAATTTCAAAATATAATCTGAATGCAAATTACTTGAACCCCTTCGAATAACTGAATAATGCCACTTATCTACGTTATTTTGGGACAACCCTCGTAAATACAATAAATTCTTATTTTTCTTTATTTCAATTTCTTTGTAAATGCAACATTTCTCCAATAGGATAGGGGCGTGCTATGGGTTTGACATCCCCAACTGGTTCGCGGAACTGAATCCAAGAACAAAATAATTTCAAATGTTGCAAAAATGTGGGGCCTTGGCTGGTACATGCATATATATATATACATGTCAGGACGCAAATCAATTAGGTCTTTCAATTTGGAAATCATTTTCATAATAGATATAGACTTTTGAAATTTGAACACAAAATCTTCTGCATACATCTTGATTATTTACATATGCATGTAGGGAGCTAAATTCCATTTGTTAAGTATGAATGGGTGTGTATTTCCTAAAATAATCCCACCACTATATATTGATTCTTCTACGTTGACATGGTTAATTCGTTTTGCTCTTAACGTCTTTAAAATTGAGGATCTTTCGGAGGTTTTTAACGGACTTCCCACTGTAGCCCTCCGACCCCTTCCCCTAGCTAAAGAAAAAAAATCACGCCCCCTCCCAATTCGGAAATTCTTGGATCTGCACTGACCTAAAATTATCTTAAAATCTCTATATTTAGTATTCAAAATAATAAAATTGCAAGTAGACCTAATTTTTTTTTTGTTCCTCATTAATCCAAATTTTAATGTGACGATTATTTTTTTAAATAATTTCATCCAATGTCAACGCGGGGATCATCTGCCAAGAAAACGTGAAACTAAACAAAATTTACCGTAATATTATATATGCATACCAGTAAAATGACGGAAAAACCATGGAGATCTCAACGCACATCTCTTACGATCACATAATATTATGTTTGATGGGAATAAATTTCTTTCGTACATGTTTTTGACATGTAACAACAACTAACAAATCATATTTCAGTAATCTCATATATATGTGCATATATTTGTCTTTATGTCACATATCTGTCATAACAAATATGATGGCTGTTTTTGTAAATTGCACACAGAGTTCATTGCACATGCATGTTTGCTTGTATTTGATCGTTGCTAAACCTTTAGTTGTTTGGTTGTTTTATGATTGGCAAAATCTATCATATTTCATATTAATAATGGTCAATATTTTGTCAATTTGTGAACAGTGTTTCTGGTTGTGCAGAAATTGCAAGCACAAGTTATTAATAACTCATTTCGAACACCACCTAAAGTCCTTCTTCAAACGACATTGTACTTCACATCCCGAACTCCCCATATTTCTTATAAATCAAAAAATCAAAACATTTGCAAATAAAATTTCTACCTGTGTACGTATATATAATAATGATTTTTGTTGTTGTATTTTTGCTTTTATCATTGCAATACGTCAATAATATAATCTTCGTATAGGTCACAAGGCCAGGTCAGTAGTTTAAGCTGACGGTCATCAGTGTAGATATGTTTATGATTGCTATCATATGACACTATAAAATTACCATACATATTTTTTTTAACAAACCAGCAGCTGAAGATTTGAATATCATTAACTGAAGATGACCACATGCATGAAACGTACGATGTACATTGTTCACTTACTACTGAGCGAAATACCATTACGAAGACCTCATGCCTATTTGGTAATGTTGACTTACAACTGACAGAATTAAATGCATGAAAGTACATGACAGTTCGCGTGTGCAGTCTTACACTGCCCCGTGCGGTGCTGGTACATGTAATATATATAGTGATGACCGTTAGTGCGTCACTCAGCGTTGTAGCGGTCACGCTTAACGGACCACAGTCACAGTCACGCTTCAGTGGCCACAGTCCAGCGTCACGCGTCGGGGAACACCAAACGATTGACTTACTCGAGGTTTTATTACACATAAAACAATCATCAACGTAAATGATATTTTGCAATCAATCACTCTGACCAACAGCCCCGCGCTGAGAGGACATGGAGACGGTCTGCAGAATCTGGATCGACTGAACGCTTTTTTCTTTATCGGCTCCAGGAAAAGCCGATATGGCGGACTTACTGATACCCGGAATTTCTTCGGATTAATCCGGATTGTAGCAGGACATTGACTGCCATGTAAAAGAGTCCATTTCCGCAAATTTCTGCATTTTTGTGATCATATTTTCCCACTTTTTCTAATAATCTTTATTTTTCAAACGACAAAAAGCGCTCATTTTTTCCAACACAGATGGCCAAGAATTTTGGAGTTGAGTGTTTTCCAAGGAATTACTGTGTTACTTTTACTTTGTGTGCTGTGATTGTAGTGCTGGCTATTTCATGTATACCTCAATCCGTGCACGGCAACCATGTGCCACAACCAGGCTCAAGAAACGCGAATCCAACCAGAGGAAGAAATATAAGACCGGAAGTTCGAACGACGCCACAGCGCAGGCGTGGCTCTCCTCAGCAACAAGCACCATCTCGTGCTGCATCTAGTAGCAGGAGATTTTCTGTGCAACAAAATGCACGTGCTGCAACACAACAGAGAGCATCTGCATCTAGACGAACTAATCAGCGAGGGGAACCTAGCTCCCTGACAAGACAGGTGGGTATAAGGGGTACAATTAGGGGGTAAATGAATTATCCTCTGTTTCATACTACAATACATACACTTGAAATCAATATACAGAAACAATCCAGGATTTATCTTTAGTGAGTGCCCAACTGTCACCCGAATGAAAATGTATATTTTTACTGGGTTTAGAAAAGAAAAACTCGGACGGCTCTAATCCATAAGGAAATTATCATAGCACCTCTTACATGCTTTAATTAAACAGAGTTTTCAACAAATTATATCATCCAGGATTCTTTTCTGGGATTCGCTTTGCAGAATCCCCTTACACTATTACCGTTATACATGTATATTGATACCTGAAGCGATATACTCAGTGGGGCAATTTCAAAATAGAACTCTTTGACTTACAATCTAGTGAATGAATGTGTTTGCACATCAATTTATTTATGAAAATCAAAATATCAAGCAAAGTGTAATGGAAACAGGAACCAGGAACAAACAATTTATATATACGTCTATATATATACAATGTAGTCTTTTATTTTCGTTCTATTTTTCAAATATTAATAACTAAAGATCAATGCATTTTCTGTAATTTAATTCTCTACTGATGACAATTTTGCTTTTTAAACTAAAATGTTCCATTCGAACGCACCTCTTTGTTTTCTTTCCCCTTATCAAAAGCATTGTACGGCCGATATTAGAAGTTAAAACAAAGACGAATTTCTATTTGATTTCTCTAACTTTTGTCGAAGTGATTTTCACGGAGCGGAAATTTTCCATGTCTTCGTGTTGTCAACCCAATAATAAACAATGTCGATGTTTGCAAACTTTCAAAGTAAAGTCTGTTTAGCATGATGTACCCGTTAATTCAAATATTTCAAAAAACTCTTTAATCTCGACCTGTAATTATAGTTCAAAAGAGACAGTTGTTGTTTTGTTTTGCGAGTTCATCGACTACCTTGAAGGATTCTTCTCTCTTGATTAATGACCGGCATACATTGTTTCTGACACAAGCTTTTAGACTTTAATTCATGTCCCTTTAATAAATTTGTCAGAGGGGGAGACAATTCTGGCCCTCTGTAACGTTTTATAGCCCCTAGAAAGGCTTTTAATGTAAATGTATCTTAAGTATGGATACTGCCCCCACGCTTAAACCGACGGTTTGACGAGAAATGTTTACCTTGAAAGCTGGACCAGGAGATTTTACCACAATAATGTTCACCATAGATAGACACTCGCCGTGACATGAGTGACAAATACCTTAATATACATATTTTTAGCTCAAGATGTAGCATGTCAACCCACCGAAATATGCAAACACAACAGCCTTCATATTCAAACTCAGTTTCAAAACATTGCAATATTTGAAACTCCTCTTTCATTTTGCAGACTTAACATAATTTGTACATTTAGTAAAGCATGAATGTTCAACTTGACTGGAATGATCAATTTTTATCATTGTAGCGCAATGTATTTCTCGACGCAGACGATCAATCAATTATGTAATGAACAATACTTGCATCGTAAGAATAGTCAACTTGACATATCAACACGTACTTGTAATTTTCTCTGGAAACGTCTTAAATAAAATTGTATTAATTTTTCATTGTGGTATTAGACAGGGATAACCGTTAAGGCCTTGTTCGTTAATGATAAAGCGTTACGTATCCCAGAATCAAGATATACAGATGCATAATTTTTCATCAACAATTTTTTGTCATGCACGTGGAATTCTACACGCTAAACGCACATTCTCGTGCGTACTTCATATTCCTAAACAACACACAAGGTCCATGTAAAAGTAAAGATTTTATCTGCATTCTATCACCTCCTATTGCTGTTTTATCTTTTTATAAGTAATCCTAGCCGTACACAATAATGAAAGGCGACATGTTGATGTCTTTTATACTGATTCCGCATGGTCATGGCTGTACGCTGCTAGTATTCATTATGCTAGAAAGATCAGTAGCCATAACGATAATGCATATATTGAGCGCTCTGTATTGAACTCTTATACCTGCAGTATGAACGTCTGGGCAAGCATCTGATTTTTTTTCAAGTTTTGATATATGGTTAAAGATAAGTGAAAGATGTTTTATAAAAGCATACATATACATTTATTTTTTTTTTTTACCCTATAAATTGTAGATTTCAAATTTTATATTTATATATTGTAAATACTATACTGTATTTAGCACTTGTTATTAAGCGATGTTCAACACACACACAAAACATAATAAAAACGGGGGGGGGGGGTCCTTTTACATATATATATATATATATATATATATATATATATATATATATATATATATATATATATATATATATATATATATATATATATATATATATATATATATATATTTTTTTTGTTCTGATAATATTTTTTTTAGGAAAAAAGCACGGGCAAACTAAAAAGTGTAACAAAGAACGTTAGGTAAACTCAGATAATGCAGGATAGAGAACGGAGACATTGTTTATAGCCATAACAGTCAGTGATGGGAAAGGGGGGGGTACCTGCGCGAATCCAGAAGAATTTTCCACAGAGATCCGAGGGACAATTGTGTTTGCCGTGGGGGGGGGGGGGTTCTGAGGTAATTTTTGGTAAATTTACTATAAATTTAATAAACTTAAAATTTTCAGGGGGACCGGACCCCTGACCTTTCCTTTAGATTCGTCGATAGGGTAAAAAAAAAGTGCTTACTCATACACAACACACATGTCATTAGACAATACTGCGCGCGCATAACTCGGTCGTGTTAGTATTTTTTATTTGTTACAGATTGGTCGGTCAGATTATCACTTCCTGGTGTTAATTACCCGCAATACACCGTAAACTAGTGTTACATGTTAATGTAAACCGAGAAAAGGTGCACTTTCATCTGATGTGCATGTAGTTTAAAATACCTCCCCTCTCTACATTTACACTCACACATTAAGAGGTCTTTACTTATATAGGTCCATGGTCAAAAACAGAAGCCCAGCTTTACCATATATAGCAGAACACCATGTTATTAGTCAGGGGATCTTCGTGGACAAAAAACTCAATAACCCATTAATTATAACCCTGTCAAATATCTAATAATACTGTCGCTTTTTGTTATATATGCATTGTGTTAGATAAATGACTTCCTTATAAAGTGACTTTGTACACGGGAGAAAACTTACGTATATTGTATAAAAGTTCGGTGTGACGGGGAAGAGGGTGGGGGGGGGGGGTCAAACGAGCCTCCCACAATCAGCTATTTTGGTCCACAGTTTATTTTTATTTTAAATTATATTGAATAGAGCAGTAATCAAACGGATTATTATATTATTGCCAGGAATACGTGATCAAAATAAATAGAAATATTTACATTCGGTGTAAATTCAAGGTTTTCAGTTTCCAACGGAAGACCTTATTGTTTCCGAACTGTTTCTTTTTATTATTTTCTCACAAATTTTTTGTGCACACGATTCCTCAAACTCTATTCGGCCGATTTCAACTATTTTTACGGATGATTGCAAGTCCTCATAATTCTAGTCCCACTATGTCTGCATTAGAAATATGTGACGTTCAATTTTTCAATAACACACGTCAAACTGATCACGGCGTATGAACACAAGTAACGTTAACAGGCGTTTTAACTAGATTTATTATTGTACGATTAAATAAAACATTCAAACATAACGAATTTGTTATTTAATATTTTAAATCAATCGTTATATCATATCTATATTCGATTTCATAAAAAGTGTTTCCCGGTAAAGTTTACGGCTCTATATATGTTTAGCCGCAACATCGCACTAAATAACATATTTTATGGCTGTTCCATTTATTAATCATATCCATGACAAAGAGTGTATAAAAAGGCTTTAAAGCGTCGATACACAAATATTTCATAATATTTCATAACATCAAAATAAATATAGATATAACCACTGAGTGCTTATTTTTTTTTTATATCGTCAAACGTTAACGCGCAGTATTTAATTTTACTGCACGGCCTGGTGTATTATAGGACCGACAATGTTCAGTGCTTGATTAAATGGACTTTTAAAAAAATGTGTACACCAAAATATCTTCAACATAACAAGGAAATGTGGCCTTAGAATTCATACCATTTTGCTTATCAAATATTTAATTATTAATCTTTTTATTTATCTATCAATATATTCATTTATTTATTTGATATTTATTTGATATTTATTTATTTATTTGTTTCTTAATTTATTTTTCTACATGTATTTTCACACCTTTGTATATGTAATTTTTAAATTTGATAATTAAGTAGTGCAGATTTATTTATAATGCAGTTTTTTTTATTTATTCATTAACTAAGTTAAAGTACTTATATACCTTTTATTGTCCTTCAATATTTCTTTTCTTGTTTTAGGCATATTTGTTGGTTTTCATATTATATTCTGCTATAAGTATACACACAAAGGTATAAAACGATACACACAAATTACTTGCACTGATCACCTCTTTTCGTTATTTAGCCCGCCCGACGATGTTTGCCATAAATCTTGACGATGTCGTGATTTATTGGGTGTTACGACTAATCGACGCAATGGTACAAATGTCACTAGTGTGCGCAGCACTGCATTCCGTGAAAAGAATACTGACCAACACGCTAGAAACACTGAGTGGTCACAAATAAATGTAAATCAACATGATCATATTATATATATATATATATTATGGCAATATTTGCAAATCTATTTTCGTCAAAATATAGCGCGGTTTGCCATGCAAGCCTGCTTTTAATTGAAGAATTGCACGATGGTACTTTTTCCACTCTATCATAAAACAAAAAAAAAATTAAACTTGAACCGAGAAAACCGATGTTTCATCTAAAAGCATTTTGATATGTTTTTCGACAATAAGAATATTTTTGTAATGCATTACGAGTCGAGGACCAAATGTTCCGGAAATATTGGTTTCTTTTTATAGCCACAAAGGGGGGGGGGGGTTGACCCTCATGCAGTTTTTACAAAACGCATTACAATGCACTGCAAAACATACAAAAATGCTTTTAAAGTTAAATGTTATATTTGAATTCCATAATCATTACATACTTAAAGTTTTAGACTGAAAAAAGTAATGCCCATCTATCGAATGCCTGTGATATGGAAGACTAAAACAGAAAAGCAAAAGTATATTATATATTAATTTACATGAATACAACCATTCCTTTATTCTCTCTCTCTCTCTCTCTCTCTATCTATCTCTGCTAATTCTTTTTTTTTTTTTTATTTATTATATCTTTTTAAAGTTATAAAATTTCAATTTTTTTCCATGTGGGTAAGGGGGAAGGGGGTATAAAGACAAATTTAAACTGTTGATATTACGTTAAATGTCAATATAAACTTATTTATATACTTCACGATTTATTTCCTTGAGTAATAAGCATATTACTGATGACTGTAGAAACTGTTACTGTCCCCAAAAGCTTCCTTATTGCAACATTCCAATCAAATCCCACTCACTGCAAAAAGCTCTGATGATTTATCATGACTCAATCTTTAGTGACAACAATGATAACATTGCATTATAAGAGAAACGTACAGATATAATTAATCAAGCTGTTCCACATCATTCTACAACGTATCCTAACTCCCCCCCCCCCACAACCCACGCCTTGGACCTTCAAACTTCTACATGTACTACATGTTGCGGTTGTTAACTTCACCCCTATACAATAAAACATAAGCTATTTAGCTTTAAAATTTGAGAGAACCAGAAATAATTTTGCTCCATGGCGCAAATTTATAGAAGTTTATAACTTATATGACACAAAGAAGTTCACAAGTGATTTCTTTACTTGTTTTTTTTCTTATGAAATACCGAGAATTCGATATTTTTAAATGCATTATTATTATTTTTTTTTTTTACTAAAAATTGAAGAACGTTTGACCATCTATTTTTAATATATATGAAACTTTTTTCTTCAGTAAAAAGTAGATTTAGGCTTTTTTAGATTTAAGAAAAATCATATCTGTAAATGTAAAGTAGATCTACGTTGTTGACCACCCAAACACGTTATTTTCTTGTCTCTTCTGATTTCTTTTTTTTTTCCTGACTGACCACAAATTTGGAGTGCGCGTGCGTGCGTGCGACCGCTTAAAGCACCACCGCATCCGCTGCCCCCAAAGTAAGAGTGATTACATTTATGAGGATAACTAATACTGTGGTCACAGTTAGTGGGTCAGCTCGATATATAGAGCAATTTCTGGTTATTATGGACACCAAATAACGAGTGCGGTTTTCTGCGTCACGCGGTTCGGAATGTTGCGCGGTGTATTCTCGCTGCTTTATAATTGTCTAATCGTTTAAAATCTTATGATCAAATAGATATATTATATTTATTTTTCCCAGTGTCTTTGTCCGAGATAAAACTACGAATCGATTTTGTAATGTATAGTTCAATACATTTCATCAATGACTATTTTCATATTTAATCGAAAATTGCTGAAAATTATGTTAATATAATTAAGAAGAATTAATCTTTGAATATTGTGAGGTGACCAAATATGATCGGGCGAGAAAAAATTATCATAAAGCCCTTCGGACTTTAGATTTGATCACTAGACTTAAAAATCTCGACAAGCACTCATAAACTGGACGTATATTTTATCAACTTGTCAAAACAAATTTCAGAATATAAAGGATCAAAGCGTATATAGATACATGTTTTATCGCACGACAATATGACAAAAGCTAGCGAATTTATGAAACATTTAAAGAAGATATTAACTTATTAGAGATTTCTATTCTGGTGTATAAAGTGTGAGGTACTGTATAAAGGGTTATATGTTTTCTGATCCTTGGATTTTTCCGCATTTCTTTATTTTTAAAAGGTGTCGGCCCGTTTTGAATTTTCAATACACAGTTAGAAATATATACTCTCTATATTTACATTTTCCAGTGTCTTTGCCTGTGATAACACTACGTATCGATTTTGTATTATATAACCCAAAATACAAATGACGCCAAATTGAGGCGCCAGCGGGGTTTGTTTATTTATATTTAAATGTTTAATCGTACGATGGCTTAAATTATATAAATATAAGTAATAAGGAATCATTCTTTGAATATTATGAGGTGATAATTTCGGTCGAGGCGTGATCAAATTTATCATAAATTGGATTTGATCACGCCCCGACCAAAATTATCACCTCATAATACTCAAAGAATGATTCCTTATTCCTAATCTAATTAACACGGTTATTTAAAAATGGGTTGAATTTGCCTGATGAAAGGGGAGACAGGTGCGAAAATAAAACGGGTGAATATTTCCCTATTTTCATTAACAAAATCGAAGAGAAAGGTTAAATTTTTAATTATCATCTGGTGTAATTCAATAATTTCTTAATGCTAATTTCTAAAATTTTTGATTAGATTCATAGTTTTGTCTTCTTTATATCATATAATAAATGCGTTTAACTACATAAGTTTAAAGGGGCTGAACGGAATGGCTATTGTTAGATTTAATACGTCTTTTACCGGTTTATTCATATCCCTTAAAAGAAGAATTTTGTATAAAGACACAGAAAAAGTTTCAAATTTCAAAGCTAAAATATAAAAAAGGTGTTTTACGAAATAATACTATCTATAACATATGTATCTAAAAATAAAAGTTAGATTTTTTGAAGCCGTAAGTTTTAATAAAAGTAACAATGTATCCTTGATGTAAAATTTACTTAATCCTTAAAAATGATTCTCAAAATAATGAACACTATCATGAATCATAATACGGAATTCTACAACGATAATATTTTTTGCAGGGTCAAAGATCAAGATCGTCATCACGTGACAGTAGAAGAACACTCAATGTACGCAACATCAGCAACAGAGTGTCCTCTAGAGGGCGCCTGCGTCCCGGAAGTGATACCAATGGACGCGTCAGACCAATGGAGAACGCGGATGCAAATAAACAGCTCAACAACAGAGGGAACCTTGACCTATTCCCTTCGTCAATCAATCAATTTATCAATAAACTAAAGGAAAGAATTCCAAATATTGGACTCGGGCTCGGTGTTCATATTCAAGATCCCGAGGGAAATTCACAACGATCAAGTTCGTCGTCTTCAAGGTCAAGGTCGCGAAGTTCTTCTCGATCCAGTTCCGGATCAGTCATGGACACCATTGGTCAACTTGGAAGTTTATTCAATAGAAGACGCAATTCTCCCCCTTCCAATCCATCTCCTTCAACATCTTCACGATCAAACTCTCAGTCTTCTAATGATATTTCAGTGGGTTCAAATGTCAGAGGTCATGAAATCATGACAGACCAATGGCAACCACCATCACAGCCACCAAATCGTCCATCATCACAATTTTTGGCCTCCAACCAATTACCACCAGATACTGTTGTCGTCCCAAATGTACAGGGTAACCCCAGTCTCTTTAACTCTGGTTTCCCGCAAGCACAACCAAATTCAATGAATACTGTGAATGTCAATCCAATTCCCCAACCAGTTGTACACCAACCACAGGTGGTGCCACAACCTTCATTTGGGTTTCCGCAACAAAATGTTGTCCATCAACAGCCACCTACATTTTCACTCCAACAGCAACATCAGCAAATTCAGCATCATCAGCAACACCATCATCAACAGTTACAGCAGCAACAACAACATATTCAACAATTGCAACAGCTGCATCAGCAACAGCAACTTGTAAACAATCAAGTGAATTCATTCCGATTAACGCCACCACAAGCACCAGTTCAAAGTATGATACCGCAACCGCAAATCTCACCAAACGTTGTTGTGCAACAGGCTCCTCAACAAATTCAGTCATTCCTTGGTCAGCAGGTCATTTCACCCTTTCAGCAAAATCAACAACCATTCCAACTTAATGGTAATCAAAATATGTTGATGCAACAGCAAGCCATTCAGTCCAGTGGAACTATTGCTCAGCCGATGCAGGTCCCTATGACAAACACCAACACATTCCAATTGATTGGAAATCAGCAGAGTACGAATGTCAGAAGACCTGTTTTACCGACACCGGCACCAGTAATGACACAAGCTATCCAAACTAACGGACAAACAATTATCAACGGCGCTGGAAGACCTTTCCAATCACCGCAGTCTGTAATACAGATGTCCTTCAATCCTTCTCCGAGCCAATCCCAGACAATGAACGGGCAACAGAACATTGGTTTATCTGCATCCCAAACACCAGGACAATTTGTGAATGCTCAAGGACAAATATTCAATCTCCAACCGTCCAGTCAAAACACATACCAGGTCATCAACGGACAGCTGGTGCCTGTTCTGCAGTCTTTCCAATTGTTTCCAACAGGTCAGACTGTTCCACCTGGACAATCACAACAGCAAGCAATACCAAGCGGACAGGTTCAAATGTCAGCGTTCGAAACAAACTTAGCAAATGGAGTCCGAAGAGCCCAAAACCCACAGACACCGACAAGGGTTCCGTTTTCGTTTGGACTTTTTGCCAGCAAATCAGGACCAAGCGCGAAAATATCAAACCTAACATCCCAGGCCAAACAATTAGTAGAGCACAATGCCCAGATTGAGATGCAGAATCAATTGCTTCAACAGTTATTGATTGAACAAGTTCTAAACAGTCATGGTGTGAACACAACAAGTCTCCCTCCTACTGCCAATCAGACTACCCCGTCCAACTCTTTTGCTATTCCCAGCAATACAAACATACAACCAGCCGCTGTTGCTTTTAACTGGCGAGAGGGCACAGCTGTCAATAAATCAAACGATGGAATCAGACGTGTGGTTCACGGTTCTCGGTCGCCAGGGGGAGTTAAAGTTATCAGCCTTCGCGCCGCTAATACCGTGAGCCCGTTCAATAGGTCAGCAGTCGGGGTCACTCTCTCACCGTCAGTAAGCGGAACTGTCAAAAACTCGTCTCCAGCTGCTGTTAGGGTAGTCGCTAATAAATCCTACGTCGTTAAACCAACGTATGATCCTGAAGTTTTGCCTCAGTATAGAAATTCCAAGAACGCCACTTTGCGAAGTATGGATAGAACAGATAGACTGAACACAACTGATATTCCTGAGGAGATTGAAGTTAACGGAATGTCTCTAGATAGTCCTGCTGATCGGAACGGAGTTGGAACACCTCATCCACTGGACAGTTATGTACACGGTGTTCACGGTCATAATAACATGGGAACTCGTCCAGTCACCCCTGCAACAGCTTTCGGAATGGGATATGGAACCCGAAAGAACGAATCATTGCATAAAATGGACAGGACAGATCGTCTTAACACTACGGACATTCCAGAGGAAATAGAAGTGAATGGACAATCATTGGACAGTCCCGCCGACAGAAACGGAATGAATATTCACCATCCTTTGGATTATTTGGTCCACGGTGTCACTGCAAGTGGAGGAGCCGCCCGACACAATGTTCAGGCAAGCTACAACAGACCAGCACCACCGCCAGAGGAACCTGAGGAAATGTTCTTTACTGCTTCTCAGCCCGGATATATTGACACAACCATCGGACTTGGAACAAACGTGATGGACATGAATCACTTCCGGGATCCGTCTTTATTTGACGCTGTGTCTCATCAAGCTTACGAATTAATGCACCACCTGCAGTTTTCGCTTTCACGAATTCCCTCTAATGTACTTCATGGAATTCAATACTGGATGCCAAACATTCCTTATGATGTGTTTATGTCCATTAAGAACTCTGCGCCTAGGTTTTACCAAGGTTTCCATGATTCGGTAGGCAATATCCCTATGTCAGTTGCGCGAGGTATAATTAACCTTGTGGATATGATTCGACATTCGTCTGCCAAAACGACGAAACCCGTGAAAACCGTGGCGTCCAAAATCGCTAAAGTCCTACATGATTCTTTCACGTCACCTAAACCTCCAACAACGCAGAGTCTGTATGATTTCCGAATATTTGACATGATTCAGCTCACCACCACTCCGCCGATGCCGATAACCACACCATCTCCTGTGCGACATTCTGCAAAAACACTCGCAAAACTGATGAATCTGGTGAAACTTCTCGTTCATGAGCCACCTACCACAACCACGACCGCTGCACCAACTACACACAAACCAATCACAGTAGCACCACAAACCAACACGACTACGCCTGTCTCTAATACCACAATGAACGCAAACACTAGTGCTCCTGTTGCGATAAATACAAATGCTTCAAATTCAACGACAGAGGTTCTTGCAAACATCTCTGTGACGAAGGTTGATAAATCTCAGTCCGGACAGACCAACATCGATAAAGTTTCTGTTACCGTAAATAAAAAAAAATCAGTGGTCTCCAAACCTTCTCCTGCAGGCAGTGTTGGACAAACACCACAAAAGACATTGCCCCCGACTCAAGCACAAAATTTACAGCAGCAACAACAAAATAGACTGCCCCCTACTCCGCCACAAACTATGCAACGACAACAACAACAAAATAGATTGCCACCGACTCCACCACACAATTCGCAACAACAACAACAACAAAATAGATTGCCTCCGACTCCACCACACAATTCGCAACAACAACAGCAACAAAATAGATTGCCTCCGATTCCACCACAAAATTCGCAACAGCAGCAACAAAATAACAGACAACAACAAGAAAGACAAGAACGAGAGCGACTTCAGAGGCAACAAATGGAAAGAGAAAGACAGGGATTCCAGAACCGACGTCTTCCACCGACGCCACCGCAAGGACAGCAAGAGATTCTACAATCATCAAACGCTGGTCCGGGGATCCGTCTGCCTCCCACTCCCCCTCAGGACCAACCTCAGAACGAGGGTGGATTTCACCAAAATTTCGGTCATCAAAACACAGGAAATGCACGGCGAGGTGAAACGCGTTTGAATCAAGTGGTGCAACCCCGGATTCAAAAACCTCCAAAACCAGCTCAGAGACCTCAGTCAACGTCGCAAAGAAGTCATCCCAATACTGTAAGAAAACATGGAATCTTTGAGATACAAAATCTCAAGCCAAATAATGTGCCCACACAGAATATGGGAAAGAATTCTAATTTAAATGGTAGGGGAATGAACTCTAAACCAAAATTAACAACAGATTATCCAACTCAAGTTCCCCCGAAACTCATTCCCGATAACAATAACTACCCCACACAGGTGCCTCCGAAAATCCATCATTTTGATAATAAAAAAGGATTCCGTCACGAGAGAATAGCCACTCCGCCGGTTTATCAGCATCCACAGATAGTGACAGAGGCTTACAACATTCGACCCCATTATCAACACCCCTATCCCACAATGCCGCCCTATCAACCGCAGCCAATCACAACAACGGTTCCAAGTGTAATATCGACGGCGCCTTACTATGACAGTTTTCAACAACGTCCGCGTCAACACCAACAACAACAACAACAACAGCAGCAGGTTGATTACTATCAGCCCAACGCTCAACAGAATTCCCCGGATTACAATTACCAGAATTCATTCTACGGTGATGGAGTAACAAACCCCGCTCCAACAGAAGGGTTTGGCTTCAGTGCACAGGCGCAGAATCCCAGACGCCAGCCAATCGAAAACACGATACAATACAAAGAATTTAGTAATGCTCATCGTAAAGGCTTCAGTATATCCGAAGTATTTGGTAAAAAGAAGTGATCACGCATGGAGAATGAACATATTGTTATTTTAGTTAGAGAAGCTCACGAAAAAAGAGTTTTGTGTTTAGTTTAATTTATTGAACTCGCGTGAGAGGGATAGAGGCGCTTTAATCTCTAGCACGTGTGATAAACAGAGATTGTGATTGGGTAAAAACTTTTATATTCTGCGTTAGATCTATAGAAGAGCAAATAGCTGCAACGAGAAAAGTTTAAAAATTCACAAACAATTTAGCATGTATATAGTTATATTTTCTTTTTAAATTGTATATCCAACACACGAAAAACGATGATACGAAAGCCTTTGGTTAAATTTCATTATTGCTTAATTTCAATGTCATTTCATTCCTCATTAGAAATTTCAACCTAGCTTTTTCAAAGAAAGTGTAAATTTCTTTTGACAAATCAAAACTCTCATTATCAACTTACTAATTTCTTGCACTTTCTGACTAAAAAAAACTCCCTCATGTCACAAAATCAGACATATCCATTTTGCCAATTTCTCGTATTTTTAAACAAACGAAATAGATCCTTTATAATCATCAAAATTAAGGCAATACATGTACAAGTATACATCTTCAGTTAATGCAAAGAAACTGAAAATCTTACGGCAAGAAATGACAAGTTGAAATGTGATGATGACGTTTCTATTAGTTACCTAGATTTGTGATACTTCCTTTGTATGCCTGTAATTTATTATGCCAATTGTTTCTTGAAACTTTTATACAAGGATATATAAAGTATGTTTAACCAGAGAAAGAGCGAACCTTGTTTTTGATGTCTAAATATAGCCGCTGTTTTGAGTGGCGAAGGTTAGATATGAATTAGATGACAAAGCTGTTCCCCATAAAACTTTCACCTTCATTTCTCAAACGCTCCTGGAAAAGAAGCCCGCTCACCAGTTAAACTTCTACGGCTGGATGCGCACCTTTCTGTCTAGAACAAGAATGTCAACATAAATATTTACTTTTATTCCCTAACACTTGCTCCAACTGCCTAAATTCCAAGGCCACGCCGATTCTGCATTCCTGTTTACCGCCTCGTAAAATACAATGAAGGTCCTTGCCATTTTTTAAATCGATTACATTGCTTTGAAATTATCGGCGTTTCTTTTGCTGTATATTCATATAAGTCAGTTTTACAATAAATCAAATTGTTTTTAATTATTCAATCATTTTATGCGTTATATAAGAGTTCTTGCCCGCTGGTGTATTTTTTTTCTGTTGGCATAAGAACATCTGAGATAAAAAAAAAATAACTTGTCAATGATACAATTCTGTAAATTTAAACAGAAAGTTGTTCTTTAATTGATTATGAAATACCTTGTGCTACAGATTACTCTTAATTAACTTTAAATTTTAAAAATCCTTCACAGAGACTGAAAGCTATAATCGGATGTCTTCTCAGTTTGAAACTTCCTATCAGTACTTTCTTGACTTTGCTTAGAATACTAATAAAAATGCCCATTTTGGAATCTGATTCTCTAATATCAATTAAAATTGTGTTTACCTATAATAAGTACCATCTTTACACATGTATCAGGTAGACAAAATACCTATTAAATAGTACTTCATGTACATAGTGTAATTAGTTTTGTACATGAGCATGCACTGATCTAGTGTAAGCCCCCCCCCCCCCCCCTCCCCAACACACACACTAGAATATAATATTAAATTTCTGGTATTTACATAGTAAATTATTGAAAATAATTCTCGGACCCCCCCCCCCCCTCTCTTGAAATTTTTTTCTGTATTCCCGCGTGATGAAAAATGTCGCTGTTATAATTTTATCACATATCTGCATTAAAGAATGCAAAAATAATTTATTATTTCGCCCTTGAAAATGTATGAACAATTTAATCACATGTTTAAATTAATTTCTTTCGTCTGAGAAGCAATTTGTAACAAAGATTAAAGATATCCTTTTCCTTTTACTCCACCCCCCCCCCCCTAAAAAACGTTCACCGGATTCAACCGTGAAAAGTCATTGCAAGGATTGGATAACTTGTGTGAACCTGTTAATGTGTCCTGTGACATTTTTGAGGACACTGTATACTGTTTACTATTCTTCAGTACACCCAGATGAAAATGTCTCAGGACACATTAACAGGTTCACACAACGACATCCAACCCTTGTAATGACCTTACACGATTAATATGGGACAGAAAATAATTCGACTAACCCATTACATGTACATCTAGAAATTCTGCATTCCTGTTTACCGCCTTGCCATCTCTAAAATCAAATGCACTGCTTTTAATTATTCGATTAATTTTTCAGCCATTAACATTATTTATTTTTAACTTTCCAGGGGGTAAATATATACAGACACGTAGCATGTTTTGAAAGTTGGGGGGGGGGGGGAGGGGGCAACCTCATCTTATTCCAAAATATCTTGACTTAAAAATTGGCAACTTCTCAAAATCAAGAAAATCCTTATCCGGGAGAGGGGGGGGGGGGGTCATAACTTCTTATTATATCAATTTCACTGTTAAATTCATTCCTTTCAATTCAATTTTACCGTTTATGTTTACTTTTTAATGTGTAAATAATAGAAAGTTTGCTGCGAGAAAAAAAAGGGGGGGGGGCAGCCCTTGTTACAAGGCTAAGAAATGGATTATTGCTTCAATAACAAATCTTGACACCCTCCTCTTTGACACCGTGCCTCAGTGATATGACAGAACTCCAAGTAAGCAGCTGATTTATATGGCGTCTGGCCGCATTGAGAGATTTGCCAAAAAAAAAACTCGGCCAGCGTTTTTACGAGTGATATACATGTACTCCATATTTCAGTGGGTCAGCTTACTTTCAGTGGACCAACACTCCGTAATAAAGGCATCAGATGGAGGCGTAAATCTTAGGAGGATGTCTGTCCACGGAGGCCATCACTTACACTTAGTGACAGTATAAACAGTATCTCGCTTTGTATAGAGTGACCCCCCTCCCAACAAAACACACATACATTATGTATGCACCAACAAAGCATCACTGGTTATTTTTTCAAATTTATACCTATATACAAGGCTCAGGCCCTAAAAATATTCAATCAAAAATCATTAGTATACATGTAATAACATACACCATGTGTTGAGAAATTTTAGATGCAGAAATCGGTGCTTGTTAAAAAGTTGTGTTCTAAGGAATCTAAATACATTCCTTAAAAATTATTCTTCAATAAATTCATTCAATTTTTTTTCCAAATAAAATCATATATATTTCAACATTTTCAAAATGTTCACTCCACTTAGAGCCAAATAATTTGGGGATCAGGGATTTAAGTGAAAAAAATATTTGAATACCGGTATCTAAAAAAAATTTAGAGAAGCTTCTGTTAAAGTTTTGATATCCCTTGTTTTAGTAATTTAAAAAAATAGCCTTTTTAAAAATGTTTCTTTTTTAATTACCGGTATTTCATTATGGATTCATTTCAACTTATTAGCCCTCTACTTATAAAGCTGGCTGTAATTTGTCAAAGATGCCTTGATCTATGATATTGGTTCAACTTTAAATGTATAGAGGTACATGTATCCCAGAGAGAGAGAGAGAGAGAGAGAGAGAGAGAGAGTCAGGTGATTAAAAAAGCTCACGCACTGTACATCAGATAAGCTAACAGAGTTCTTTCGTCTCTTTTAAAATTATAATAAAAAATAAACACACATACAGAAAACATCATTTATTCCAGTTAATTTACAATCAATCAAATCCACTCCAATTACAACCAGAAAGCTATCTTTTAGTAACAATCACAAATAATGAGGGATCTGTGAAAACCATAGATAATCTAGCTCCAACTTGACAAAGAGTTGATACAAAATTAAGATGGTTGCATGACAATGGCAATTTATAGGCTATATCAATCTTCTCTTCGATAAAGAGCTCCGTAAACTATAAAGAAAATGAAAAATATTCAAATTTTATTCAAAAATTATTTTGATATTTTTTTTAAAATTACTACAAGTCAATGAATAATTTTTGGCCAGTATCATCAGATGTAAAATTTTAAAACAGATCTGAATTTGTTGACAAACAAGCTTCCTTAAGGTTTTTTTCTTGAATTTTTAGCACGATTGCTTCCCCTATCTTGTAAAATATATCACAATTTTCAAGAACAACAAGCGCAACTTCACAATGATTAACTAAACTACAAATTCAGATAACAGGTACTGTTAATGTTCATAAAATAGCAGTTTCTATCAACTTCCTGAAAAGGATTATCACATAATCACAAGTTAATGCATATGAATCTAATTTTCTTTATACCGGTACATTTGATTAAATCATATGTTAATTAGAATTTGAATTACTTCAAAGAGGAATTAACATGAAATGCATTAATTTATAATTTCTGCTAAATCAATTTAAGTACATATACAGTACATTGTACTGACTCAGATTAATGGCGTCTCTTTTCAGGTTTGTATTCATACCAGATACTATATACAGAATGTAAATACAGTACGTATAATTATCTATGTTTAATTAACAAAACACTGCAGGTCTAGGTTTCACATAAAGTTTACTCAACACAATGGCACTATTAATAATTTAGCTAGCAATTGGCCCTTCTTGGGTTTTTTCCAGCAATAATTCAGAGACAAGTTTTGTCTGAGAGACCCTTAGGCTAGAAGTTGGAAAGTAGTCACTTTGGTATTTTTTCAATATTTAAACAAAGAAAAATTCATAAGTTTTACAATACATATGTTCCAGTACCAGTACAGTAAAACACCGTTAAAGAGAACACGCTTATAATGAATTGACGCTTACAGCGAAGTGATTTTCATTCCCTGTGACTATATCACATTGTGTAAACTTGAAGGATATAATAAATTACGCTTATAAAGAAGCGAAATCACCTATCCTTGGCGCTTCGTTATAACCGTGTATTACTGTATATGACATTTACCAGTAAGCTACATGTATTTAACAACTTGTAGCTTTTTACAATTTTCATACTAAGAAAAAGAACAGTTTAGTAATTTTACAATATTACAGAACATGATGATATGTTATCAAACTATCTTGCATGCAAATTTAATTAAACTTCAAAGTCTGTCCTTTACAACATGCAGAAAAATTTTCTGGATGTACATACATGGAGAGAGAGAGAGAGAGAGAGAGAGAGAGAGAGAGAGAGAGGGAGGGGTAGGTCAGGTGATTGAAAAAGCATTGTATCTCTCATTGACCCTTTTTATATTTGTTTAAATAAATTAAGAGCAAACTATAAACTGTTTAGATTATAGTGCTAAACTTCATAAGATTATTAAATCTTAAATGATATAACCTAAAATATACAGCAGAAGAGAAATTCATCTCTGTTTTGAGCATTATGACTTGAAAATGATGAAAACCAACTGCATTCTATACAAAATGTCGAAATCCAAAGATCTTATTTAAAATAAGTAGGTATTGGTCACCTCGGTTTTTTGACATTCTTTTGAATTAAACAATAAAATTGATAAAAACCTGACCTTACACATTTTAGTTGCCATTGACCATGCACATGCAATACCGGTAATTCAACAGATTACAAAGAATTTCTGTGTCCAAAAGTTATAAGCATAAGTTGCGTAAAGTCAATAAGTTTGAAGATGATGAAGTGGACTGTATTGTTTTAGCATCCGGTCAGCCTCTTAGGTCCCTAGCCAATCATCTGATAGAAAGAAATACATGATAGTTATTATTTATTAGTACAGTGACTTCATTAATATTCGTGGGTATTAACTTTACTGGATTCTATGAAAATCACAGTGGCAAGGCTAATTCATAAATCTGTGGCCAATCATCCTATCATTACAAAGTGTTGGTAGAAAATTCACTTCTGAACAAAGAATTATTATTTAATTTTGTGGACTAAATTAACACTAAAACAAACAAAAATTGATGTTTAACAAAAATTGATGAAACCACAGAATGTACTTTTCATACATGCATACTATTGGTGATGAATGCATAATCATACAATCTAGTCACATAATAATATTATAGTTTGATCTATAGGCATAGAGTGAACCATTAATTGTTTTTTTTATTATCAAATAAATATTTAATAGCAATTTATTCATGTCAATACATGTACAAATTAATTTTTTCTTCTACTTTGCTTTCAAAAGATATCTTTATATTGACCTTCTTAAACAGAAAAAGAAGAAGTTGGCATCCCCACCACAACCACTGTGGCGACAGCTGGATAGCCACATTCATAACCACTGGGGTTATTTCTGTGACATCGTATCCTTGGCCAGTTGTACCATTTTTTTCTCCCACTATGCTTATTCCATTGCTATTCTCCATTCTATACCAAAGAAAACCAATTAAAAAAGAAATTATACAATGACATGCTATTATAGCAATGAATTTTATTGCTTATAAAATGGTCAGGCGCAATAGCAAACACACTGAAATTTCTGTCTGATATTTGCTCCATATGAACATATACTAGGATGTGACAAAAGAACTACATAAGGTATAATGCCCTTGACTTGCCCCCCCCCCCCCCTAAAAAAAAACCAAGAGGCCAATATGCCTTAACGGTCACCTGAGTACCATAGCCCATACACAAAATTGTGGAGGAATCTCATAAATGCATTTAGTTGAGTTTCATTACGGAGTAGAAAATTATAATATTGTAATGACCTCCACCTCCCTACCTGAAATCTTTTGGAAAACAACTGAAAAGCTGTCAATGTGACAGAAAACCGGGTTTTCTTTTATGTGAACTGTATCCATAATTCATGTCAACCCTGAATTGATAAACACTACCTACCGTTTTCAGTGAAATGGAGTATCCTATATGCAATATTTTGCCAAAAAATGACTAAGTTTAAAAGCTGGTATTTTTTCATAAATTATCAGAAATCAAAATCCTAGCAATATGCACACCTCTGATATATGTGCAATTAATCTGCAAAAGAACAATTTCCTATCTTGAAAACTGTAGGAGGAGTTATCCGAACAATGAGGGTACCCTTTTGGCGGCCGCCCGCCCGCCCAACCGCCCGCCCGCCATTTTAATAACAAGATTTTTCTGTTGGAAAACCCGGTTAAAAATCTAATTTATCCAATCAACTATCAACAGTCTCGTTTGAAGTCATCTTTTCGTACGTTCTATGGTCGATACAACGACCTTGTCAGCAAATACAATCTTCCACTGGGTAGCATGCTGACTGACATTTTTCATACAAATTGTCAGACCATAATTCATCGCCTACGGATTTTTTCCCCGATTACGACAAAGAGAACACGGTGGGTGTGACCGGTCAGCTTACTAGCTCCTCCTAGACACCTGTGTGATGGAGGTCTGTGTTTGCTCAAGGTTTGTATTTTGACCATCACAAACAAACCAAATCATCAACGTTGCGTTTTTTCCCCAATTTTGACATATTTACCTCGATTATGTCTATTGGGACAAGGAGCATGTGGGGGGTGCGACAGGTCAGCAGAGGATGCTCACTCCTCCTAGGCACCTGATCCTATCCTTATCTTTTTGGAGGTCCGTGTTGCTCTGCTTTGAATTTGTGTTTCGTATTATGAATTTTTTAAATGGTTGACAGTTTGTTATTCTCATTTTTCATCTTAAAAGGTTAGCACAAGACCTATCACTTATCACAGATTGTATAACCTACTAATGAAAAGGTGCATGCACCGCTTCCATACAAAGTATTTGTCCCATGTCTGTTAAAGGGGCATGGTCACGATTTTGGTCAAAAATTATTTTTTTAATTTTAATGTTTACAATGCTCCAGTAAGGCATTTTTAATAGGCAACACAAATTTGAGTGTTATTTGTTGAGTTATAAGCGAGTTACAGAGCTTACAATTCTTCCCTATGTAAACAAAGCTTTTGTTTACATTTTGAATGTTGAAGTGAAAATTTCAGTTTTAGACCTTAAATGAATGAGTTAATCATTAGGAACTGTTTATTTATGCTTAAAATAAATAAGAAGATAGACAAATCAGCTTGAAAAAGAATTTTTACTGGTATATTGAACCTATGTAAACAAAAACAGGGCACGAGCCTTGTTTACACGATGAAGAATTATGAGCCCTACTGGTACTATACCAGTTATCTGCTAAGACCAGTTATCGGCTAAACATAGAGTTCGGGTTAATAGCACGCGACTATCCGAGATTTTTTAATTTAATCGTCTGTTTCGAATAAAGAAAAGTAAGTTTGCTTGAAAACTTTCTTCAACATGTTTTAAACATGAACTTAAACAGTCATCTTGTTACCGCTGATTTACATCTTTGCACTTTCAGCAGTGGGGGATGTGACGTAATAAGTTAAAAATAGAATATTACCTCGTTGTAATACATTATTATATCCCTTCTTTGATTTGACATATAATATCAATACATAAAACATGCCTAAACAAAGGGAATTCATAAAATTCCGAGATATTCATAGCGCAGTTGAACGCCTGATTGCACAATTATGTATTAAATAGTCAACGATTTTGTGTATTTACCGTATGATAACAAACGCATAATTTTATGAGGTTTGTGTATGTGTCATAACCCCTAAGACCTTTAGTCTGACCCCACAAGGGGCATAATCCAAATTACATTTTTAAATACATAAATTACATAGTATAAAATCAACATGTACAGGAATTTTACTACGTTATTATCACGAAGTCAATAACTGGTACAGTAAATCGTGAAAACTCGGCAAAATCAGGGCGTGCTAAAAATAAAAAAGAAGAAGATGTTTTTGGGTTCTAAATACTGATATATTCTAGCAGATGGATAAATAAGAAGTTCACCATTTAAAATATGTCAATTGTTATCAAGAAATATCAAGAAATAAGGAAATACGAAAAGAAAACGTTAAATTTTAGCCAATAACTGGTACAGTGCCAGTATATCTTGCTTAAAACTTATGGACTGGCACGCAAATTTCATTTGATTGTTAGGAATGCATTCCTAAAGCATTGTAAATAGTAATCAAAGTACTGAAGTACTGAAGGGAGTTGATTTTGTCAATATTTATTTATTTTAAAATCAATGATATGTTATTTTGCATGACAAGTACATGTCGTTTCTAATTTGAATTACCCACATTTTTATAATATGAATTTTTTGGACTTTTCCGACAAGACTATCGAGAAACCCCCATATGAATCATGTTAAATAATATTTAAAGATAAAATTAATTCAATCAAACTATGTATCAGTAATAGAAATATTTCTCGTAAATCTCCGACAAGGGTTTACGGAGACAGCCGAGCGTCGAGTTGAAAAAGACTATATTTGAACTCTGGCGTAGGAATACTAAGACTACAAAAAATATTTAAATTGTTCGTACCATTTAAAATCTGACTATTTTCAATGTATTTATAAATAAGTTTCCTTGAAAAATAATGCTTTAGCATACATTACATCGAATTTATCAATTATTTTCAACAACTAAGTCTTGTCAGCAGCAATGATTTGTGCTGAGGTCCAAACACTGTTTCACTTTCGGTTTATCTGAGTAACTGCATCTATAGGAAAGTTGACTAAAATCAACTCCCAAAAACAGAAAAGAAATTTGACCAAAATTGTGACCATGCCCCTTCAACTTTCAAAATAGGTTTTATGTTTAAATATGTTTTCATAGATAAACTAAAACAAGGTGGCTTATAAGTATACTATTTATTACTTTACTTCTAACAGTCTACTTGTTAATTTCAAAAAATTTAAATTTTGTTTTGTTTCAAATGATAAAATACTTGCATAACTAATTTGATCATACAACTTCTTAATTACATTATATTTAATGATTAATGACTAAATATGAACAAGCGAAGGAAGATAACTCCATTATGAAGAAGCAAGGAAAGATAACCCCATTAACTTTCATAATCCTCTTCCCTGAACTCTTTTCAAATGCTTTCACAATATCATATCAATAACTTTGATGGACAGCTTCATTTTTTTTTCTTTTCTAAACATGTGAATTAACCCATTTCTTTCATTGAAATTCCTGAGCAAAATAAAATAATAAGAGAAATACATATCCCCCTTTCCCATCCATAACCCTTGCCTTATACATGCAGGTGACATGAATTATCCTTCGTCCTCTCATGCAGTATCCAGCGCATGCGCAGATAATGACCACGAATTCATAGAAACAATAAAAGTTTTCCCGCCACTACCCATCATACATGTAGTTAATTCAGTGACATGTCTAATTGTAAAATATTATTAAAGATGACAGGATGATTTTTTTCTACATATGCAGTTAGTTTTTATTCTGTGTCTGTAGAGAATAAGATTTTTATACATTATATGCATTAACACTATATGGCTATATTGTAACCCCACCCCTACGACCTGAACTCCTGACCCAGGGGCCATGAATTTCACAATTTAGGTAGAGGAGTTCATGGGCATAACCATGAGTTCATAAACATGCATTCAGTTTTTCCCCACATGTGTGGGAGTAAAAAATGTTTTCTAAGATTTAATACATTTTCACTATATGGCTATACTGGCCAAGCCCTAGGGCCTAAAGCCCTGTCCCAGGGCCATGAATTTCACAATTTAGGTAGAGGAGTCTGTAGACATCACAACCATGAACTCAGTTTTATTTAAATATACATGTTTATTGGAGTAGAGAAGAAGATTTTCTAAGATTTAAAACATTTTCACTATATGGCTAAAGTGACCCCACTCTAGAGCCTGACACCCTGTCTGGCTTTTGTTTTTGCCCCATCTGTGGCCCCCAGGGGAGGTAGAGCCATGAATTTCACAATTAAGATTCCTCTTACCATAGAGATGCTTCACACCAAAAATGGTAACAATTGGCCTTGTAGTTTTCAAGAAGAAGTTAAACAAGAGGCCCATGGGCCACATCGCTCACCTGAGGAACAATAGGTATGATAAATCAGCTTAATGGAGTCATAATACAAACTATCTGGACGATATAGCATTGAATGATTTATTTTTGACGTCGTCGTGTCAATAACTGCCGTCAGGTGAGCAGACAAATTGAATAACGCGCGTTAGCGCGTTATGATAATTTGCCTGCTCACCTGATGGCAGTTATTGACACGACAACGTCAAAAATAAATCATTTAATGCTTATATTTACGTTCCTTACTAAAGAAATCAATTGTTGACTTAAATAAATCGATATAAAGTGCAGATCACGGAGGGAGTAAGTTAGTAACAGCAAGAACAGCTGATTTGTAAAACCGGTTTAAACTGGTTATCACAGAGACTGTTGAGATGAGATTGACGAGCATGAAAATATAATCCATGAAAAATAACTATTGAAATGTTGCTTTTAACAATGAAGTCAACTGTTTTTGTTGAATAATTATAAAACATGGTGTTTTGACAACATTTATGAAATACATTTTTTAACCGATAACATAGAAACCACTGTTTGAGAACTACTTATGTAAATTATTTGTAAATTCATACGCAGTGAATAGGTGTTGCATTTAGAGGCATTTAAACATCACGGAATTTAATGGAAAAACACAGTAGAATGTAAATATTGTACAATAATACATGTAGATCCTGTATTAATAAATAAAATCCATTTCCCCCCTGGATATTCTTATATTTATAATCATTAGTCCCTTTTCAAACAGGATGATTTTATAGTCATATCACATGTTGAGTATTGCAGTTCTCAAAAAGATCCTTAACAATTGTTAATATATGGGATATAAACCTACATCAAATACTAAACCTTCATGTGAGGCCAAAGAATTGTCCTGGGGCCAAAGTCTTAACAATTATAAATAATCATCTGGCTGATTAGTTTCTGAGAAGAAAATTTTTTAAGATTTACTCTACATATTCCTATTGTAAAGCTGTTACCCCAACCCCCATCCATTGTGGCCCCAACCTACTCCCGAGGGTGTCATTATTTTCACAACTTTGAATCTACACTACCTGAGGATGCTTCCACACAAGTTTCAGCTTTCCTGGCTGATTACCTTTTGAGAAGAAGATTTTTAAAGATTTTACTCTATATGTTCCTATGTAAAACTTTAACACCCCCCCCCCCCACCAATGTGGCCCTATCCAACCCACGGAGATCATGATTTTCACAACTTTGAATCTACACTACCTGAGGATGCTACCACACAAGTTTCAGCTTTCCTGGCTGATTAGTTTCTAAGAAGAAGATTTTCAAAGATTTACTCTATATATTCCTATGTAAAACTTTGACCCCAAATTGTGGCCCCACCCTACCCCTGGGGGTCATGATTTTCACAACTTTGAATCTACACTACCTGAGGATGCTTCCACACAAGTTTCAGCTTTCCTGACTGATTACTTTTTGAGAAGAAGATTTTTAAAGATTTACTCTAGATATTCCTATGTAAATATTCAATCCCCCATTGTGGCCTTACCCTACCCTTGGGAATCATGATTTTCACAACTATGAATCTACACTACCTGAGGATGCTCCCACACAAGTTTCAGCATTCCTGGCTAATTAGTTTATGAGAAGAAGATTTTTAAAGATTTACACTATATATTCCTATGTAAATCTACGACCCCCCATTGTGGCCCCACCCTAGCCCGGGGGTCATGATTTTCACAACTTTGAATCTACACTACCTGAGGATGCTTCCACACAAGTTTCAACTTTCCTGGCTTAATGGTTCTTGAGAGGATCTTTAAAATTTTCTCAATTTTTTTCATTAATTTCTAATTATCTCCCCTTGAAAAAGGGTGTGGCCCCCTAATTTTCACAACTTTGAATTCCCTTTGCCTAAAAATGATTTGTGCCAAGTTTGGTTGAAATTGGCCCAGTAGTTCTTGAGAAGATGTTGAAAATGCGAAAAGTTTACGTGCAAAAAAACGACGGCATCCTAACATCCTGACAAGTCTTAAACTTATTAGAACCCGACACTCTTAATGAAGCTTTTGGTCAATTGCTTATATGTCATAGTTAAGAGTGTTTTGGCGGTATTAATAGCACATGTCATTTTTGAATTGTAATAAGGCCCTGCCTCGTCAGGAGTTCAACTTATGCATAAACCAATTAATCTGTTTGAACTTCATTTGGTTTTAATTTGGATCTAATGATTAGAGAAGGACGGACAGACAGACAGACGAACAACAGACAAAATGTGATCAGAAAAGCTCACTTGAGCTTTCAGCTCAGGCAGGCTAAAAACTGTTAAAATTGAACAATTAAACTGATAGGATTAACGCACGATAGGATAGCATTAACGCATGATAGGACAGTATACACGTACGATACAATAGGATTGATACATGAAACGATAGGAAACGTTGCGGGTACTGTACTGTATATATATGTGTAGTTATATACTGCTCTGTCCTCAGTAAGTCTGCAAGATGCCCCTTGACACATGCATGCAGCAGTATTTTTTTTTTTTTCACAGTAGATAGTTTTCCTAATGATCTATTTTCACTCCGAGTTATTTCCCTTAGCCATCATCTTGTGGGCTAAGGACGTAAATTTTCCTCTAAGAACAACTTAGAAATATATGCAGGAAAATCGATCCAAACTTTTTATCACAAAAACAAAATTTACTTGCCATGGTGAATAAAGAAGGAATCTAGGCAAGATATACTAAAATGGCCGTCAACAAGAGGTCAACTTCTGCAAATTTGTGTTTATAAACGGAAAACTATTTGTTTTCTTGATAAACTCTAATCAGAATGATTAGTCACTCACTTTGAGCAAGATGACCAAATGCATTGACAACTAATATGACATTATGTCCCTTGTCAATCTTTCCATTTCCACTTATGGTCTCAGTTTCCTGGTACAGTAAAGTCCATCAAAATATACTGCTAAAATTAAGTTCATCTCTACTCAGACAGCTATATACACTTAGTATGCTTTGAGCTTAATAAAGTTCTAATTCATTATATTGCTTCCCTATCATAACAAAAGTGTACGTGTTTGTTCTAGACTGAAGCGTTACATACTTCAATATATAAGGAAATTGGTGTTTGCATAGTTTCTCTTACATGTATAACTTGGCAAACAGGATATGTAAGTCAAAAAGGTTACGCAGAAACTTTGTTCATACCTTTAAACTCAAATGGTAAAGTAAACTGGCAGATATGGGCTTGTTGTGACCACCGATATAATTCCTTTATGTGAAACAGAAGTTGGTGACGTCATGAATATCACATGATCCAATATTTTATGAGATCAATAATTTACACCTTTTAAGTTATCAAGTATGGACATGAAATTTATCTAAATGCCAGTTTGTAAGTTTTTTATATTTTTAGTAAGATAAGGAGTCTGGGCTTTGCTTACATAATCTCTGTTCATTCCAACTGGTACAAAGGAAGAGAACTGTATCATTTAATATACCATGTACTGATTTTCTTTCAAAACTTTCTGTGTTGATGTTTCATTTTCAAACAAACAATAAAGTTCCGATAAGTTGCAAACAACTTGTGAACACAAAGCCCATTTGAAGAATATTATGTACAAAAAGTAGTTTTCATTTAGATAAGTTCAGCTTTTTGAGAGTTGTAATTGTCTTGAGCGAAAACCAATTAATATGTCCTTTAAAAAATTGATTGACCTTGAACCTAACATTTGACCTTATGTCCTTGACCTTTAAGGTCATCTCTCTGTTGTATCAATAACTTAGAAAGTTCATAAATAAGAAATAGATATGGAAAAAATACAAAAAAATGTATGAATTATAGACTTACCATTCTTTCATTTCCAACTCAAATATATCCAAGAATGATTTTTTTAGTATTCCATGTAATTAAAGAGTACCGTAGGTCACTCTTTATCAAGTCCATCCCCTTGGTCTTTCTTGGGGGTACAGGAAATAAGTAATACCCATCCAGTGGGGTGTTAAGACACTTTGCTGCAGTCCAGCTGGATACATTAGACATTTTCCACAATTATAGTAAGCTATGTAAGAATTGGCTTCAACATGATTAACATATTCTTCAATATTAACTTGGCCATATCGAATGAAAAGAAAATCTGAAAAGGAAAAAAAAATTGATAAGTTTCAAGCATTTGTAATCATTATATAGTTTAAATTTCATTTTAAATTCATAATTCTTTTTAAACTGACAAGTTTAAAGGTAACTTAAAAATTGAATTTAACATGTAATTAATTAAAAGACATTAAAGTTTAACAAACATTAGGATTGACACTTAACTTTTGTTTTAATTTAATTCCAATTCAGTTCATATTCCTTATTTTCATTATCATTTTTTAGGGATTAAAACAAAAGTCTTAATTACCTAAACTGTTGAATTTCAAAGAAATTACCTTTCATGAGCTATAAACCAACATGCACACTTCCCTGTTAATATCTAGAACATACATTGTAGACTAAAAATTCAGTCCAAAGACTTCTATTGAAAAATCAATATATTCCATGTATTTAAAGATTCTTATCTAAACATACATTACTTATATACTACCTATGTTAACACTGCACCACTGAAAAACCTGATAATCATATATCTACTAGAGTGAAATAACCCTGTACACAGTAGTGTTTAAAATGCCTCAAAAGAATTCCTGGCATTATGCCACAGTGAATATATATACAGGATGTTTCTCAATATAATTTAGGTTTTAAAGTAATTAAAAAAAAACATCCATTTTTTTTCTGCACTTACTGTAAATCCAGGTTTTTAGTTACCTTTTAAATTTTAAATCTTTCATTTAATTAATCACTTACATGTACATTGTACATTTTTACTAGTATCACTACTGGCTCTAAAAACCCCTGTCCGTATGAAAATCCCCTGTTTTCCCCTGTCACCCCCTGTGTTTTCACTGTCATCCCCTGTACATCCCCTGTGTGCCACTGTACAGAGCCCCTGTATACCCTGTCATCCCCTGTGCGCCCCTGTACACAACCCCTGTGTGCCATTGTAAGCCCCTGTCACCCCCTGTACGCCCCTGTCATCCCCTGTAAGCTACTGTCTGCCCCTGTGCATGCCCCGGACATCCCATGTACAGTCTTTAACTGCTCGCTAAGTAAATAAATAGCTTTTAATTAATTCGGATTTTTACAAATTTCTATATAGCATTCATATTTTAGACGGTGCTTGTTTTTCTTTGCATTTCATAGAGGGCAATATTATTACAAGGGTGAATAATTTTGACTCAACATTGACACAAATCAAGATTTACTTGTATAACGATAAACCGCTTATTATATCACATGCATTTAAACAGTTCTGTAATTTGTAAAAATGAAATAGAAAGAAAAGAAAGAAAGAAAAATAAGTGGAGGAGTGCGTGAAATCTGCAATGTTCTGTGCCATGTAACCTGACTGAGATAAAGCGCAGAATACACAACATGATCAGCACATGCAGATAACCACACACCGATCGAAATGATGAAATGATCACCTATATTTTTACTGTTTTGATCAGTGTAATGATGCATAGAATTAAACAGCCTTTATGAAGTGCATGTAAATCGCTGATAATTGCTGTCAGTATTGTTTTTTATATATCATGAGAGAGAGAAAGAGAGAGAGAGAGAGAGAGAGAGAGAGAGAGAGAGAGAGTTGAATTTTTTCGGAAAGGGGGATTAGACCGGTCCATTGACACTTTTAACTTCTATCAGCTAGTGTGCATTTTCCAGTTTAGTTATATATATGCATTATTGTATAGAATTGTCCACATGCATATACACTGTAAAGCAATGATACCGTTAATGAATTATTTAATGCAAATGCCGGTAACGGGGTACCATTTAATTATACACACATGCATTATTTTAAACTATGGTCCGGGGTTTGGATCAGAACAATATCAGGCATTTATTTAAATTTTATTTCATTTGAAAAATGAAAAATATAAAAGAGCAATAAACAATTTTAATTCATATCACTGTGCCAAATAATGTTCTGAATTTAAAGCTCTTCAATCTTTTCATGTTTGAAATTCTCAGAACTGAAAAATTGAAATTTTCAATTTCTTGTTTCTTTACTTGACAGACTGGGAAAAAGGTCATAAGGGGTGTTTAAACATATTGCATTGTGTAGCATTACCGAACATCCAGACCTGAGGACATGTGTGTATATACAAGTACACGTGTGTCTGTCACCTCATTGTTCCCAGTCTCGCTACTGTGCACTGCAAATTGTCAAGAAGGGCTGTATACAGTATATAGCTATTATATAATCACTGACCGACCATTCAGATCTAAGGAAGTGTGTATATATATACGTGTACATGTGTGTCTATCATCTCTGTGTATAGTAGGTATTATATAATCACTGACCGAGTGAAATGATGTCAACATCATCTCCTTTGAAAACTGTAGTTTCAATCAGGTAGTTGTTAATCATGTGTCTTCAAGTTTTTTGATCAAATGATCTGGAGTAGTATAAAACATTGATGAATTAAAAATCAATTTAACAGCTCTAAGAAAATTGGTTATGAAAGTTAATAAGGATTGCATGTTTCCTTATTAAGAAATTAATTCCCGGTTAAACTATTAGTAACATTTAATTAAAAATCAATGCAATCTCTCTCTCTCTCTCTGTATAAACTCCATAGGCTACATGTATAGACAAGAGGCCCATGGGGCCACATCGCTCACCTGAGCAACAATGGGCGTTCAAAAGATATTGTGCCATATGGTCCCTCGGTAGAAAAACAAAAAATAAATATTGTAAAGTATTCGAATTTTACACTTTTTTTTGTATACATGTAATCTTTGACATTGTACCTTCATGAAATACTATTTTTTACCAGAATAAGAAAATTCTACGCAAGATATAAAACTAAACATTTGGTAGAGGTATACTGTTAAGTTGTTAACTTCCAAATCCCTATATTTTCGTTCTGCCCCCCCCCCCCACCACTTTGTAAAGCGATCAAAATATATGAGTGCATATAGGTACATTTTTTTCATCAACTACTCAGTACTTACTAGTTATTGTTTTAAAAAAAATAATAGTTATTGTTTTTTTGTTTTAAAAACCCTACATGTATAGATGTGAAGAAGAAAATTGTACCTCAATGTGCTCAATTTCTCAAATTAAAAACATTCAAAAATTTTATTTGTCTTCTCCATTATAATTAAATGACTGTTATTTACTTCGCGTACAAACCAGGATAATTTTCCGCTGTGATATTCTTAGGAATAGCGATAATTACTTTATCCCCGCAACAGAAATGTGTCAGAAATATGGAAACTGTTTTAAAGATGTCGTTTTTATTTACTCGTGTCTGAAAAACTATCAAAATTGATGTAGATTTCACATTATTTATTGTATAAAGAGAGGGAGAGTAGATATATACAGAATACTGTGGAATCATTAAATTTCTTGGGGGCCAATTTTCGTGGATGACTTAAATTTTACAGATTCTTGGGGACGTAATTTCGTGTTTTCATATATATCTACAAAAGGGAATATGATTTTATTACCCTAATTCATCAATTCGTGAAGGATGTTATTTCGTGGATGAGAGGTACCCAAGAATTCCACGAAAAATGAGCCACCACGAAATCTAATGATTTCACAGTATCATTCTTTTATTTTGTTTGTACAAGTATTTAACATACTCTAATTCATAGAGATTGTCTAATGTTCAACCAAAATTTCAGCGTCAATTGTAGAATTATAAGCAAGATACAGAGCTCACAGTTCGCCTAGGTTTGATTCATATTTTGTTCACATGAGTTTATTACATTCAGCTTATGATTTTTAACTTGGTATTTCCTATTCAGCATTTAAAATGGAAAAAAAGAATGGCCTAAGATTTTATATTCTTTTATTCACTCAATACCAGTTCACTGGTATTTGAGGTTCAAAATCAGTTTATACAAATGTACACAAACACAGTGAAGGATCACATGAAATTGTACAGTAGGAGTAATAATGACGAAAAAATGTTAAGTTTACAATACAATAAGATGTTAAAGTTGGTTTCTGAACGAACAGACTTTGAAAATTTTCTCAATAAATATTGACAAATTTTTTACTTTTTTAATCTTTAGTTTTTAAGATCTGTGTACAAACATAGAATTGTGAGCAAATCTCTGTATCTTGCTTATAATTTGAAGCTTAACACTCAAATATGGTTAGTAAATAGAAATTGAAAACAATTAAACACAAGAAACATTCACTATAACAAATAAAGAACACAATTTATTTTTTCGAAATGAATCATATAGATACATGTATATACCTACAAATTTCCGTCAACAATGTCAAACTTTATTTAAATTGAATAAACTCGAGAAAATGCCGAGCATCGCAACAAAACCTATTGCATTAATCTACCATTACGCAAAAGATAATGCCGATCGAATTACCGGTAGAATGAATTGTATTTCATTATTTTTTGATACATCAGATTTTGCTTAATTTGCGCAGGTAAACAGTTAACTGTTTGATTTAACAAAGTCTCTGTTTGATTTGATACGTAAAAATCACGAAATAATACAGACGATTGTTCCCAGGTTACAAGCAGAAATAATGAAAACGAAACGAAAATCGGAACAAGCTAACCGTGACCAACGTCATGTGTGAAAACTGTCAACGCATTGAAATATTTAGCCTCAATTTACTTCACAAAATCGGCAACGATATATTTTGCATGTTTCAAAAATTTCCCTTCATACGCGAACTGTTGCACAACAAGCAAATTCATCATAGTCAGATCGAACCTTTTTCTTATAATGTCATGGCTGCTTTAAACAAAGAACCTCGTTTTAGATGTATGGAATACGAGTCTAGGTAAAATGGGTATGCAAACCCGGGCCGTGGCAAAATAAAAGCCAAGGCAGATCGACAATCGTCAATTCCAAATACGCATTATTTTGCAGCAATATTTACAGCGAATACAAATATACTAGTCCATCAAATATCCTGATATTTTAATGAGATTGGCAGATTAATATCTGCCAATCTTTGTTTTGCCCAGACCAAGTCTTGCTTACCCATTTTACCGGATGCCGGATTACCGGATGCCGAACCCGAAGCTATTAAACTGATTGAAACACCCATTTCCTTTATTATTATTTTCGTAATAACTCAAATTTGACACAGAATTAGCACTTAATTTTTGCAATTTATATTTTCCTTCCCATAAGGATAATTTATGCTAAACTACGTTGAATTGGAATCAGTAGTTCTTGAGAAGAAGATTTTTAAAAATGCACCCCCCTTTTTTTACAGTTTCAAGGTTTTCTCCGCTTTGAATACAGATCGGACTTTTATTTTTGCAATTTATATTCGCCCTCACATAAGGATGCTTTGTGCCAAATTTGGTTGAAATTGGATAAGCGGTTTTAGAGAAGAAGTTCAAAATGTAAAAAGTTTACAGACGGACAGACAGACGGACAGACAGACGGACAGACAGACGGACAGACGGACGACGGACAAAATGTGATCAGAATAACTCACTTGAGCTTTCAGCTCAGGTGAGCTAAAAACACTAGTTCTACATTTACATTAATGTTGAGTATGTTCTTACCAGGGCTGCGGAATGATAAACAATAGGTAATAAAAATTAGGATTGGATGTTCACTTATTATTAATTCCCGGGTAAACTATATAATTAATAAATTTAATTCAAAGTCAATGCAAAATCTCCTTCCCTCTCTCTCTCTCTCATGACTAATCATGTTTTTGGTTTTTTTTTATATTTTAATATCTATAAAACCTCCTACATATATATAGAAAACACATTTACATTTTCTGACCTTTGCGGCAAATTTCTGTTCACTGGCAATTAATTAAATTGTCTTTGATATCTTCCACTTTGCAGTAAAAATAGATATGACAATTAGATTGGAAATTAATGAAATTGATTATGAGATTAAAACATCAGTTTAAATTCAATTCAAGAGTCCAATAAGCCGGTCAAAAACGTATTGAAGAAACATACTAAAATATTTCTTAGAAAAACTTATATAAGCTATTGAAGCTTTTTTTTTCTATTCACGGGAAATTATTAATGGTATAACCAAGAACTTGGTTAGAAAAAAGAAGAAAGGTACTCCATCGTTACAAAGCTGATTATAAATTCTATATTCTGACTGATTTATTGGTTTTAGTGGGCTCCTATATGTTTAGCTATATACAAAACCATGTGCCGCGCTTGATTTTAGTTTCTAGTGTGTTGTTTATTACCAAGAATCATATGATTCATAGGCTTAAGATATTCATAAGTAAAGTGTACATATATCTGTAGACAATTTAAAAAACTGCAAAATTCACTCTATGTTGTATTTTTATGTCTGTTTTTTTTCAAATATTAGGGAGTAGCGATGTTCCCGAGCTCCAAAGGACTACATGCCCTGAGGGCTTGCACACCTAATAAAAAACATAATTCCCGCCCTCACCTGAGGTTTACCACCCGGTGAATCTCAAATCTTTAGTTGTTAGCATGATTTTTAAAGTATCAATAAATTATCAACTAAAACATGTGATTTCTAAAATTACGATAACAGTGTGTCTTGTGATTCGGCGCTGTTGGGTGCAAATATTGACTTATAGCTCCAAATTTAACACATGTGATTTCAATAGTTGAATTAAGAAAATGATATTGAAATAAAACCCAGTCAAAAGCCGTACAGGGGATGTCAGGGGCATGCACAGGGGTATACAGTGGCTTACAGGGAATGACAGGGGCTTACAGTGGCACACAGGGGGATGTGTACAGGGGCGCACAGGGGATGACAGGGTATACAGGGGCTCTGTACAGTGGCACACAGGGGATGTACAGGGGATGACAGTGAAAACACAGGGGGTGACAGGGGAAGACAGGGGATTTTCATACGGAAAGGGGTTTTTAGAGCCAGTAGTGTATATACTGATATTCACTCTGCTTTAGGGTGGGTCTAAATACCTGACCCAGGGCACATTGTTTAACACTTACAGTAAAGATCAGATCCAACTTAACAGAAAGTATACACCCCAACTAAACCTTTGGTTTACTTTCAGAGTTTGCTTGGGGTTTACTCTGGGTTTGCTAAAGCAGACCCAGACTTAACCCTGAATAATCCCAAGGTAAACACAGGGTAGACCCAGAGAGTGAGCCCCAATTAGAAGTAAACCCCTGTAAGCAGATGCTACATATGTATTCGGAAAATACAAGGGGTGGGAATTACAGGCGATAAGATGGTAAGATAAAGACAGGTATGACTGTTTCACACTTCAGTGCATAAAGTGGACCCCAAAAGCAAACTCTAAATAAACCCAAACTAAACCCCGAGTGGACCAGAAGTAAACCTCGAGTGGGCGCAAATTTAATTATTCTCAAATATATATGGGAATGCAGAATGTAATTCATTTTCACTAACTTTAATAATTATATTTTGGGGTTTTTCCCACAGTTGCATGAGTACTAAAGAATTATGATTTCTAAAAATTTTTTTGCATATATGGCCCTCTCACTCCACACTATACAGACAAATTATCAGACCCAAACAGAAGTAAACCCTAACTAAATCCTGGGTTTTCTTACGGGGTTTACAAGAGTATAGACCCAGAGTAAACCCTAAGTAAATCCCAAAGTAAACCAATAGTGGATACAGAGTGAACCCCGATCAGAAGTAAACCCCGATCAGAAGTTTACCGTAGATAAAGATAAACGACGGGTCTGCCTCACATTTCAATGCATGTAGTGGACCCCATTATTCTGTGCTCATCTGAGTATGGGGCTCTCTTCCTCAGTGATGAGAGTGGACTGACAGTGAGATCTGAGATGAATTTTACTGCTTTTTGATGACTGTAACAAATAAAAAACATGTAAAATTTGTACGTTTTTATGTATGTACTCAAAGGTATTATGAGCATATTAAATAACATTTTTCAATAATGGTGGACTCCACTCAGATTTCAAGTAATAACTAAAACGTCAATAAAAAATGCAAAATTAAGAATTCTTAATTGAGTAACTTAGCAAAAACATTTATTTTTATGAACAGTTTATTATTTGGAAAGCTGATGAGTAAATCATCCCTTCTCTCTGCCCCCCTGCTTTTACCCCCCCCCCCCCATGGCAGAACTTAGACTGATAGCAGGTGCCCCCATCTTTTGCTACATAAATCATTGTCAGATAATCTATAGCCCAATTTTTGGGTACAGCATAACAGCTTAGTCTCCCTAGTGTGAAACATCAGCAATTAGTTTGGAAATCAAAACTTGCATTCAGAAAAGCCTCTATTTAAATCATGTATGCCAAAATTTAAGAAAGGGCATTTCCGTAGATTCAAACCCAAAATTTGTTACAGTACCACATAACAAGGAAAAAAATGTTGCCAGCTGGCTGACGTATCATGTAGATGCAAAAGGTTGTCCTCCAAAATGATGGAAATGGTCGATAACCCCCTCTGCATCCGAGAGAGGAGAAATGGTCCTGCGGCTGGGGATCTACCATTTCTTAAGACCAAGGCAGGGTGCCCATTAAAGTGAAATGGCAAAATCATCAAGACCAAAAATTGGAGCAATGAGTCACTTTCTGTAACCTAGAATAAATAGAAATCAAAATTTAACGTTAATTTTTGCAGTGGCCTTTTAAAAAAAAATTCTTATAGAGAGAGGAGAGAGAGAAGGATGCATTATAGAGAATGTTATAAAGTTTCAGTTTCTGCAGTCACTGTAACTATTCTCATTCTCGTGAACACATTTTAAAGTGATCTGCTTAGTGAATTAAAAAAAGAAAAATCATATTTTGCATATTATGTCTGTACATTTTCCCTTATTTTCAATTAAATTAACCACTACATAATTAAATGCATAATTGCATTTTGTACATGGAAATTCAACAGGATAAAATCAATGCACAAATAGATAGTTGCAATTACAATGTTATGTTTGCAAGGGCTTTCCAATATAAACACTCAGAACAATTTTGTAACTAAAATGTGTAGCATCGAGATAGCAATGAATCGAAGTTGAATATTTCTGATCAGAACTAGTCTATTGCAGGAAACATGAAACAAGAGGCCCATGGGCCACATCGCTCACCTGAGGAACAATAGGTATGATAAAATCAGCTTAATGGAGTCATAATACAAACTATCTGGACAATGTACAATAATACATGTAGATCCTGTATAAATAAAATCCATTTCTCCCCTGGATATTCTTATGTTTATAATCATTAGTCCCTTTTCTAACAGGATGATTTTATAGTCATATCATATGTTGAGTATTGCAGTTCTCAAAAAGATCCTTAACAATTGTTTATATATGGGATATAAACATACATCAAACTCTGAACCTTCTTGTGAGGCCAAAGAATTGTCCTGGGGCCAAAGTCTTAACAATTATAAAGAATCATCTGGCTGATTAGTTTCTGAGAAGAAGATTTTTAAAGATTTACCATATATATTCCTTTGTTAAACTTTGACCCCATGTGGCCCCACCCTACCCTTGGGGATCATGATTTTCACAACTTTGAATCTACACTACCTGAGGATGCTTCCACACAAGTTTCAGCTTTCCTGGCTGATTAGTTTCTGAGAAGAAGATTTTTAAAAATTTACTCTATATATTCCTATGTAAAACTTCAATCCCCCATTGTGGCCCCACCCTACTACTGGAGGTCATGATTTTCACAACTATGAATCTACACTACCTGAGGATACTTTCACACAAGTGTCAGCTTCCCTGGCTGATTAGTTTTTGAGAAGAAGATTTTTAAAGATTTACTCTATATATTCCTATGTAAAACTTCGACACCCCATTGTGGCCCCGCCCTATTCCCGGGGATCATGATTTTCACAACTTCGAATCTACACTACCTGAGGATGCTTCCACACAAGTTTCAGCTTTTCTGGCTGATTAGTTTATGAGAAGAAGATTTTTAAAGATTTACTCTATTTACTCCTATGTAAAACTTCGACCACCCATTAAGGCCCTACCCTATCCCCGAGGGCCATGATTTTCACAAATTAGAATCTACACTACCTGAGGATGCTTCCACACAAGTTTCAGCTTTCCTGGTCTTATGGTTCATGAGAAGAAGATTTTTAAAGATTTACTCTATATATTCCTATGTTAAATTTCGACCCCCCATTGTGGCCCCACCCTACCACGGGGGATCATGATTTTCACAACTATGAATCTACACTACCTGAGGATGCTTCCACACAAGTTTCAGCTTTCCTGGTCTTATGGTTCATGAGAAGAAGATTTTTATAGATTTACTCTGTATATTCCTATGTAATACTTCGACCCCCCATTGTGGCCCCACCCTACCCCCGGGGGTCACAAATTTCACAAATTAGAATCTACACTACCTGAGGATGCTTCCACACAAGTTTCAGCTTTCCTGGTCTTATGCTTCATGAGAAGAAGATTTTTCCTAATTATCTCCCTTTGCAAAAGGGCGTTGTCCTTAATTTTCACAACTTAAGATCCCCTTAGGCTAAGGATGCTTTGTGCCAAGTTTGGTTGAAATTGGCCCAGTGGTTCTTGAGAAGATGTTGAAAATGTGAAAAGTTTACAGACAGACGGACGGACGGACAGACAGACAGACGACCGACAAAATGTGATCAGAATAGCTCACTTGAGCTTTCAGCTCAGGTGAGCTAAAAAAACCAAATATTATGTATATTAACAATAATTATATACTAGTATCATATAGGAGAAAACATTATGTACCTAAAATTAACCTTTTTTAAAATGAAGTGTCGACATGTCCGACAATTGTCTGGCTAGTAACTTTGGATCTTGGGCTAGTAACTCTGTTACTCCTACTAGCCCCTGGGCTAGTGGCCAAATTTTGTAATTGCACACCACTGCGACATTGAAGTTATGGCAGTAACCAATGATGTGATAGCTCAACTGGTGAGGCTGCAGGCTCCCTCTTCAAGGATGAGCTTTACAAGGGCGAGCCGCCGCATTACCTGGATACATGACTTTTGTCGGAAAGTATCAGGAAATCTATGAAAAGAGATAAAAACTTTTAAATGTCATGCCCTGCAAAACAAAAGCTGAGAAAACAAAACTATAGCATAACTTTGCTCTGAATGCAGTTGATAAGTGCATGGCCGACATCAATCAAACATACGACTTGTGTGCTGGGAATAGTCATAAGATGAAAAAAAAGCTCTCATATGCAGTAGATGCAATTGTGCAGTGTTACTTGGGTAACCATGCACTGTGCAGGAGACAATCTTTAGTATGTAATGGGTGAACAGTTAAGTGGATTAGCAAAAGTACATTTCTATGTCAAAACTTTGAAACACCTCACTCTTCAGAGAACGAGAACTTGCTCGTGCTCGCATCTCAAAGAGGTTGTCAAAACTATCAAGAACAGCAACTCTCAGAAAGTTGAAAGCTTATATAAACAATAATCATACTCTTTAGCATGATGTCACCTTTACTCGCGAAATCTCAGGTAGGGCTCATAGTGCTGCACTCTTCAAATTACGGTCCAGACAACTCCATCCGCAGCTTATGTGCAGGTGTGGGTTGTAACTGTACCCAGTGGAGGCTCAGTAGACAAGTCTCTACGAGAAATTCAGACAAGTGAAAAGCTGTCAATGTGACAGCAAACCGGGTTTTCTTTTATGTGAACTGTATCCATAATCTATTTCAACCCGTATCCAGTGAAATGGAGTATCCTATTTGCAACATTTTGCCAAAAAATGACTAAGTTCAAAAGCTAGTATTTTTTCATAAATAATCAAAAATCAAAATCCTAGCAATATGCACACCTCTGATATATGTACAATTAATCTGCAAAAAAACAACTTCCTATCTTGAGAACTGTAGGAGGAGTTATCCGTACAATGAGGGTACCCTATATGCAATATTTTGCCAAAAACTGACTAAGTTCAAAAGCTGGTATTTTTTTGATAAATTATCAGAAATCAAAATCCTAGCAATATGCACACCTCTGATATACGTACAATTGATCTGCAAAAGGACAACTTCCTATCTTGAGAACTGTAGGAGGAGTTATCCGTACAATGAGGGTACCCTATATGCAATATTTTGCCAAAAAAATGACTAAGTTCAAAAGCTGGTATTTTTTCGATAAATTATCAGAAATCAAAATCCTAGCAATATGCACACCTCTGATATAAGTACAATTGATCTGCAAAAGAACAACTTCCTATCTTGAAAACTGTAGGAGGAGTTATCCGTACAATGAGGGTACCCTTTTGGCAGCCGCCCGCCCGCCCGCCATTTTCACCATTTTAATAACCGGATTTTTCCGCTGGAAAACCCGGTTAAAAAATCCTGAAACTAGTAAAAAGTATCAAAAGTCACCTTCGTACAGAACAAAAAAAGTAATTAAGCATTAAAAAAATGTATAAACTTTTTAAAAAACATCAAGAGGAAGATTAATACTAAGTACCAGAAAAACATGATATGCTCTCTGAGGCATGAGCCCGAAGCAAAATGATTAAGAATTCTAAGCATAGTTACGGTATTCAAAATAAGTATTAATTGAATTGTTGCAACATATAAACTACATAATTACACAGAAGTGTGGGCAACACAACAAATCCCCTGGGCTTTACAGTTTACAGTGGATCCTCTCCTGGTTAATCAGGCACGTAGCATCGTTTTAATGGGGGGGAGGGGGGCAGACCCCCCTGCTACGTGCCTGTTAACCTAATGTGTCTCCAGGAATAGGCGGGCTCAGTTGACACAGAGCTTTTTATGGCTGACACCTGGTCCACCCTGAAACTGTGACCGGGTCAAGCGCAAGATGCCATCTGTGCCCTAGAGCACCCTGGTGAACTAGCTCAAACTAGGTCCCCTCCTCTGGCCATCCCACCCTCATTGCCCCATACCCACTGGCAGTGGTGGCACCTAACCACAAGAAACACCCCCTTGTACAAACCTAGAGCAATTTTTGTGCGCCGTAAATTGGTGATTTTTTTTTAATATGGGAGGCATTGTAACTCCCTGGTCGTCCATCTGATTTTTTTTAGACCGAGGTCTAGACCTGCAGCTACTCTGCTCCCTGAGAGACTGTTCAGTTTGCATATCCCCCGGATTGCAAGTACATTTAAAGTACTTGTTCCGTAGGTGACATGCAACTTGCAACATTATAATACATTTGCAATATCATATGTAAGAGTATCATGTAATTAAATAATTAACTAATAATACAATTTAACATGATACAAAAATGTATCATAATATACAGATACATAACTATACATAACAATATCATGATACAATATTATATCATAAAATATTTAAAAAATTGATACAATATCATATCAGATCATATTACTTTTTACAATATAACATATTATATTGTATCATATTAAACAATAGTATATCATATCATACAAACTATATCATAGGAGTCAAGTTATATCATTTAACAACAACCACATCTATCTATCAAGTAGCTATAGGTTTGAGTGAGGAGATTTTTTTAGCATCCTCGATAATTGAGATCAGGCTCTGCATCTGAAGCTACCTCTGCATTTCATTTAAAATATAGTTAAATCAATTATGCAAGCTTTTATTTATAAAAGATGTGACCTGTTCCAAAAAACTAAACCTCACCCAGCATCCGAAACCTATAGCTCAGATTCAGCATTCAAGCCTGTCAGGTGCATCAGTATCATAGGACGCATCATCCATGGAAGTCTGGTGAAGTTAGTACCAGTAATCACTAAGATATCATCATCAGAGGGAACCTGTTTCAAAAACTTTAACCAGCAATTAAAACCTTAACCTCCTACAGCATCCGAAACCTATGGCTCAGATTCAGCGTCTATGCCTGTCAGGTGCATCTGTACCATAAGACACACCTTACATTCAAGTTTGGTGAGGTAAGGACCTGTAATAACTAAGATATATTTTTTAGCATCCTTGATAATGGAGATCAAGCTCTGCATCTGAAGCTACCTCTTCAATTCATTCATATTATAGTTTAATCAACTATGCAAGTTTAAAATAGAACTATTATCTATGAAACATGTGACCTGTTCCAAAAAAACCTAACCCTATCAAGCATCCTAAACTTATGGCTCAGATTCAGCATTTAAGCCTGTCAGGTGCATCAGTATCATAAGATGCACCATACATGCAAGTTTGGTGAAGTTATGACAAGTAATAACTAAGATATCTTCATTAAGGGCAACTGTTTCAAAAACTTTAACCAGCAATTAAAACCTTTACCTCCTTCAGCATCTGAACCCTATGGATAAGATAATGGCCTCCTTGGGACAAATGAATTCAGCCACTGTGACACTTGTCTTTGATGTTCTTACTAGCTCCTCAGAATTTATCATCGACAAACAAAAATTTGCATTGTCAGTTGATAGAATATTTATAAAAAATAACTTTAGTTAAGACGTTAAGACAAAACACCTCCATCTGGATGTATTCATATAACTATATATCAGAGTGTTTTAATACTATTATTTAATTAATAAAATCTGTAAGGATTACCTCCCTTACTTTTCAACATCAGTGTACAATATTTAGAATAAGGAAAATGAAAACTGTCATAAAATCAATTAATCTTGTCTGATCGTAAAACAAAAATTAAAGGTGCACATCTTCAGATGGTGATCAACATATGTACAAATTTTCAGGCTGTTCCATCCAGTAGTAAAAAAATCTATAGGGGGGGCAAAGTTTCGTCTACACACAGACCGACAGGGTGAAACCAATATACCCCCTTTACTTCGTTTGCACGGGGTACGGTATAAAAATCTTCTGAGAAACTAATCAGCCACGTAATTCTTTATAATTGTTTAGACTTTGGTCTCTGGACGATTCTTCGGCCTCACAAGGGGTTCAGAGTTTCATGTAGGTTTATATCCCATACATAAACAATTGTTTAGGATCTTTTTGAGAACTGCAATACTCAACATGTGATATGACTGTAAAATCATCCTGTTAGAAAAGGAACTTATGATCATAAACATGAGAATATCCTGGGGGGGGGGGGGGGAATGGATTTTATTTAAACAGGATCTACATGCATTATTGTACATTGTCCAGATAGTTTGTATTATGATTCCATTAAGCTGAATTTATCATACCGATTGTTCCTCAGGTGAGCGATGTGGCCCTTGGGCCTCTTGTTTCAGTTTTCTTATTTCTTGGCCTTGTTTAAACCATTGCAACAGGTGTCAATCTTTAAGAAATAAAACCTACATTGCATAAACATTCATAGATATGTAAAATTTTAATAGCTTTTCATTTTTAAAAGTTTCCATGGTAACATTTTAAAAGTATTAGTTTCTCCATCAATGTTCTTCTATGAAATAAAGAATGACAATAAACCAAAGTTTGTTTTACATCTGATAGTTTATATTAGTGGGCAAAACTTATTTTCTTCCTTCAAAGTAGGCAAGATTTGGCATTCTTCATTTTTAGCCTTGGTTACCATTGCAACGGTTTACCCAAGCAACCATTTTTTTATTGTCTTTTTGCGTGTATCCTTTCATGAAATCGGTGACTATGTGTGCCAGACCCCTATAAAATCTTTGATTCTTACATGGATATTTCATGGATGAATTGACATTTAAAAGGCTTAATATTAAAATGTTAAAATAATGTTTTTGAAAGTATTTAAGATTTTTCAAACCCTTGGATAAAAAGTTCTTTCCTGAGTTAAAATATATATATCACTATCTCAGAATCAATATTAAAACTTCCCACTGCATTCTAATATTTTTCAATTATCCCCCCCTTGTCCCTTGTTTCCCTATATTTTTTGAGAATTTGAAGCCTAAGACTATAAATTGAAGATTTTGGTGTCAATCTTTTTAGCAATAAGTAATAACCAGTAGCCCTTTTCACAAAAAATCTTAAGGTTTTGCGTAAGATTTCAACTTAAGAATATCTTACGAGAAATCTTAAGTGCTTTTCACAAACGCATTCGTAACAGGTTTCACTTAAGAATTTACTTACGAGTTATCCTTTCCCTAGCAACGATTTGAAATCACTTAATAATTCTTATAAAAACATATAAATTAACCAACATTCTCATAAAAAAGACGCAATACTGAAATTATATACCACTTGCATCGAGTGAAATCAGTGCGGTGTAGTAGAAATCAAAATATGACGTCACAATCACAATGTGTGTTTAGTGTGACGTGGGAAAATCTTACAAGAAAAATTTGCCGTAAAAATTTTTTGAGAATTTAGATGTGTATTTTTTCAACAATAACTGCTATATAGTACGAAATAATGGTATAATGCGGCTTAAAACATTAAATTTAGCTGTTTTTCTTGTATATTTTACAAAATACGATTATTATTTACAGTTTTGAAATACTTACGAGAGGGTATGTGCTATCGTAAAGTTACGACAAATTTTACACGTAAAAATCTCATAAGATGTTTTGTGAAAATGAACAAGAGGCCCATGGGCCACATCGCTCACCTGAGGAACAATAGGTATGATAAAGTCAGCTTAATGGAGTCATTATACAAACAATCTGGACAATGTACAATAATACATGTAGATCCTGTATAAATAAAATCCATTTTTCCCCCTTGGAACTCGGATAGCCCTGATTGCTGCCAATATTTACAAGAGCAGACTTTAATCACCGCTCCTGCACATATATAGGGACTCAAAGTTACGCAGGCAGGGATGACCGCACACCTACGCAACTCACAGGTACCAACGTTAACGCAAGCAGGGATGACCGCACACTTGCGCTAGAAAGGCCAGAACACCAGAAGGGATGACCATACACTAGTGCTCCGCTGCAACCACCAACAAGACAAGCAGGTATGACCGCACACTTGTATTAATGCGATACAGGGCAGGAAGGACCGCACACTCTGTATCGTAGGTTAGAAAAACACGAAGATTAGATAGAGCAGGGATGTCCACACCCTCAATCTCTCCATACCTGTTCAAGTTTAACCCCAAACAGTCGCTCGTCGCAATGCAATATACACTGTCCCTATATATGTGCCAGCCTAAAATAATTCATAGTATCTAAAAATTGGAAATCAAAAATAAACAAACTAATCCGGCCTAACCCAAAACTACTTATGCAGAACAACTTATATACATTGAATATTCATTATTGTATAAAAATAATCATCACAATAATTGGTTAACAGTGGATGCATTAATTAAAATAATCAAGAATCAATAAATCAAGGGCAATAACTCAAAACAGTAATACAAAAAGATTCTAATGAAAAAATAGCTGCCTGCTTCAATTTTATAGTCATATCACATGTTGAGTATCGCAGTTCTCAAAAAGATCCTTTACAATTGTTTATATAGGGATATTTAGCTACATCAAACTCTGAACCTTCTTGTGAGGCCCAAGAATTGTCCTGGAGCCAGAGTCTTAACAATTATAAAGAATCATCTTGCTGATTAGTTTCTGAGAAGAAGATTTTTAAAAATTTACTCTATATATTCCTATGTAAAACTTTAACACCCCCCCCCCCCTATGTGGCCTCACCCTATCCCCAAGGGTCATGATTTTCACAACTTTGAATCTACACTACCTGAGGATACTTCCCACAAGTTTCAGCTTTCCTGGCTGATTAGTTTCTGAGAAGAAGATTTTTAAATATTTACTCATATATTCCTATGTAAAACTTCGACCCCCCCCCCCCCCATTGTGCCCCACCCTACCCCCAGGGATCATGATTTTCACAACTTTGAATCTACACTACCTGAGGATGCTTCCACACAAGTTTCAGCTTTCCTGGCTGATTAATTTCTGAGAAGAAGATTTTTAAAGATTTACTCTATATATTCCTATGTAAAATTTTAACACCCCCCCCCCCCCCAATGTGGCCTCACCCTACCCCCAGGGATCATGATTTTCACAACTATGAATCTACACTACCTGAGGATACTTCCACACAAGTTTCAGCTTTCCTGGCTGATTAGTTTCTGAGAAGAAGATTTTTAAAGATTTACTCTATATATTCCTATGTAAAACTTCGACCCCCCCCCCCCATTGTGCCCCACCCTACCCCCAGGGGTCATGATTTTCACAACTTTAAATCTACACTACCTGAGGATGCTTCCACACAAATTTCAGCTTTGCTAGCTGATAAGTTTCTGAGAAGAAGATTTTTAAAGATTTACTCTATATATTCATATGTTAAATTTCGACATCCCATTGTGGCCTCACCCTACCCCCTGGGGTCATGATGTTCACAACTTTGAATCTACACTACCTGAGGATGTTTTCACACAAGTTTCAGCTTTCCTGGCTGATTAGTTTCTGAGAAGAAGATTTTTAAAGATTTACTCTATATATTCCTATGTAAAATTTTAACACCCCCCCCCCCCAATGTGGCCTCACCCTACCCCCAGGGATCATGATTTTCACAACTATGAATCTACACTACCTGAGGATGCTTCCACACAAGTTTCAGCTTTCCTGGCTGATTAGTTTCTGAGAAGAAGATTTTTAAAGATTTACTCTATATATTCCCATGTAAAACTTCGACCCCTCATTGTGGCCCCACCCTACCCCCAGGGGTCATGATTTTCACAACTTTGAATCTACACTACCTGAGGATGCTTCCACACAAATTTCAGCTTTGCTAGCTGATAAGTTTCTGAGAAGAAGATTTTTAAAGATTTACTCTATATATTCATATGTTAAATTTCGACATCCCATTGTGGCCTCACCCTACCCCCTGGGGTCATGATGTTCACAACTTTGAATCTACACTACCTGAGGATGCTTTCACACAAGTTTCAGCTTTCCTGGCTGATTAGTTTCTGAGAAGAAGATTTTTTAAGATTTACTCTATATATTCCTATGTAAAAATTCGATCCCCCATTGTGGCCCCACCCTACCCCCGGGGTCATGATTTTCACAACTATGAATTTACACTACCTGATGATGCTTTCACACAAGTTTCAGCTTTCCTGGCTGATTAGTTTCTGAGAAGAAGATTTTTAAAGATTTACTCTATATATTCATATGTTTAACTTCGACCCCACATTGTGGCCCCACCCTACCCCCAGGGGTCATAATTTTCACAACTTTGAATCTACACTACCTGAGGATGCTTCCACACAAGTTTCAGCTTTCCTGGCTGTTTAGTTTCTGAGAAGAAGATTTTTAAAGATTTACTCTATATATTCCTATGTAAAACTTCGACCCCCCATTGTGGCCCCACCCTACCCCCGGGGGTCATGAATTTCACAACTTTGAATCTACACTACCTGAGGATGCTTCCAAACAAGTTTCAGCTTCCCTGGCTGTTTAGTTTCTGAGAAGAAGATTTTTAAAGATTTACTCTATATATTCCTATGTAAAACTTCGACCCCCCATTGTGGCCCCACCCTACCCCTGGGGGTCATGAATTTCACAACTTTGAATCTACACTACCTGAGGATGCTTCCACACAAGTTTCAGCTTTCCTGGCTTTCTGGTTCTTGAGAAGAAGATTTTTGAAAATTTCTCGAAATTTTTCATTAATTTCTAATTATCTCCCCTTGAAAACGGATGTGGCCCCTAATTTTCACAACTTTGAATCCCCTTTGCCTAGGGATGATTTGTGCCAAGTTTGGTTGAAATTGGCCTAGTAGTTCTTGAGAAAATGTTGAAAATGTAAAAAGTTAACGGACAGACGGACGGACAGACGGACAGACAGATGACAGACAAAATGTGATCAGAATAGCTCACTTGAGCTTTCAGCTCAGGTGAGCTAATAAAAACTTAAGTTTTCACTTAAGATAAAAATTAATCGTAAGTTTTTTTGTGAAAAGGGCTACAGGCACAGAGATTGAGAGCCTTAAATCAGGTAACATTTTGTAACCTAATATATATTTAATAAAATTTTGTTTTGTTTGATCATATTAATATTCTGACCAACATTTTTCAAAAGATGGCAGGTTAGGTTATTAAATCATTCAAACCCTGGTAATCATGGTAAAAATTGCAAACTAAAACACTTGATCAACACTTCTATCATTCCATTTGTAGGTATACAATTTTACTTAATTCACAACCCGATATTTTTTTTACATTATAAAGAAAATATTTTATTCCAATAGGGGAGCAAAGTTAATCACCTAATTCTTGATATATAAAATTAACAGAACACATTAACATTTGATATAGGCTAGATTTGCAATCTCTGACAAGTGTAAGCATTGAGAGGTGGGTTTGGTTTCAATCAGACTGTCTTTTTAGGTACATTCAGGTACAATGTATTACAATAATGCAGTGAAATTTACAAACACCATTTCAGAACAGCATCTTTCCCATAAACAGTTTTCTAAATTAAAAAGTAATTTGAAAGTATCTTAATTCAACTGATTTGCGCACTAAAATCAGTTAAAAGAAAGTCAGGGTTGAAAACATCTTGTGGCGTGAATCTTGCCATTCAGAGCTCTGAGGAATAGAATAGAGTTCACAGATGTTGGTTACGTCGGGGACTGATCAGCCTCCTGAATAGTTCTGAAAAATAAAAGTAAAAACATTTATTTATTAATGTGAAATTTTAAATGTGCATGACACTGTTGTGGTGATTAGTGATTACCATATGGAATATGATTTTGCAAACGGTGTAGTTTTTCGTAAAGGATTAAATTGTCATTTTTCTTTTTTTCTAAAAAATGTTTTTTTTAACTTTTTTCAATTTTTACCATTTTACTGACTTGTATTTTTGAAATTAGTATTTTACCCCTGCAAACAAAAATGCTGATCAAGATGGCACAAATCCCAAAAAACACACAGAGTATTATCTTCTTCTGTTCAGCTCCAAAATGAAATGTGGTGCCTCCTGTATGATGTGGAGTAGTTCCAAATGTGGTGATTTCTGGATTATTTGGAGAAGTTTCAAATGTGGTGCTTTCTGTATCTTTTAAACCTTGGATAAACCATCCCTTTTTTCCTGACATTTTGTACCTAAAATAAAACTCTATTTTTTATTCAAAAAATTCAATTATCCTAATCATGCACTCAGTTTGCCTACTTGTTGTGTTTGTTGTATCTTAATTAATTATCATGTACAGTAAAACTTGTTTGTACCAACATTGCAGAAAATATTATTTAACCCTAATTATTTTTCTGAAATACATGTATTATTTATACCTTAATTCATATCCTGCATGAATAACCATGCAAATAAAGCATCTTATTGTTAAAATAAATGAGAGAGAGAGAGGGAGAGAGAGAGAGAAGGAGGAGGAGGACATAGCAAGTGTCAACGCCAAATGGTTAACATTGTGTTAATGTGGTTTTATTTTGGCTAAATATGAGATATAAAAATGGCCAGCAATTGAGAGAGAGGGATCAGGCATTAAAAGTAAGAGATATACAAATTTCCTTTCGGATTTCATAAAAATTGTATTGATGGGGTTTGCAAGTTGTTAGCTGCATGGATTCGATCCAAGGAGCTTTTGCTTGGTAGATGGTTTGCGTTTTCACTCTCAGCAGTAAGCTAATTATACTAGTATATATATTTGTCATGTATGATATTCTCTTAAAATTATCCATAGAGTTTGCTTACTCAGGTTTATAGGATATATTTTCTTGGTAATTCGGTCACAGCCTGTAATTTGGTAAAAAAAAAATACTTTATCAAATTGACACCATTTAACAGAAAGCAGACCCTTACCAAACACCAGGCAGATCCAGAGTGGACCCCCAGTAAACCCTAGGCTAACCCAGAGCGGACCCTCGTAATGGTTCATTAATATATTCAATAACAGACAAAAATTCTAAGTTCAAAAGGGCCAAAATTCCCAGAAAAATAATTGAGTTGGAATTTTCTGGTAATATGCGAATGTACACATTGTGTCCTTAATACTGTATACAAGGTTATATTTTGTCTTGTGTTAGTAATTTTGGCCCTTCTACACTTGCAAACAGATTTGCCCCATTTTAAATTTACTCACAGTTGTTCTTAAAAAGAGATAAATTAGGACATTGGGATTCACCAAGTCTTAAATTTTCCAATTGACAATGAGGGTAAAAGGAGCATAAATAAAACGGGGGTGAATATATCTCTGTATATAGTACATGTACCTATAAAGTGTAATGAAATTTTGTGCATCTGTTTAAAATGATTCTTATTTTTAATCATTTGGAGGAAAAGGATATGCTATTACATTCTTATAAGTAATATCAACCATCCCATCAAATCATTGTCTAAAAATGTTTGATATAAAGACTTCAGAGTGTTCCAACATTTGTACATAGATTTGTCTTAGTTTAAGCATTTTTGCCAAGTCAAATACTCTGGTTATTTAAAGACTTCGACATTTCCGTGTTTACGCAACATGTGAAGCATTAAATTATTATCATGATTTTAAAACAAAGCTTCAAATATATAGATATAGATTAAGTACAAAGCATTAATTGTTTTGTTAAATACCAGAACTATAATTAATAATTAAGTAGATATGAATCTTTTTTATCTATTTTACCTTTTACGTGGCACTTCCGGTGAAATTGAACGGCTGACAAGTGGGGTCTTGTTTTTTCAGATATAATAACTCGTACCGATCTTGGATATTAAATTATTTTTTTAAATTGAATAAAGTTCAAATTTGAAGTTCAAGATATATATTAACTACTTAAAGGATGAAAAGGAAAATGTGAAAAAATATTGCATTCAGGGAATCTTTGTTCCAGTCTACAAGGGAAGTAAATCCAGCAAAATTTCCTAGGTACTAACACAACTCTATATGTACTAAATCTTACAAAAAATATCCTGTGTTATTATATCCAGGTAATTGATTTTCATTAACATGAAAGTCAATGTGTTTTGATATTGATAGACCCTCGGATAAGTAAGATAACTTTTGTAAATCAATGTGTGCTCAATGTTCAGAAAACATATTTATGATATAGCATTATTAAGGACTAAATGGACACTAAATAGTCATTATTAATGAATAAACTGACTTAAAGTTGTTTTAAAAACACCAAATAACAGCGCTATTAACAAATATTGATATTCATGATTTGTTAATCTGAGGAAGAAATGCTTCGACAAAGGTAGATTAATATTGAAACAGAGGAAATTCAGACTAATTTATTCATTTTCTTATTTTCTCTTAAAAACTTTCTGTTGCAATGTTATTGCAAAAGATAAGTTTCTCTACGTTTTTTCATGTCATTTTACATATTTTATGGTAGTATTTACTCGTCTATAAATTTGTATCATTGGCTGGCACGCGATCGGAAAAATACTTAAAATACATAAAATCGATTCAAGCTAAAATAACTCAAAATTTTGATCATTGACCTTATATAATGTTAGTGTCAACATAATACTGGCAATAAAAACAGTTTTAGGCAATCAATCGTTTAGAGCTCCTATTAGTCAGTTTTTTGTAAAACTCGATCAAAAGTGGGTACAGTTTTGGAAATTAACAGAGGAAATTCGGACTAAATTAAACTCAAAATATGAGCTTCAAACGATTCATTCAAAATTAAAATTAGTAATGCTATTCATATCTTATAATTTCCTAACCTACAAATTGTTTCATTGTATCTAATAATAACAAAATAAAGAAAACCTTGAAAATGGTGGACAATTCTGACATTTTTTGACAATTTTTTCAAAAAACATTCAGAGGTCACTAGCAGAAAAAGTAGGTCATTGACCTAGTATTTTGAAAGTGAAAATAGCACCACCAGAGTGGGGCTACAATGTACAATACGTAGTTTTTCGTTCCTATTAGTGGATTTTTTTTCGCCCCTGAGTAAAATTAACTGTTGTACTTTCTCTTAAACAATTATTGCAAAAATTTAACAATGTACTACCACCTAGATAATGGGCTGATCAAGCTTAAGGCTGCCATTCAGCAACTTAACATTGCAAACTCAAAGTCACAATAATTTAGAATATATTGCAGAGAACAATACTAATACCATGTGATATTAAAATATGTCAAATGTAGACTTAAAATAGCCAACTCCCGGCCCGGGATCATGAAGCAAACTAAGACGTAAGTCAAAACTTGTACACATACTATCTTAATGCTTCTTGATTGAAAACACTGACAAAATTAAGCTATTAAACATGTCTTGATATAACATTGGTAATTACAAATTTCAATTGTTATTTTATGATAAACAATTATTTTATAACTTATTGACATTTTGACTTAAGTCTGAAATTGCTTCATGATCCTGAGGCCTGGCATGCTATAATTCTAAGTTCTCTTTTAAGTTAGAACTAAATTTTTGTGCAGAGAATGATTACAAGTCAACACTACCATGCAGAGTAGCTATAGCCTGGCCATTGCTTATGCATCAAGTCCAGCTAAAATGAAAAAAAAAATTGCTTTGAGCAGGCTAGATCAAACCCTGCCCTCTTCAATAAGTACTTGACAATTCTATACAATGAATGGCAGCATACACATTAAATACACAAATCATTTACCCCCTCTCCAGTAGCAATGAAAATCAGATTGGGAATCAATATTTTGCGGCCATAATATTTTGAACCCACTCTTCCAAGGGAATTGGAAATAGGTGAAGTGGGAGGGGGTGTGTCAATGAATTGCAGTTATATTTTAAACCCCCTCTTCTTTGGGAATTGGAAAAAGGTGGAGGTTCAATATATTGCAACCATATCTTAAACCCCCTCTCCTATGGGAATTGGAAATAGAAGGGGGGTTCAATGCATCACAGCCATAATATCTTGAACCCTTTTTTCAATAGCATATGAAAATCAGAGGAGATTTCAATATTAACATATTGCAACCAAAATGTATTGAACAAGGGTTCAATTTTTTATGGGGGGATTACTACATGTATTTTGCAGCAATGTATTGAACCCTCAGGGTGTATGGAATACAACTTGGGGAAAATATCCTGTACACCCTCGATAAACCTGGATAACTTGGGGGGGGTGGGGGGGGGGGGGGTGATAATGACTCCAGATATTTTGGTTTAATTTAGAGGTCTGCTATAACCTTGACCTTACATACTGTGAAAAATGCAAACCAATTCAAGGTTACCTTCAAGAAGTCCTTTGGTAATGTCAAGATTCTGGCTTTAAGAGTAAAGGAAAAAAGAAATACTGTAAACGTGTTATATATAGCGTGTTCGATATTTGGCGGAATATGATTTTTGAACAAGTTAGCGTAGATTTGATTTAGTGCGTTTGTAAATGTAACTTTTTATCTACTTGCATATTTTACTTTAGGCGATGTACTTGATTTAGCGGACGCCGTTTTCCGCAAAAAACACAGCTAAATGTAATACGTTACAGTAACTGAAATAACTGTTAGTTCAGGGAATAGAGTGGTATGGACTAGGTTTTACCTCTTGGATGTCTGCTATGACCTTAATTTTTTATCTTAATCCTTAACATAGAAACTTAATTACAGATCATTGCACATCAACAGATGGAAGGACAGACGGACAGACAGACTGAAGATCAATCACTATAAGGCTCCCACAGAGCAGGATTCTAATTAAATTAGATTATAAATTAATGACTTACAATTAAAAAAGTTGCAATATGTTTTCCACTCTAATATTATTATTTCCGATTTCATTTGATTTTTCCTTGTTGTCCAAACTTCAATTAAATCCATTTTATAAGGGTTCAGGAATCTAGTTCTAGTGAAGATCAGCAACTTGGTCTAAAGGTATTTTGAATCAATGTATATAGGGCATCACCAGGAAGAACGTTCCACCATTTTATCGTGCTTGATCCATTTACATTATTAAATTTTATTGTGGTAATATTCTGAAAAGAGACAAAAATGTCTTAATTAAGGAGTAGCAAGGTTTAGAGGCCTAATGTTAATCTGAATTTATGATTATAATTAAATATAATCTGATGGACATAATATTCAACAAAATAATATCTTACAATCAAAATAAAGAAAAGCATTATTTAATGGGGTTTTTTCTGTGTTAACCCAACAATTATCTTACCTACAATTCTTTTTTTCTCCAGAGAAATTCTGTACATTGTGGATAAAACTTAACTGGATGTCTCAGAGATGAAGCTTGGACAGTTTACTGTAATTACAGACAAGGACTTCAGAAAAAACAAAAAATAAAAAAAAACATAATTGTGAATCATTAATAAGAACACATTTTGAAGACGTTTAAAAATGGTCTGAAAGAGAATATTAAAGAGCTTTACTGTGAATCGTTATCATTACTTTAGGATCAAATTTTGAAGAGATCTAAAATTTGTTTTAAACAACTGACCCTGAGTGTAACCTAAATCACCCCCATTGTCTTAACTGTCATGCATTAGAGATTATTTTTGTTTAAAAATCCCTGTTCTGTTATTACAATACAATAGCAATTTACCAACCCTCCCCCTCTAGATCCGCACATGGTTTAAATGTGATTTTATCAATGTATGTATGTCTGGTCCTACAATTGATCTTATAAATCTAAAATACGCTCCCGACATTGATGCTGGTATGATTGTATTACGACTTTGACATTTGCTATTAACAAAGGAAATAAGATTTCAAAAATGTTTGGCAAATCACAAGAAGCCCATGGGCCACATCGCTCACCTGAGGAACAATAGGCATGATAAAATTAGCTTAATGCAGTCATAATACAAACTATCTGGACAATTTAGCATAATATATAGATGTAAATCCTATATAAACAAGAGATCTTTGTGAAACACCTTTGCTCCCCTGCCTTGGAAACATCCACAAAGAAAATGAACATAAACTGCAAATAATTCGAATTTTTCTACGTCCAAGAGCCATAACTCTGTTGAAAATTGCACAATCGTACCCAATATTGAACTTGACCTAGATATTATCATAATTAACCTGTATACCAAATTTCATTTTAATATGTGCAACTTCTGTCAAGAAAGGGAAAGAAAACTGCAAAAAAAATAGAATTTATCTACGTCCAAGGGGGATAACTCAGTGAAACTTGCTCTATCATACCCAAAATCAAACACTTGATCTAGATAATAGAGCTTGTTTCAAAATACCATCAATTTTCCCACTTGGTGCCAGTCGTGTTTTAGTCAGCAGCTCGCTAAATCCTGACGCCCGTCACTTCGCCAGCATCAAAGACATGCCGCTGAAACTCCCACGCAGTTCGACCACATTAGAGCTGGCTGGGTTGCTTTGCTGGCATCAAAGCAATGCTGCTATCTTAAAGGTTATGAATGACTGTTTAGTTTTCATTCACATAGATTTATATATTGCATGCAAGCATATATACATGCGTTTATACTGACAAATGTTGTTTGTATTTTGATTTCTTGAACACTGTTGGTCACAGATTATTCACATGTTTGAATTGTATCGATGCATTCACTTTCTATCCATTCCATTCAATCGAAAATGTTTACCACTTTAATGCGCTTCATTGTACCTAGTTCTATAACATGTATGGAGTTCAGGGGTAAACCCAGAGATGTCGATAGTGCATTCTAATGAGCTCAATTGGCTGCAACTATAATTAACATCATAAATTATTCAGCATGCTATTGAAAAGAACAAAAATTAGGAGAACTTTTTTGAAAATCTGGCTACACCATCACCAAAATCTTAAAATCACTCAACTCATTCCCCAACTCAAGTCCTTTTTTTTTTAAATCATAAATTCGAGATCAATACTCAAACTTTTAAACTCATTATTAACCTCAGAAAAGTTGGTGATGGTGGAACCTGATGAGGTCCTATCTCCTTAGCCAGCTAAGTTTTCTCTCTCTCTCTCTCCCCATATATTTGGATATAGTCATTCAAAACAAAAGAATAATTTCAAATATTATTATATATAAGAGAATCAGTTGTTTTTCGATCTGCAGTACACTATTTTTAATGCAGTTGCATGTTTCAATCGTATGCTCTCTCTCTTTCTCTCTCTCTCGCTCAGTGTCTGCGTATGTTTAAGCTATATTTTCATAAAGTCATTCACAAAGATGCATAATAATGATACTTAATATTAGAATAAATGAGCAAAATAATTGTCTTCCGACCTGCAGTGTACTATCTCTAGTGCAATTGCACTGTTTCTACTGCATGCGTTGTTGTGGCAGCGGCATGCATGCTTTTGATGTCCGCAAAGTTCTCGAGCGACTGAGATTAGCGAGCGGCTGATGTAAACATTGGCTGTCATCAAGTGGGAAAATCAATGGGACCGTATTTTTCGGGGCATATGTCGATGTGGGGCATAGGCCGAATTGCTATTTTTTAGACAAAATTCAAGAAAAATCCTTAGACTAGCCGAATTGGGGGATAAGCCGATTTTCAATCGATGATTACTATAGTGAAAGTATGACCGCTTATTAAGGAAGTCATCGTATTAAGTATATATACTTTCAGAATATCGATGTAGAAAGTCAAAAGAGTAATAAAAGTTATTAAATTTGCTTAACATATATATTTTAAGCAATTTTTAAAAATCAATCTGTGTTTTGTGGCTGTTTGGTCTCTTCCGTTTTCGTTGGTGTATCGTTATATGTATCATAATTTTACATATTGTAAATTTAATTGCAACACCAACCTCAGTGGTTTTGTCTGGTAGAACTAAATATAATATTTTACCAAACCATTTATATTTTATTAATACCTTATTGCTAAATCTCATTTAATCAAGTTATACTTTGAAAGCTACTTGTAAATACGGGGTATGGCGTCCATTAGCTCAACACGTGGTTTCATATTCAAATAGAGTTATCCCCCGTAATCGCTATGAATGAGAAAACGAAATACCAAACATAAAATATTTAATTTGTGTTCTTTCCATTGATTAATTAAATAGTGACTGCCGTTCTGCAGAGAAGTTGTAATGTTAAAAACACAGTTAATGCAATGAAGTGTAACGGTGTACACTAGGCTACGTGCCCCCAGGCTGTGTTTTAGTCACGGGTTTCTCACCTTTGTATATACACACGACACCAGAATACCGTTATTTCATCCAACAGAAAATTAATTGTAAAAACACAAAGCATTTGATTTATTCTCCACCCAAGACCAGTGATTCCCACGAACGCAGACATGAAGAATTCACAAAAATTCTGTCATATTACATTCTACCCGGTTTCGTTTTCTTTTTTACTACGCAATAATAGTTTCCAGAGTTCATACACGAACTCACGATGTCATTACAAAAATTATCAACGGGACAACTATCGAACAATAGTTCAAACGGATGAAAAAAAAACAACCCTCATAATAAACTGCTACAACAGTACAATGGATAAAAACAGTGGATTTTATATTTAATTGTTATAAATTTTTTTAACTTTGAGTCTAAGAATAGCCGATCCCGTGGGATAGGCCGGGGCTCGCTCATCGGAGAAAAAAAATACCGGCCTATGCCCCGAAAAATACGGTATTTTGAAATGAGCTCTATCTAGATAAACTTCAATACCAAATTTCATATCAATATGTGCATCCTCTGCGAAGAAAATAAACGAAAATGGCAAATAAATAAAAAATTTCTACATCCAATGGAAATAACACTGTCGAAAATTGCTCAATCGTACCAGATATCGACCTAGATATTATCATGTTAAACCTGTATACCAAATTTCATTTTAATATGTTCCTCCTCTGCGACAAAAATGAGCTGAAATTGCAAATAACTGGAATTTTTCTACGTCCAAGGGCCATAACTCTATCAAAAATTGCTCAATTGTATCCAATACTGAAGTTGACCTCGATATTATCATGATAAACCTGTATACCAAATTTCATTTTAATATGTTCATCCTCTGCAAAGAAAATGAACGGAAACTTGGTGGACCAACTGACCGACCAACAGACAGACAGCAGCAAAGCAATATGCCCTCCCTTATTCGAAGTAGAGCATAATAAAATAAATTTTGCCCCCCGGATATTCTTATTCTTATTATCATCAATAGTCCTTTTTCTAACAGAATGATTTACAATGTAATAATCTTAAGGTGTATTATCCCTCTGCTATTAATTTTACCATTTATATTTTTTTAAATTTCATACTGATTTTCATGAAAGTCAATAACAATAGATTCAAATGAAACAAAGTTGAAGTAATGAAGCGCTGCTAGATTTTTCAACAAGAGGCCCATGGGCCACATCGCTCACCTGAGGAACAATAGGTATGATAAAATCAGCTTAATGGAGTCATAATACAAACTATCTGGAAAATGTACAATAATACATGTACATCCTGTATAAATAAAATCCATTTTCTCCCTGGATATTCTTATGTTTATAATCATTAGTCCCTTTTCTAACAGGATGATTTTATAGTCATATCACAAGTTGAGTATTGCAGTTCTCAAAAAGATCCTTAACAATTGTTAAAGCTGCCTGGTCCGATTTTTTTTTGTTATTACAGTGTCAATTTTTGTTCCATACAAACAATTATCTTAGAAAGTTATCGACTTTCTCCTATTAACACGAGCAGAATCAGTCTCCTTTCAAAGTAAGAAATATTCAAAGTAAATAAAAATAATTTCTTTTTGGGCAAACAAAAAAACAAACCAAAGTGCATCACGGGAATTTTTAGACAAGAGGCCCATGGGCCACATCGCTCACCTGAGGAACAATAGGTATGATAAAGTCAGCTACATGGAGTCATAAAACAAACAATCTGGACAATGTACAATAATACATGTAGATCCTGTATAAATAAAATCCATTTTTCCCCCTTGGAACTCGGATAGCCCTGATTGCTGCCAATATTTACAAGAGCAGACTTTAATCACCGCTCCTGCACATATATAGGGACTCAAAGTTACGCAGGCAGGGATGACCGCACACCTACGCAACTCAACAGGTACCAACGTTTACGCAGGCAGGGATGACCGCACACTTGCACCAACAGCTCAACCTAACGCAAGCAGGGAGTGCCGCACACTTACGCTAGAAAGGCCTGAACACCAGCATGGATGACCATACATTAGTGCTCCGCCACTACCACCACCAATACATGCAGATATGACTGCACACTTGTATTAATGCGATACAGGGCAGGAATGACCGCACACTTTGTATCGAAGGTTAGAAAACACGTAGATTAGATAAAGCAAGGATGTTCACACACTCAATCTATCCATACCTGTTCAAGTTTAACCCCAAACAGTCGCTCATCGAAATGCAATAGACACTGTCCCTATATATGTGCCAACCTAAAATAATTCATAGTATCTAAAAATTGGAAATCAAAAATAAACAAAATAATCTGGCCTTACCCAAAACTTCTTATGCAGAACAACTTATATACATTGAATATTTATTATTGTATAAAAATAATCATCACAATAATTGGTTAACAATGGATGCATTAATTAAAATAATCAAGAATCAATAAATCAAGGGCAATAACTCAATACAGTAATACAAAAAGATTCTAATGAAAAAATAGCTGCCTGCTTCAATTCTATAGTCATATCACATGTTGAGTATTGCAGTTCTCAAAAAGATCCTTTACAATTGTTTATATATGGGATATTTAGCTACATCAAACTCTGAACCTTCTTGTGAGGCCGAAGAATTGTCCTGGAGCCAAAGTTTTAACAATGATAAAGAATCATCTTGCTGATTAGTTTCTGAGAAGAAGATTTTTAAAGATTTACTTTATATATTCCTATGTAAAACTTTAACACCCCCCCCCCCCCATGTGGCCTCACACTACCCCCAGGGATCATGATTTTCACAACTTTGAATCTACACTACCTGAGGATACTTCCACACAAATTTCAACTTTCCTGGCTGATTAGTTTCTGAGAAGAAGATTTTTAAAGATTTACTCTATATATTCCTATGTAAAACTTCGACCCCCCATTGTGCCCCACCCTACCCCCAGGGATCATGATTTTCACAACTTTGAATCTACACTCCCTAATGATGCTTCAACAACAGTTTCACCTTTCCTGGCTGATTAGTTTCTGAGAAGAAGATTTTTAAAGATTTACTCTATATATTTCTATGTAAAATTTTAACACCCCCCCCCCCCAATGTGGCCTCACCCTACCCCCAGGGATCATGATTTTCACAACTTTGAATCTACACTACCTGAGGATGCTTCCACACAAGTTTCAGCTTTCCTGGCTGTTTAGTTTCTGAGCAGATGATTTTTAAATATTTACTCTATATATTCCTATGTAAAACTTCGACCCCCCCAATTGTGGCCCCACCCTACCCCGGGGGTCATGAATTTCACAACTTTGAATCTACACTACCTGAGGATGCTTCCACACAAGTTTCAGCTTTCCTGGCTGTTTAGTTTATGAGAAGAAGATTTTTAAAGATTTACTCTATATATTCCTATGTATAACTTCGACCCCCCATTGTGGCCCCACCCTACCCCGGGGGTCATGAATTTCACAACTTTGAATCTACACTTCCTGAGGATGCTTCCACACAAGTTTCAGCTTTCCTGGCTGTTTAGTTTCTGAGAAGAAGATTTTTAAAGATTTCCTCTATATATACCTATGTAAAACTTCGACCCCCCATTGTGGCCCCACCCTACCCCCGGGGGTCATGAATTTCACAACTTTGAATCTACACTACCTGAGGATGCTTCCACACAAGTTTCAGCTTTCCTGGCTTTCTGGTTCTTGAGAAGAAGATTTTTGAAAATTTCTCGAAATTTTTCATTAATTTCTAATTATCTCCCCTTGAAAACGGGTATTGCCCTTAATTTTCACAACTTTGAATCCCCTTTGCCTAAGGATGATTTGTGCCAAGTTTGGTTGAAATTGGCCCAGTAGTTCTTGAGAAGATGTTGAAAATGTGAAAAGTTTACGGACGGACGGACAGACAGACAGACGGACAACAGACAAAATGTGATCAGAATAGCTCACTTGAGCTTTCAGCTCGGTGAGCTAAAAAAAGCCGACCTACGGACGCTAATTTTTTTCAGCCTGAAAGTGGAAACAAACCTATTATTTTGTTAGGCCTAAGATAACTTTTTTTAAAATTCTAAAAAACTGTTTCATTATTTTCTTTGCCATTTGACATATACATGTAGCTAGCTAGTAATTACACAAAAACCTTTTGGGAAAGGACTATGTGCGGTATGGTCAAATATCTGCCCCCCAATTTCAACCTTTTTTTAAATAGTATCATATGAAAATAAAACCTTTACAAATCATTGTATAGAGGATGCCTATAACTTTAATCTTGATTTTGGTCATCATTGCTCATTCACTATTTATCTATGATGTCACCTAAATGTCCTAATTCCCGCAAATTTGCAAACAAATGAAAATATTCTCATATTTGCTACATATTTTGCATTCGGAAGTATAGAGCTCAGGTCTGCTCAAGTGCTATTTTAACATATGTTTTTCTTCAGATAGTTATACACATTATACTAATCAAAGTACTGAAGAACTGACAGGAGTTGATTTTGTCGATGTTAATTTATTTAAAAATCAATGATAAGTTATTTTGCATGACAAGTACACGAAGTTTCTAATTTGTATTTGAATTACGTCCATTTTTATAATATGAATTTTTGGACTCTTTCGACAAGAATGTCGAGAAACCCCCATATGAATCCTGTTAAATAATATTTAAAGATAAAATTAATTCAATCAAACTATGTATCAGTAATAGAAAATATTTCTCGAAAATTGTATGGATCCAAGCAATATTGTACTCTAGTCTCGTTCAACCAAACGCTCGGCTGACACCGTAAATCTCCGACTCTCTGCTTGTGGGAGATTTATGGAGACAGCCGAGCTTCGAGACTATATTGAACTCTGGCGTAGGAATACATACGACTACAAAAAATATCTAAATTGTTCGTACCATTTAAAATCTGACTATTTTCAAGGTATTTATAAATAAGTTTCCTTGAAAAACAATGCTTTAGCATACATTACATCGAATTTATCAATTATTTTCAAGAACTAAGTCTTGTCGGCAGCGATGATTTGTGCTGAGGTCCAAACACTGTTTCACTTTCGGTTTGTTCGAGTAACTGCATAGGAGAGTTGATTAAAATCAACTCCCAAAAAATGGTACTTGAGCAAGCCTGCGCTTGATGTTTCCCAGTCGAAAAACCATCGGAAAACACCCATATTTTGCTACAAAACATCAATTTATCAAAATAATACAATCTTCACGACGTCATTTCTACATTATGACGTCACTGTGGTAATAACCTTTTACACCTTTATTTCCAATATGATTTTAACTATCTTTCACCTTATTTTTAAAGCTCTTTCTAAAACTTTGATTTTGGGGGCAAAAAATGCATAAAACCGCACATAGTCCTTTTACATCTTCATTCATTAACAAACTTGTATCACACACTGTAAATAAACTTTTTTTTCCTTCTCATTACTATACACACATGTTCCCAGTTTTAAAAATAATTTTAAAAAAAATTAACTTTTAAATATTCCTATCAATATACCCTGGTTTTTGTTCAGGGGACTGTACATTAAGCAAGGGAAAAAAATCCCAATTTCTATCAAAACGTCACATTTTCCCAATCCATTGGCCCCGGCCCCAGTACCAAAAATGGGTGTGAGAGGCCTGTAAAACAAAGGCAAGGTGCTACTAATGGTAAAATGGAAAGTCATCAAGACCAAAACTGGAGCAGTAAGTTATTCTTGTAAACTAAAATTAATTGAAATCAAAATTTAACATTCATTTAACTTTTGCAAATGGAACATCTTATTATACATTAAATCACTTTAATGCCAATTTGATTGGACTCTCGAACAATATGACAATTTATATGTAATCAGGAGTGATGAAATATGCTTTTATAAATCATGCGCCTAACCTGTACCAAAATAATTGAATCAGTACATGTAAAATAACATTATCATTAAAAATCTATGAAATGTACATCTAGTCTAAGGGGTGTAACTCTAAATTCAATTTTTACCACCTTCACAAAACAGACATTCACATTCACATTTTTGGTGAACAGTACTTACAAATCTTGTAGAGCAGAGGAAGATTCCCCCAGGCTGATTCATTTGGGCAGGACAGCTAAAATGTGGAACAAAGTCTTTTGAAGCAGACACCAGGCTGCATTGAATCCTAACCTGGGACTTGGCCAACGAGGAAAGGCGGGGGCTTACCACAAGAATGGGGCTGAGAAGTCCTTTATGTCCCTTCGCTTCTGACAGACACAACCTCTTTACGGAAGTAGCGACCAATACACCTGGTAGAAAACTGGCAACCCTAAATAGGTCTCATAGGTCGGGTTGAGTCAGATACCCCTTGGTAACGATGAAATGAGGAAAATCCTCCTTTCCACAAACACCCCTGCTCCTTCCTGTAAGTCCATGCTCCAAGACTCCAAGATAAAAGAAGATACCAATCTTTAATTTGCTGTAACTTTTTGAGTAATTTCCTCAGTCTGAAATATTGGGTGCAAAGCTGTGAGTGATGTAACAAAAATTCTTTGACAGTGGATTTTTTATCATATATCTAGGTTAAAACTTTGAAATACCCCACTTTTTTAGAGAATGAGAATTGCTCCATGCTTCCATCTCAAAGAGGTTGTCTCCAGCTGTTCTGGACAAAACTATCAAAAAAAGCAACTCTCAGAAAGTCGAAAGCTATAACTGATAATTGTACTCTTCAGCAATCTTTCCCTCATAATGTCAATTTTACTTGCAGCTTCTCAGGTAGGGCTCATAGCTTCATAGTGCTGCACTCTTCAAATAACGGTCCAGACGACTCCATCAGCAGCTTATGTGCAGGTGTGGGTGCTGCAATCCCCAGACAGTGGAGGATCCGTAGACAAGTCTCTACAAGAAATTCAGAAAAATCCTGAAACTAGTATAAAGTATCAAAAGTTACCCTTGTATAGAACAAAAAGTATAATTAAGAATAAAATTTTTAGAGCAATACACTTTATAAAAAACAGCAAGAGGCAGTTAACAGAGGCTGACAAATCTGACGCCCAGGGCAAGTGATTTTTCCGATCGGGCAAGTAAGAAATTGGTACAGACTTGCCCGTGGGCAAGTGACTTTTTAAACTTTCCCATATGTACTGAAAATGAAAGTACCCAATTTTGCCGAACATAATGCACACTTTTTTTCTAGAAAATTCTTTAGATCTAGGGGTGCTTAAATTATAGACCACTATAGGATTTTAACAGGATTTTAACATGTTTTTTTTTCCAGGTGCAGCACAGGCTATCATAATGAAATAAAAATTCTACTACTGTTCGTCAGTACCACTGTTCTTGTGTTTGCTTATCCGAATATCGTTTATGTTTAAAACTAATTCAATCTTTGTTAGAGCTTTTAATTGCAAAAACTGTTTTTATTATAATCTGTTAATAGATAAATACTTATAATATGACTAATTAACATCAATTTCAGCTGTTTATTTTATGTTCAGCTTCTTTGAGCTGTGTTCACTGTTTCCATATACGCCGCTATAACTGATGTTAAAAATAGATGTGTGCCGGTTATCACTCGCTAATCGTATTCATAGCCTTAGGCTAGAACTTTTGAAAATTAAAAAATATTAGGCCTAATATGATTAGATATAATTAGCTTAAACTAAACAACTCACTGAAGATTCATTTCACCTTTATTTTCAACACCTCTGTGGCTTTATTGAAATCATGGTCATAAACACTTGTGCCCTTGTCACCTATTATCTCTGACATTCACCCAGGTGAAAGAAATTATCAAAACACTCAAAACTGTTAATAAAATGTTTGACAACAAATCCAACTAATTATCAATATGTTAAGTTTTGATTTTTAACACACTCTCAAGAAAACCAAGAGGAAGAGATGTTAAATGAAAACTATATATATATTATAGGAAGAGTAGTAAAAGTGGAAAAATCTTAAATAATGGGCAAAAACATCATACGGTATGTGTATATATTGTTTATTTTTAATCACAATAAGGAATTTGGTAGGGCTAGTAGATATTGAGGCAAGGCAAGTAAATTTTGCCTAGTCACTTGCCCGAGAGCAAGTGCTTAAAAAATGTATTTGTCAGCCCCTGGAGTTAAGTACCAGAAAAACATGATGCTTTTTGAGGCATGAGCCCGAAGCAAAATGATTAAGAATTCTGAGAATAGTCAAAACAAGTATAAATTGTAATGCAGCAATATATTAACTACATAATTACACAGAAGAATGCAGTGGGGATGGTGGGTCCCGCAACAAATCCCCTGGGCTTTACAGTGGATCCTCTCCTGGTTGATCTCATGTGTTTTCAGGACGAGTAGGGCTGGGTTGATGCAGAGCTTTTTATGCCACAGGTGGCCGACCTCCAGGTCCACTCAGAAACTGTGACTGGATCAAGCGCGTTCGTGCCCTAAAGCAATCCGGTGAACTCGCTCAAACTCTGTCCCCTCCTCTGGCCATCTCACCCTCTTCAACCCATACCCACTGGTAGTAAACATACATATATATACTAATTAAATGTTCATGTCTGTCCTAGCTCTTTCAATCATCGAACTCTTTCCCTCTTGTACATGTTTATTGAATGTTTTATGTACATTGGATGTTGTATGTACAATCTTCATGTTGCCCCTTGAGGGCCCTTAATTGGTATATGAAGAAACATTGGTAGTGGTGGCACCTTTGTCCAAAACTTGCGCACTTTTTGTGTGCGCCGTAACTTGGAGGGTTTTTTTTTACTATGGGAGGCACAGTAGCTCCCAGATCGTCCATTCGATTTTTTCCCCAGTATTTTCAGACCGGGAGCTACATATGAGACCGGCAGCTACTATGCTCCCTGCTCTGGCGTCGGAAGCAAATTGAAAGTGGGGGGGGGGGGCTAGACTGATCCTCAGAAATATTGGGAGAAAAAAAACAAATTCCCAAAATCATAAAAATCCTAATCCATGGGAAGGGGGGGGGGGGACTATACTTCCAAAACAAAAAAAAGTCCCGCGGTTCCGACGCCTATCCCATGACTGTTAATCACTCTGCATATCACTCAGATTGCAAGTACAGTTTGACGGGCTATCGATGTATGGCACATTCGAAATACCGGTCCCGTAGGTGTGATGCAATAATGCTAGTCAAATACGAGCAAATTTCACAACTACCAACCTCGTGAATCTCGAAGTCTTGAGTTGAGCGCCCATAACTATAATTTATATTCGCGCTGTCTGACGTCACTCCAAAGTTAACTCGTACGTATAGTTAGTCCACAAACACCACAAATAAACACACAAACACAAGAAATCATATTGACGCAAGCGTCAAATGGGCTGCAAAAATTATAATTGTTGTATGAATCACCATTGGTTGTCTACATAAAAAACACACCACAAAGAAAATAACGAGATGGTTGTACAAATTTTAATGGTAGATTTTAATTTTAATTACCTTGATTACATGTACTATATTTTCAGCAACTCGTTTTGAATTTTAACATTTTACTATTATTAGTAAGAACAGAGTTCGATAATTTTTTCCTAAATGGAATTATAAATCTTATCTATATTAACAGTTTATAAACTTGAAATAATTATTGTTTATTGTTTATTATAAAAAAATTAATCAAGTTAGCTCAAATGTTCAGGTCCATACAAATTTTCGGTTTTTTCATATTTTTGCCTAAAAAAATTAAATGGATGTCATTTCATGATTATTTTCTACCACAAAGCACATGGTAATATAATAAATTCACACACAAAGTCATTTTATGTGACGCAGCACATAGAAATTCAAATACATCATTTATATAAAAAAGAAAAGAAAATAGATTACTACACGTGACCAGGCCCCTATTTAAATAAATATTAATGAATCTTACATAGATAAATTGATATTAAGTAGGCTTAATAAATGCTAAAAAAAAAAACCACTGTACTAAAATCAAATTTCCACTTCCTATTCAGTAGCTAGGCCATTTTCAAGTTCTCGAAAGTAAACTTGTTTAAAGAAAAAATGGAAAATCATTAGACCTAAAAATTCCAAAGGTCATCTACCTCGCTGTCATGGCTAACATATGTTTTCAATCATTTCTTTTAATTCTATCTATATAATTGATATAATATATGATTAAATATAAGCAAGTAAACACGGTAAAAGGATACCACACCAATTTCATCGTAATGTAGAAGTGGTGTCATTAAGATTTTGAATTTCATTGCTATTTTAATTAATTAACAAAGTGTCGATATCAACTATAACCTACATGTATATTATAATTATTATATATTATCTAAAATTAAATGTTTAACTCAGCATATACATGTACTATAGAGGCACATATTTTTGTTGGGTTAAAATTTCGTTGTTTTTTTTATAACCAAATAAAATTTCGTCATATCGTAATCTAAAAAAATGTATTAAGTATCAACTCTGTATTTATCAATACTTGGGTAAAAAATTCATCATATTGAGCGCATGCTTGAACAAACAAATATTTCCATCAAAGATGTATCGATCGAAGACTTATAAGTAATAAAGAGTTTGTTCTTTTCTTGTTCAAAGCAGCGGCGTTGGAAGCAAATTGAAAGGGGGGGGGCTAGATTAACCATCCGTAATGAAGGGGGGGGGGGGCTAGTGCTATTATACCTATAGCTGCAGTTTTCAATAACACTCTTAATATTTAATATTTCTTTTTTTTAGTTTTAATTCCTTACATCCTACCGGAGATGTGGGGGCAGGAGGCGGTAGCTTTCTATTACTTCAATTACTTCAATTTTATATGTAAATTTAAGAAAAATTATGTTTGCTGTGATGCCAAGTGGGGGGGGGGGGGGGCTACCGGCCTGGCCCCTCCCTGATGCTCTGTGCCTGATAGTTAGGTCCAACTTTGTCCAAAAAAAAGAGGGGGGGGGCTCCCCCCCCCCCCCCCCCCCCCCCCGGTTCCGATGCCTAGGCAGTCACTCTATATTTCCTATTAAAATGTCAATTTTTGACTGAATTACAAAAATAGCATCACTTCTGGTGTCATATACTACCAGCAATAAATAACAACAATTTTTATCTGAAACGTACAGTTTCGAAAATTGCAAATTTGACTCATGAATATCATAATTGACTCATATCATAATTGTATAGTTCTTTGCATTCAATGTCAGCATCTTTTAATCCCCCATCCCCTCAGCAGAAACTAAAACTCTTTCTCTAAGTTAAGTTCTCCTCCTTCAATGACCTCAGTAGTTTGCCATCAATATATTGAACTGGCCATCTTTTAGGCCAAAAACAACTGAACATTCAGGATAGTGTTTGCATAATGGTCATTTTATTTTAATAAAAAGACACTCCAAGTACAGTAAAATAGTCAATAGCGCAGATTAACAAAATATTATAAACATACAACATACAATTAGTGGTTTTCATGATCGAGTCCTGAAGTTAAAAAGAATCATGCCTTGAATACCTTAATCTATTATGTAAATCTTCTTTTACACAAATAAACTAGATGTGTAGTAATGCCCACAATGCCACCACAGGCAAAATTCCACAAGCCAAATTTAGGATACATTTGTTTGATGCAGAATATTATTATTATTATAACAAGCTAGTTATAAATTCCTGAAAATTACTTATTTTCTTAAAAGTTCAAGAGCCATAACTCTGTCAAAAGTAATTGGACTGAAAGTAAGTTCAAACTTGAACTTTTATTTTCTAATAAATTAAAGCTTATCTGAAATATCAACTTTATACATATGCATCACTTCAAAAGTTAGAGAGCGACAAGTTCAACGTCCCATTTTTTCCCTGAGTTCAAGAGGCAATGTAGTCTGTCAGAAATCATCAAACAGGAACAAAATTAATACTTGATCTGTATTTTCTTGTAAATAACCTACATATCAAATATCAGCTTTTTATATATATATAGCTAACCTGAGTGTTAATAAAAACGCACCATCATAAAATGCTGTTGTAATAGCTGTCATTTACATACTGTTTGGATAACACAAAATCTAATCAATTAAGAGCCCTCCGATTCGTAAGATAAATGCAAAGAATATTGCCATAAACAATGAGTATACAACAATACAAGAAAACCTAAAATCCAAATTGCATTGACTTTGATATGGCTACCGGTAATTTAATGGCGTTTTTTTTGGGCATCAAGAAAGCTATCAAAAATACAAAGAGTGTATTGCAGAAAGATATTATTCTCTCATTAAAAATATTTTTAAACAAGAGGCCCATGGGCCACATCGCTCACATGAGGAACAATGAGTATGATAAAATCAGCTTAATGGAGTCATAATACAAACAATCTGGACAATGTACAATAATACATGTAGATCCTCTATAAATAAAATCCATTTCCCCCCTGGATATTCTTATGTTTATAATCATTAGTCCCTTTTCTAACAGGATGATTTTATAGTCATATCACATGTGGAGTATTGCAGTTCTCAAAAAGATCCTTAACAATTGTTTATATATGGGATATAAAGCTACATCAAACTCTGAACCTTCTTGTGAAGTCAAGAATTGTCCTGGAGCCAAAGTCTTAACAATTATAAAGAATCATCTGGCTGATTAGTTTTTGAGAAGAAGATTTTTAAAGATTTACTCTATATATTCCTATGCAAAAATTTAACACCCCCCATTGTGGCCCCACCCTACCCACAGGGATCATGATTATCACAACTTTGAATCTACATCACCTGAGGATGCTTCCACACAAGTTTCAGCTTTCCTGGCTGATTAGTTTCTGACATGAAGAATTCTAACTTAAATATTTACTCTATGTATTCCAATGTAAAACTTCGACCCTCCATTGTGCCCCACCCTACCCCCAGGGATCATGATTTTCACAACTTTGAATCTACACTACCTGTGGATGCTTCCACACAAGTTTTAGCTTTCTTGGCTGATTAGTTTCTGAGAAGAAGATTTTTAAAGATTTACTCTATATATTCATTTGTAAAAATTCGACCCCCCATAGTGGCCCAACCCTACCCCCGGGGGTCATGAATTTTACAATTTTCAATGTACACTACCTGAGGATGCTTCCACACAAGTTTCAGCTTTCCTGGCTGATTAGTTTCTGAGAAGAAGATTTTTAAAGATTTACTCTATATATACCTATGTAAAACTTCGACCCCCAGTTGTGGCCCAACCCTACCCCCGGGGGTCATGAATTTCACAACTTTGAATCTACACTACCTGAGGATGCTTCCACACAAGTTTCAGCTTTCCTGGCTTTATGGTTCTTGAGAAAAAGATTTTTGAAAATTTCTCAATTTTTTTTATTGATTTTTAATTATCTCCCCTTGAGAAATGGTGTGGCCCTTGATTTTCACAACTTTGAATCCCCTTTGCCTAAGAATGATTTGTGCCAAGTTTGGTTAAAATTGGCCCAGTAGTTCTTGAGAAGATGTTGAAAATGTGAAAAGTTTACGGACAGACGGATGGACAGACAGACGGACAAAATGTGATCAGAATAGCTCACTTGAGCTTTCAGCTCAGGTGAGCTAAAAACTATTAGTGAGAAAGTATTGCATTTTCATTTGATGTCGATAAATTCAGGTACTAAGTCTTGTCAGCGGTGATGGTTTTCCATTCATGATCTGTGCTTCACTGTTTCACTTCCGTTTTTCCAGAGTAATGAACTGCATTGGAGAGTTCATTAAAACAACTCCCAAAATTATTTATATCACTTATATATATGTGCACACAGTAGCTATTCCAAGAGGTAATTATCAATAAATTGAGATCACATATTATGGCACGATGGTGAACACAGTAGGCAAATTGATTGTACTGCTAATGTCCTCAAACATCACATTTATAACATACAAACTTTCATTAAACTGTAAACTCACTGTCCACTAGCCTCAATTGCTATTTAACATTTCTATTCTGTACACAAGTATAGCATTTACTCAATTAAACTTTTCTTTCAAAGCATAGTACATGGATAATCATGTTAATAAGCAGTATTGACACATTTTCGGGATCTGATTCAGCATCAAATTTCATTGCCTCAAATAATGAACACATGAAAAAAGTTTTAAACACATTAAAAAAAGTTTTGAACATATTGAAAAAAGTTTCGAACACATTGAAATATATTGCCTATCTTTCAAATTCATTGAATAAATACACACAATGGCCGGCATATTCTAACATTTACAACCTTTTAACATCTGGTTGCCTGACTATAAGTTAACTCTGGTACAAGAAGTTTTTCAAAATACAATACAAAATAAAAACACTGTTGCTGATTGAAACACAGATATAAAGGTGTTTTAAGATGCCTTATGGGAAATTTAAAACCAAGCTGGTTCCATGAGATGACGTCAAACAATCTAGCCAGCACCATTGACATCAACTGAAGGAGGAAACAACATGTTATATAATACATGGATTAATTCAGTTTTGACTTTACATTATTCTATCTCTACATGTATATCATTTGATCAATGATCAAGTCATATGAAAATATTTTCGACTTTTTTCTTAAGATATTTTAATGCTTAACACAGACCCCCTTTTGTAGCAGGATGATGTCATATTCATATCACATTATTACATGTACTTTCATTTCTTTATGTATACTTTAAAACCCATTATGACGCCCAAGAATTGCCCAGGGGCCACAGTCTAAACAATATATTAAGAGACTTGCATATCAGTAGTACCATACAATATTATTTGTAATAAATAATTTTAATTACTATAGTTAGAGATTTTCTTGCCGATAAATTATATATATATATATATATATAAATATATATATATATATATATATATAAATATATATATATATATATATATTTATATATACACCCAAGGTCTCTTTTCTAATGAATAATAAAAAAAAACTATAACCCTTTCGCTGCCACGTGAAAAAGACGTTATTACGCTTTAGTTCCAAGATTGGTAGCTCGCTGATTTAACCCAGAAAAGATCTCACGAGAAAACATACCCTGAAAATTTGTCAAATCATTCTGTAGGATTTACATTTCATTTTTTATAAAATATTTATCAAAGGACTATGTGCGGTATGGTCAAATATCTGCCCCCAATTTTAACCAATTTTTAAATACATTTGTAGTATCGAATAAAACCCAAATCTTCATAAATCATTGTTTAGTAGACGCCTATCACTTTAATCATGATTTTTGCCACCATTGCTCATTCGTTGTTTATCTATGACGTCACCTAAATGACCTAATTCCTGCAAACATGCAAAAAAATGAAAATATTGTCTTTTTTGCTTTATATTTTGCATTTGGAAGTATAGAGCGCAGGTCTGCTCAAGTATGATTTTAATATATGTTTTTCTTTAGATAATTATACACCTTATAATAAAAAATGGTACTTGAGCAAGCCTGCGCTCGATGTTTCCCAGTCGAAAAACGATCAGAAAACACCCATATTTTGCTACAAAACATCAAGTTATCAAAATAAGGCAATCTTTATGACGTCATTTCTACATTATGACGTCACTGTGGTGTTAACCTTGTACACCCTTAATTTCAAGATGATTTTAACTATCTTCCACCTTATTTTTTAAGTTCTTTATAAAACTTTAATTCTGGGGGCAAAAAATGCATAAAACCGCACTTAGTCCTTTGTCTACGCTGTTTTTATGCAATACGGCATTGAACTTGGTATTGTTGATGGTGCTGTTTTGACGCTTTTCTAATGCATGTAAATACATAGAAAAATGAGCATTTTTCGAGATGGAGTTATTTTGAGAAATTGCTTTTAAACAGTTTAGACAAATTTATTAACTGTTTCTGTGCAGAAAGAAAAAGCGATTGAAAATAAATTTATGTAAAAAAAAATTATATGTGTTCTCACTAGTTTTTTTGCTATTTTATCTTTACTTTTGATAATTTTACCAAAAATTGCGGATGCCATATTTTCGTTTTTGACGTGAGTACGACCAGTTCCACTTATTAAGTGATAACATCACTTAAAAATCAAATTTAGACTTCTTAAGTTTAAACTAGAAGCTAGCTTACATTTCTGAAAAAGCAATTTTCGAGAGTATGAAAATAATACGGAGATAAAAAAAAAGCATATTTTTATTATGAATTCTAAGTTATAAGGTCTCCCGTGAACCTTGGTTAGCATTGGCCTTTTAAAAACCGTAATTCTTAATTTAGCTTTTGTATTATAAAGACTTTCTTTTTAAAAAATTAAAAAGATTTGTTTAGTTGCTATTAAGAATATTAAATTAAAAAGCCCTCTTTTGCCCTTATTCAAAATCAGAGAATGCAGAGTATTTTGTTATATCTAAAAGAAGATGGGGGAATAAGATGGCGCAAATGCCCATTCGGTTTAGTAGTGAAATACAATTTTAAATTTATTTTTCCCCAATTAAATCTATTCAAATATATTATAATGCAACTATAGTCAGTTTTTAATATATTTAACAAAAAATATTTTTAATGTGTAGTGGGTCATCTCTCTACGTTTTTGTTGATTGAAATCGGTTTGTTCTCCATTAGACCTTAATTAGACTATGAGAAAAATATGGAGCACAGACCCACTCTATAAAAGAAAATGCCTTGAAGTTCTAAAAAATGACAATATTTGCAGGTTTTGATACGTATACGCCTGTTTGAGTCAACATATTCCAAGTATTGAACATACCTACAGGTTACAAATCAATGATTCGTTAAATATATATTGTTTTAAATGATTTTTTAAAAACCCATCAGATTTGTTGATACTTTAATTTTTAAGTAGCCTGTCCGACCGCGTATGGGCATTTTACACGCCTTATCCACCCATATTCTTTAGAGAAAGGGGTTATGTTAAATGTTAATGTAAATATTTAAGTAATAAACAACATTATTTAGTGAACATGGCGTTATGAATAGCAATTGCTCTGTTGGCATATTCCATGATGCGCACTAGCGATGATTAGTTTCTGAGATATGGGATATAAACCTACAAAAATTTCTGAACCTTCTTTTGAGGCCGAAGAATTGTCCTGGGGCCAAAGTCTTAAGAAATAGCAATTAAAAATAATCGTGAATCAAGCAGTTAACCAACGTCACAGAACTCTCCGACAATCCTGCATTTCTGCTGATCCCGGATTCTTACGATTTTTAGCAATATTCCAAGACAAGGATCCAGCCAAGTTTTGGCGTTTTCCTACAAATGCTACAAAATCTCTTATTGAAATTTATCTGCAAATTAATTTCCGATCAACCTTACAAAAACCTAGATACATGTCAATTATGTGGCGCCATACTTTATGATATCTTCAATCATGTAACATGTTCCTGTGCTGTAACCTAAGTAATCCGTAATGCCTGGTGGACAGAGATCTCGAACTTTTTTAGTGTCTATCTCTGCAGTGAACTCTGTGCTCTTTCATACAATGACCTTTTTTTTATACTCCTCGGTCGCAATACGCGTGCGCATTTAGATGAAAATAACACAAGCAATTTCCAAAAACTCAATTATCATCTAGTGCTAGATTGTGCCTCTCTCTACAATCGGACCCTATCACGAGTTGTCCGCTGACAAGGTCAGCAACTCAAACAAATCTCGGAAATTTATTTATTTATTTATTATTTATTTATTTATTTACTTATTTGATAATATACTGTGTGTAGATATATATTAATACTTGAATATTGATTAATTTAATATATTGTACATGTATATATTTTTGATATGTGTATTTTTACAATCTCTGGAAAGAGGAAATAATGAATGAATGAATGAATGAGAAGAAGATTTGTAAAGATTTACTCAGTATAATCGTATGTAAATTGTGGCCCATCCTACCCCCGGGGTCATGATTTTCACAACTTTAAATCAACACTACCTGAGGATGCTTCCAGACAAGTTTCAGCTTTCCTGGCAGATTAGTTTCTGAGAAGAAGATTTTTAAAGATTTACTCTATATATTCATTTGTAAATACTATATTTACAGTAAAACTTTGACCCCCAATTGTGGCCCCACCCTACCCCCGGGGGTCATGATTTTCACAACTTTGAATCTACACTACCTGAGGATGCCTCCACACAAGTTTCAGGTTTTCTGGATTTTTGGTTCTTGGGAAGAAGATTTTTGAAAATTTCTCAAAATTTTTCATTAATTTCTAATTATCTCCTCTTGAAAAAGGGTGTGACCCTTAATTTTTTATAACTTTGAATCCCCTTTGCCTAAGGATGATTTTTGCCAAGTTTGGTGAAATTGGCCCAGTGGTTCTTGAGAAGATGTTGAAAATGTAAAATGTTTGCGGTCAGACGGACGACAGACAAAATGTGATCAGAAAAGCTCACTTGCGCTTTCAGCTCTGGTGAGCTAAAAAGTGTAACCGTGTTCCGTTTGTGTTTCATAACACACCTATAGTGGCATTCAGGAGAGACAAAAGCTTGAAAGACATTTTGGTCAATAAAAAACGTAATAACCTCTTCAAGAAAGAACACTTACTAGTATGCAAGCCGTGTGGTGCAAACAAATGTGTTGTGTAAATATATCATTTGTTCTTGCCAATGTCAAGATTCTATCAAGTTAAAAATCATATCGATTGCAAGTCAAGTAATGTTGTTTATGGGATGTTTTGTAAAAAATGTTGGGGAAACGGGGGTGACTTTATATCAAAGACATGTTTTAAATGTAATACTGATAAGGAGAGAAACTAATGACCCTTTATACTAACGAACATACTGTTGATGATTATCAGGTCGGGGAAACTATTTTCTGTGACGTCGTAATAGATTTGCATACTAAATGAGGCACATACGTAATCCACAAACTGACCAATCAGCTGAATGACATTCCTGGGTTGAAATGCATCATGGGTTACTACAAAAAATACTACGTTTAAAAAATGCTACTTTTTTTTATTGCTTTTAGATAGGCATATTTAATTTTTCAAGCATTTTGTACACTTAAAACAATATTTACATCATCATCTACTATTTCCATGCTCACATTTACAAACACTCATTTTACAATTGTAAAAATTTGGGTTCGTCAACAGCATCGTATAAGTCTATTTGTTGACAAAAAACCTTACCGTCAGCGCTGATTTTTTAGTGAAGACAGATTTCAATTGATTTCATAGTCCTCAGGTAAGCATTCGACTCGGAGGTGTTTGTACATTGTCAGACATTCAAACACACATTTAAAGCCTAAGTCTAAATGGTTACGAGGTGCGTGTTTGGTGCGTACTCTTGATATTAATCCATGTATTCTTTTAGACATTACTTACAGTTAGTGTATGCATTTACTCGGACTCATAGTATTCCATAAGAGTGAGTTTATACAAAGATGACACATAATACTTATATATGCATGTACATATGTACAATGATCAATGTACATGTGTATTGATTTTTACTATAATAATAATTTTTATGTTTTATAAATGTCATACAACAATAAACATGTATCAAAATGAATTCAGTTTCAAATCCTAGTCAACAAATAGCACTACAAAAACGAAAAATACAAAATTTACGAAGATCAAATACTGGAATATAATGACTTGTGAAGACTTTATGAGAGGTATTTCAACGTACTATTTAACAAGGAAAATCGGCAATGTTTGTTAATGTGAGCATGAAAAATCTTAATCAGTACCAAATCGTTGCATTTTTTACAAAAGAATTGAAATTTTTTATAAGTTAACATTCCTGCACTCATTTGAAATCAAGTCGTAAATTAGTCTATTAAACCATGTGTTTATTGTAAAAACGTAAACATGTAGTAAATCACATGTGTTGATTTTTATTCACTGATTGGACAGTTGTTCACGGTATGCATCGCTCTGCGCAATGACAACAATATCCATATAAGGTAGTTTCCCCGACCTGATTATTCTGTAATAGGTATTGAAAAATTGTACAAAGATGAAAATTACAGAAAATTCAGAGAAAATTTGTGGAAGAAAAAATTAAATACTTATATGCCTTTTAGTATCAACAAAAGGGAACATTATTGTCTTTATTTAGACTTTGTAGAGACACTTCCTATATCTTATGTCCCATTATCTTTACATTTTTCCTATATTATTTGTTTATGTACTAATTACGGCTATCAATGTGCTTACTATAGACTCTCACCTATATTTCATCTGTTTTTTGTGCAATATTGTTGTATGACGTCATTTGCCAGGATGTATTCATATTGTGACGACATAGTTTATGTTCTACATTGTGGTGCTAGAGTAAATAAACACCGACTGATGAAGATCGATAATACGGTCGAAATATTTTAAAATATATATATATATATATATATATATATATATATATATATATATATATATATATATATATATATATATATAAAACGAATCACATACCTTTAAGGCTCAATACCACCCTGCATGGGATTATATGATTTGAGAAAAACTTAAGTCTAAACTACCTGAGGATGTATCCACTCAAGATAAGCTTTTCTGGCTAAATGGTTTCTGAGAGAAATTTTTAAAAAAGATTTTTCTCTATATACATTGTATTCCTATGGAACATTCCAGACCCTATTGTTGCCCAACCCTACCCAACCAAAGTTTTAGCTTTTCTTGCCAAATAGTTTTCAAGAAGCCAAGAATATTGAAAAGTACCAACAAATTTTCAATATTTTAAAACTATCTTCCCCTTGAGAGGGCAAGGACCTTCATTTAAACAAATTTAGGCAGAGAGCTTCGAGGACATTATAACCATGCATTTATTTTTTTCCCCACGTGTCAGAATAGTGAGGAAAATTTTTTGAAAATTTGGCCTTTTCTGTGCATACTAGTATTTGGCCCCACCATCCAAGAGGGCTGTCAAGAACAGGGGCTGACAAATCCGATCGCCCGACGCCCGGGGCAAGTGGTTTTTCCGATCGGGCAAGTAAAAAATCGGTAGGGACTTGCCCGTGGGCAAGTGACTTTTTAAACTTTTGCATATGTACTGAAAATGAAAGTACCGTATTTTGCCGAATATAATACACATTTTTTTCTAGAAAATTCTTTACGATCTAAGGGTGCTTAAATTCTACACCACAATAGGATTATGACGGAGTTTTTTCCAGGTGCAGCATAGGCTATATCATAATGAAATAAAATCCTCACTACTGTTCTTCAGTACGACTGTTCTCGTGTTTGTTTATCATAATGTTTAAAACTAATTTAGTTTCATTGCAAAAACTGTTTTGATTATAATCTGACAATTTAGCATTAATTTGAGCTGTTTATTCTATGTTCAACTTCTTTGAGCTGTGTTCACCGTCACCATGTATGCCGCCATAACTGATGTTAAAAATAGATGTGTGCCTGTTATCACTCGCTAATCATAATCATAGCCTAGAACTTTTTTAAAATCAAAATATCAGGCTTAATATGATTAGATACAACTCCTAATGATTCATTTCACCTTTATTTTTTACACCTCTGTGGCCTTAATGAAATCATGGTCGTGAAGACGTGTGCGCTTGTGACCTATTATCTCGGACATTCACCTAACAATGCCTAAAGTGACAAAAATTATCAAAACACCCAAAACTGTTTATAAAATGTTTGTTTTTTACCTTTAAAACAAATCCAACTAAATATCAACATGTTATGTGTTGATTTTTTAACACACTCTCGAGAAAACCAAGAGGAAGAGATGTTGAATCAAAACTATATATTTTATGAAGAGTACTCGTATTAAAAGTGGAAAAATTTAAAGTGAAGGGCAAAAGCATCGTACGGTATGTGTATTGTTATTTTTAATCACAATAAAGAATTTGGTTGGGCTAGTAGATAATGAGGTAGGGCAAGTAAATTTTGCCTTGCCACTTGCCCGAGGGCAAGTGCTTAAAAAATGTATTTGTCAGCCCCTGAAGAAGCTCTTTCTTTTTGTTGAAGACAAAAATGTATGTTCTAGTTAGTAATAATAATTACTAGTGATTAATCATGAAAAAAAAATGATGAATAATTACATTAAATGAATGTCAAATATGTTTATAACTTTGAAATTTCCTTTTGAAAAACTCTACCAATTTGTAATGCTTACCAGTGCATCATTGTAACATTGAGCCCTCGTACTGTTGGGCTTTCGTACCATAGCCAAGTTGCACCATTGACCAATTCTTCAGTTTTATTGTTGTTCCATGGTCCAGCTGCATCGCTGTTCCAGTGTTCAATGCAATTGTACCATTGAACAGTCATCCCATTGTTCAGTTGTCCTGTTGTTAGGTTGTTTTGTCCTATAGTTGTTCCATCATTCAGATTTAGCCGTGCATTGTTATTCAGCTCTAGTACTGAACCATTCTTTAGTTGTAGCTTTGTAAAAGTGATCAACTCTCCTGCTGTAGCATGATTCAACAGTACTTCTGTACAATTCCTCTGCTCTACTCTGCTACCATCGCTCATTTGCATCTTTATGAAAATGTTCAGTTCAAGCACTGAATCTTCTCTTATAACAATGCTTATGTTTACCTCTGTACTATCATTCAGTGCTAACGACATAAAATGGTGGTTCAGTTGTGCTATTTTAAAGCATTGACTTTGTCCAGTCTTATCAAAGCATATTTTAATGCCCTCACTGCACCATTTTAAAGTCGTAATGACACCATCTTCTCCATTTCCTGCCATTCTTTGGAAAAAAAGAAACAAAAATTAAGTTTTGTAAGAAATATGATGCATTCATAATAACATTGATTGTATCTTGGTTGTTTTTAAAAATTTTGGTTGGAAGCTTTGTCTGAATAATTTCTTGGAAGCTCTTGGTGAGGACATATCAAATAAAGGAACCGTTAAATAAAATTTCCTAAACCAATAGATACATTGAACATCTTTGTTAACGTTGTCACAAATGTAGAACCATTTTAACAAGAACTTTTACTTTCAGTTGAACCTAGCTATCTATTTCTTGCGTCAAAACAAGTTAAAAATGACACGATTTCAAGCGAAATATTAACTGATTGCATAGACTTAGCTCAGAAGCCAGACAAATGTTGTTGATTTCAGAGAGCAATGGCTGAGTGACCCACAAGGAAATAGACAGGCCTACGTCACATTGCCGTTTGACTCAACTACCCAAAGTCCAAGCTCTTGTTAAAATGGTTCTCTCTTTGCACCACCTTACAGTGTTAAGCCTAGGGTCAGATAGAGGAAGGAAGGGAAAATCAAATATAAAACAAAAGGCTCTTGGCTTCATTGTTCAACTAAGCAAAAATAGCCATAACTAGACATTGCTTGATGGTTATTATCTCAAGGCCCCCTTTCCCACAACGGACAGTAGGATAAAAAGCATTTCAGAGGATTTTACTTTAACCGTAACCTATGACTTAAAAAGTTTTCAGTTGGTATAGAACTTTAATTAATTCAAGCTCTTAACCCTTTATCTAAAGACATTCCTTTGGTGTAATTCTGAGCAAAATTAAGTCAATGGGAAATAAATTATAGTCTAAAATGAATCTTAAACAGGTTTGCTATGACCTTCACATTTGACCTTGAAGACTTTGAAACTTAGTTCAAAGTCACTGCAAACCCTTTTCCCAAAAGCTGTGTTTATATGAAGTTTGAGACAGATGACCTTGAACTAGAAACTTTATTTAAGGACACTGTACACCTTGACCAAACGCTCTCTGTGGGTGAAGCATGAACTGGATTGGACCAAGGGGAGAGAATACATGTATATGATCCAAACAAGAACTTTTTACGTAATTCTGCTATGATCTTAACCTTATGCAGCACTGTTAAGGTTTACTTTGTGGTCACGCTGACCAGAAAATATGGGAAATGTTAACTATGACATCACACAAAACAACAAGTCATCAAAAATGATAATATATAAAGTAATTTGTAAATCCCAGTATTATGGTCAAGAAAACATTAAACTATATTAAAAAATACCTATGCGTGCAACTTTTAGTCAAATAAGTCCAACAACAATAAATATAACAAGAGGCCCAGGGGCCACATCGCTCACCTGAGCAACAATTGCCTTAATTCGGATCAAATTAGCATTACAGTATCAAAATATCTTGACAACTGAGTACAGTTGATCTTGCTTAAAAAAATTTTAAAATCTGCCAATTTTTATCCACCTCTTATTTTTTAGTAAAGCCCCTTTTGTTGTTGTACCTGTAAGAAGATTTTTCTCTATTCCTATAAACCCCCCCCCCCCCCCCCCCCCCCCCCCCCCCCCATTTGGTGGCCCCACTATTCTCTAGGGAATCATGGTTTCATCAAACTTAAATCTACCTTTAATCTCATAACCTGTGCTTTCACACTAAGTACTGAGTTTTGGACCGAAAACTTTCCCAGAATATTTTTAAGGATTGTAAAACTTGATCCCCCAATTGTGGCCTCACCCTACCCCCGGGGACCATGATTTGAACAAACTTGAATCAACACTTCCTGAGGATGCTTTCATTTTAATTTGGGTTTTTCTGGCCTAATAGGTTTTGAGAAGAAGATTTTTAAAGATTTTCTCTATATATTCCTATGTAAAACTTGATCCCCCAATTGTGGCCCCACCCTACCCCCGGGGACCATGATTTAAACAAACTTGAATCTACACTACCTGATGATGCCTCCACTCAAAGTTGAGCTTTTCTGACCTAATAGTTTTTGAGTAGAACATTTTTAAAGATTTTCTTTATATATTCCTATGTAAAACTTGATCCCCCAATTGTGGCCCCACCCTACCCCCGGGGACCATGATTTGAACAAACTTGAATCAACACTTCCTGAGGATGCTTCCATTTTAATTTGAGCTTTTCTGGCCTAATAGTTTTTAAAAGAAATTTTTTAAAAGATTTTCTCTATATATTCCTATGTAAAACTTGATCCCCCAATTGTGGCCCCACCCTACCCCCGGGGACCATGATTTGAACAAACATGTATCTTCACTTCCTGAAGATGCTTCCATTTTAATTTGAGCTTTTCTTGCCAAATAGTTTTTAAGAAGAATTTTTAAAGATTTTCTCTATATATTCCTATGTAAAACTTGATCCTCCAATTGTGGCCCCACCCTACCCCCAGGGACCATGATTTGAACAAACTTGAATTTACACTACCTGATGATGCCTCCACTCAAAGTTGAGCTTTCCTGGCCTAATCGTTTTTGAGAAGAACATTTTTAAAGATTTTCTCTATATATTCCTATGTAAAACTTGATCCCCCAATTGTGGCCCCACCCTACCCCCGGGGACCATGATTTGAACAAACTTGAATCAACACTTCCTGAGGATGCTTCCATTTTAATTTGAGCTTTTCTGGCCTAATAGTTTTTAAAAGAAATTTTTTAAAAGATTTTCTCTATATATTCCTATGTAAAACTTGATCCCCCAATTGTGGCCCCACCCTACCCCCGGGGACCATGATTTGAACAAACATGTATCTTCACTTCCTGAAGATGCTTCCATTTTAATTTGAGCTTTTCTTGCCAAATAGTTTTTAAGAAGAATTTTTAAAGATTTTCTCTATATATTCCTATGTAAAACTTGATCCTCCAATTGTGGCCCCACCCTACCCCCAGGGACCATGATTTGAACAAACTTGAATTTACACTACCTGATGATGCCTCCACTCAAAGTTGAGCTTTCCTGGCCTAATCGTTTTTGAGAAGAACATTTTTAAAGATTTTTTCTATATATTCCTATGTAAAACTTGATCCCCCAATTGTGGCCCCACCCTACCCCCGGGGACCATGATTTGAACAAATTTGAATCAACACTTCCTGATGATGCTTCCATTTTAATTTGAGCTTTTCTGGCCTAATAGTTTTTAAAAGAATTTTTTAAAAAGATTTTCTCTATATATTCCTATGTAAAACTTGATCCCCCAATTGTGGCCCCACCCTACCCCCGGGGACCATGATTTGAACAAACCTGAATCTACACTTCCTGAGGATACTTCCATTTTAATTTGAGCTTTTCTGGCCTAATAGTTTTTGAGAAGAAGATTTTTAAAGATTTTCTCTATATATTCCTATGCAAAACTTGATCCCCCAATTGTGGCCCAACCCAACCCTGGGGACCATGATTTAAACAAAGTTGAATTTACACTACCTGATGATGCCTCCACTCAAAGTTGAGCTTTTCTGGCCAAATAGTTTTTGAGAAGAACATTTTTAAAGATTTTTATCTATATATTCCTATGTAAAACTTGATCCCCCAATTGTGGCCCCACCCTACCCCCAGGGACCATGATTTTAACAAACTTGAATCTACATTACATGAGGATGCTTCCAATCAAATTTGAGCTTTTCTGGCCTAATAGCTTTTGAGAAGAAAATTTTTAAAGATTTTCTCTATATATTCCTATGTAAAACTTGATCCCCCAATTAAGGCCCCACCCTACCCCCAGGGACCATGATTTGAACAAACTTGAATCTACACTTCCTGAGGATGCTTCCATTTTAATTTGAGCTTTTCTGGCCTAATAGTTTTTAAAAGAAATTTTTTAAAAGATTTTCTCTATATAGTCCTATGTAAAACTTGATCCCCCCAATTGTGGCCCCACCCTACCCCCGGGGACCATGATTCGAACAAACTTGAATCTACACTTCCTGAGGATGCTTCCATTTTAATTTGAGCTATTCTGGCCAAATAGTTTTTGAGAAGAAGATTTTTAAAGATTTACTCTATATATTCCTATGTAAAACTTGATCCCCCAATTGTGGCCCCACCCTACCCCCGGGGACCATGATTTGAACAAACTTGAATCTACACTACGCGGGGGTGTTAAGGAAGCATATGGAATCTGAGTTACATGTATTTCTGTGAAACCACAAATCTTAGTTATAATGTACATATTCAAATATCTAAGCAACAAAACGTAGACCAAAAACAAATAAAAAATACTGAAGACAATTTTTTCCAGAAATTAGTTTGTATTACGTAGATTTACACATTGATGACGTCATGACTAAAAGTTGAATGTCGTGTGAATTTGATCGGAAAGCATTGTAAACATATTCAAAATATAACTAATCTAAGAGCTCTAATAAAGTATTGTGGCGTGATTTACTGAGAATTGAACATAAGAATACTGGGGAAGATGTTAGTTTTATCAAACATTCGCTAAAAGGTATGTAAATTTGCTTTTATTTCTCGGCCAGGCTTTCCTCTGTCGTTGTTTACGATATAAAAATCCGACTAGAACAACACTACCCCGTATATATTGAACTTGAAATTTTATACGCATCGTTAGTTTGATCAATGCTTAGATTGAAAAGTGCTGCTAGAATCCAATGTTGTGTGATGTTTTGATGCAATTTGCCGTTTTCCGTGCAAACTTTATAAAAGTTGGGAGGGTTTTACGAGAACCGGATGAATAACTTTTTAATAAGGAAAAACATATGATTCTAGCAGCGGTTTTGATTAAACTGAGATGTTTTGCCTTCACTTGGTATGTTTATTTTATTTTGTAAACCGCGGGGTAGTGTTGTTCTATCTCATTTTATGTTAAGGAATATACGTAAGCTATTTTTAGTTGTCACGTGATAATGCACCAATGTGGCAATGATGTACTACCCGATTTTATTGCACTGACATCTATTCTAAAGGATAATACTAGGTTTTTGATCTTATTCAAAACAGTTTTTTAATTTCACGATTTTGAATACAACAGTCAAAATAAGACGCTAAATTGCCCATATGCTTCCTTAATACCCCCGCGTACCTGATGATGCCTCCACACAAGTTTAAGCTTTACCGGCCTTATAGTTTTTGAGAAGAAGATTTTTGAAAAATACCAACAAATTTTCAATAATTCTCAATTATCTCCCCTTTAAAAAGGGCGTGGCACTTCATTTGAACAAACTTGAATCCCCTTCACCTAGTGGTGCTTTGTGCTAAATTTGGTTGAAATCTGCCCGGTGGTTCTTGAGAAGAAGATGAAAATGTGAAAAGTTTACGACGACAACGACAACGACAACGCCAACGACGACAGACAACGGACAAATTGTGATCAGAAAAGCTCACTTGAGCCTTTGGCTCAGGTGAGCTAAAAATCAGACTGATTGCGGTGCACTTGATGTGACGTCATATTGTAAATTTTGACACATATTATGTGTAGAGAGAGGCGGATCAATCAATTTTTTAACATGAGAAGATGAATTTTATAAATGAATGAAGCATAATCATAAAACAATTTTTACACCATAAAATTCTATCTACTACATCAATCAATTTTTTAACATGAGAATATGAATTTTATAAATGAATGAAGCATAATCATAAAACAATTTTTATACCATAAAATTCTATCTACTATCTTTGTTTTGATTTAGCATGTAATTATTTTTTAGAGCGTGTATTATTTTTTTCTAGAGTGTTTAAGGTACAACTTCAATGTGTTTGATGATGTGGAAGGACACACAAGTCAGACAAATAGACAAATGGTAAGACTGATCACTATACAACTAGTACTTTTTTACCTGTTTTATTCCTTGTTATATATAGGGACACAGGTACTGCACTGTTTGTTTTTCAAAAAGTTTGATGAATAACTGTTCACCTATAAAAAACATACATGTACTGTGTTAAGATATATAAATGCAGAACAATCTTTTTTTTTTATTGAAAGTGACAGACCCAAGGAAACCTCACCCAAATAACAAAACATTGTAAAAACACTACATCAATCTCATTTCAACAAATTTTAGAGAGCGCTTGTGAGCACCCCTCTGTTGAACATGCCTTAGATGATTCCAAGGGCGGGGGGCATAAGTGTTTTACAAACATCTCTTGTTACATCTAGTGACTAGAGTTTGATGTTTGTAAAACACTTATGCCCCCCTCCCTAGGAATCATCTAAGGCATGTTCAACAGAGGGGCGCTCACAAGCGCTCTCCAAAATTTGTGTTGCAGGTATATGGAATTTTGCCAAGGGCTTGCAAGCGCCCGCTCTGTTAAATACACCTCTACGAAAAAAATGAATGGAAACTGCAAATAATTGAAACATCTGCGAAGAAAATGAATGGAAACCGCAAATAATTGGAATTTTCTTGGTCCAAGGCGCATAACTCTATCAAAAATTGGTCAATTGTAATCAATTTAAAGTGACCTAGATACTATTATGATAAACCTGTATACCAAATTTCATTTCAGTAAGTACAACTTGATCTACAAAGAAAATAAACGCAAACTGCAAATATTTGGAATTTTTCTTTTAAGTCCATGAGGCTGTTAAAAATAGCTCGATTGTATGCAAAATCAATCTTGACCTAGATATTATCATGATAAAGCTGTATACTAAATTTCATTTCAATATTTGCATCCTCTGTGAAGAAAATGAACCGAAACTGCAAATAATTGGAATTTTTCTACGTCCAAGTGGCATAACTCTGCTAAAAACCACTCGATTGTTCCCAAAATCAAACTTGACCAAAATATTATCATGATAAACCTGTATACCAAATTTCATATCAATATGTTTATCCTCTGCAAAGAAAATAAGTGGAAACTGTTGGTAGACTGACTGACCAACATACAGCAGCAAAGCAATATGCCCTCTCCCTTCTTTGAAGGGAGGCTTAAAAAAAATCCTTGTACATGTACAAATTAAATACAAAGGTATAAAGCAGCTGTGAATTCACATTCTTGTTCATATTCACCATCTTTACACATGAGTCTGGCAGAATAAATTACTTAATGATTTGCTTGTTTGCATTATTTCAACATCTACAATACGACAAATTAATTTTCAACTCAAAATTTTGAAAGCTTAGCCTAATTCAAAATGATCGTTGTATTGATCGATCTCTTGATTTATCTTTAGAAAAGCAGAACTTTAAATGTACATAATATACAAACGATTCTTATGACCATGCGGTTTCTCATGCAGCATGCGACGTCTATCTGCGCGCGTCGAATGGATTTTACTAAATTACGGATCTCGAGACCGATAAAAATTTCAATTCATATAACTAAGCATTGTTGAAGCTTGGATTTTAAAATTTAAAGTATGGACAGAATGGTTTTTGTAAAAATATACTGCGCACAGTCATAATGTTTTGTTTTGTTTTTTAATAATTTTTGTTTTTTTTGGTTTATGAATGTAAGGGAAATAAATCCAAATTCAATCCATTAGGCCTAAAACAAAGTTGGGTGTTTAGGGTAACCCGACCTAACCTACAAAAATGCCCCGATCCTACCATTTTTAGAAGTCTATTTTTATCCAATTGTGATTTTTATATTATTTCTATTAAAAACCATTATTAAATATGACACTAACATACTTTCTTATGATTCATGCAGAAAAAAATATGATAAAATAAAACAGATTCCCTACCTACCTAACCTAATTTTTTCATCAGTGTTACCCTAAACACACAATATTTTTTAATAGGCCTAAACAAAAATAATTTGAAAAATTAACCCAACTTGTGCTGCAGCAGGCATGCATTGTAAAATTGATTTCATCAGGTAAAAATGTAAAAAAAAAAAACAACAACAAAAAACAAAACACTATGGAATAAGTTTAAATTTGTGGTGGTCATTCTTCTTGTGAATTGTGTTTTTTTTACTTATTCGTGGAGATGTAATTTCATGGATACCTCGATTTTAAGTTTCAGTAAGAAAACTAACTCTTTTAAAATTTGTTTTCATCAAGGATGAGGGCTACCCACAAATAAAACAAAAATTGAGTCACCAAGAAATCTAATGATTCCACAGTAGGTATAATAAACTTGAATGTTAAGTTTTAAATTGAATGCTGAAGATTGTTAGAGCTGATTCAACATTAAATGAAAATTAAAATTACCTTCATTTTACTGGAAGCTCCAATAAAGTCTTTTTCCTTTTAAAATATTTCCATTTTAATTTTGACTGAAAATTCCCTATAGTCAGAGAATAGTTCACTCTAAATAATTCCATCTTCAAGGTTAGCCTTGTGGTCAATATGATTCCTGTATTTTCAGCACAGTGGGTAACTGAGAAGGCCAACATGTTGTCTGTTTTTATGCAGTTGATGATTTATCATTTCAAATTCATTGTTGATTATGGAAATTAATATCTGGAAAAAATGTATTGAAAGGTCAGGTTTTCTAGTCAAAAGTAGTTGATAATAATTTTTTTTATCTTTTCATCATTAAATTTATCTAAATGAAGAACATAATTAATAGTTTTAACAGAATGTGATAAAAATAATCTTTTACTATATTTTTTTTTATTTAAAAAGACTAGTTCTGGACATATAAATCTTACCTTAATTTATGTATTGAACATCCCCATGCAGACAAATCCATAAGATTGTGAGGGTAAATTTGCTAGAAGCTGTCATATTAGCACTGGAAAGAACTTCCTGTAACCAACAACACAGTAACCAACAACAAGCCCAAATGATTCTGAATGCTGCACTGTGTTTTTTAAAAATCGTTTTTTTTAAAGAGCTAGCCTTTCAATACCTCATTAAACAAACCCTAATTTTAAATGGCAATTTATAGATCTATATTCATATTACCTTAAAATTCATTAAATTTAAAGGGAATGTCTTCGCTATTAAATTACAGTAACATATAGCGTGTAGTGAATACAAACCCTTGCTTTCAATCTCCATCTCCAGTCATGCTCAAGAAGTTGGCAGGTAGTAATTTAGAATGGCCATAATATACATCCAAAGTCATTGTTGGACCCTCTTTGTTTTCACATTTTCATTGATTGATACAAGAAACGACTACCTGATATATCTCTATGTCCGACTGGTGAGAATATTTGGCAATATGGCAGACACTTCAGCTGCTAATCTTGATATTTCATGATATTCAATGCAGAAAAAGCATTTCATAAGTTCTCAAAATATCTGGAGTAGTTGCCCTTTGGAATTACTTTAAAATTAGGGACAGTTGCCCTTATTGATGTCACTTTGTTGTGGCTGGAGCAAATTAAAATGGCAGCATCGAGGTTTGCTCAAATCTCTGCAGAGAAAAGGGAAAAAACATTTCAAATTGAATAGCAGCAAAACATTGTAAGTAAACATTAGGGTGCAAAAAAAGGTTTTCAAAGAGTATTTGAATTGCAATAATGATACTTTTGAAGAGTTTGTGCAAGTAAAAATTTGACAAGCTGTACGGTCATATTTACATAGTTTTACATAGATCATCGCCTTTTGTGAATATATATATGTCTCACTTGATAGTCCTCAGGAAAACAAAACATTAGTTTATTACGGTAAGTTGTTACTGACTGACTACGGAAATATTCATTGGGTTGATCAATCTCATAGAAGGCGAGGCTTTGGTTTTTTTTATTGCAGAATAAACTAACATATTAAGCTGCCAATGAGAAAAATGTATTTTAGGGAGTTGAATTTAATCAACTCTCCCATGCAGTCAGCTCTGACAAACTGGAAATGAAAGTGTTTGGACCTATGGCTATGCACAAATCATCACCACTGACAAGACTTAGTTCTTGAAAATAATCGATAAATTTGATGTAATGTTAAAACATTGTTTTCAAAGAAAACTTATTTATAATACCTTGAAAATAGTCAGATTTTAAATGGTACAAACAATTAAATATTTTTTGTACTCATATGTATTTCTACGCCAGAGTTCAATATAGGCTCGTTGAACCCAGTGCTCGGCTGTCTTCGTAAACCTCCGACAAGCAGAGATTCTCTCTTCCAGAATATTTTGATTACTGATACAAAGTTTGATTGAATTTATTCTATTTTAAATATTACTCAACATGATCATAAAAAGGTTCTCTCAAAATTCTTGTTGGAAAAGTCCAAGAATTCATATAAACAATGTGCATAATTTAAATACAGATTAAAAACTACTTGCTGCAAAATGACATATCGTTGATTTTAAAATACACAAAAATCGATAAAATCAACTCCTGTCAGTACTTCAGTGCTTTGATTTCTACAATGTTGATACCTTCATACCAGCATGAATTACCAAAGTAAGCATTTCATTATTGAAATATTCTCATATTTACTGAAGATATGAGGATGTAGAAAATAGAAATGTATTTTTTCTATAAAAGATTATCACTTTTCCTATCTGAGGATGCTTGCAAGTAATAATTTCACAAATTGTAGCACTTCTAAGACTCAGCAATGACTGTTGAGTTATATAAGGAGAATATTCCACTGAAATTACAATTTCAGTGTTTCTAAACAGTTCTAGCTCAAGATAATGAGAGATCAAGAGTAAATTTGCTTAGTTATATAGAGAAAAAAATTGGGACCGTGAGTTAACTTCGAGAGATCAAAAACTTCGAGAGATCGAAGTTCGAGCCATCGTGTGTCACCTGTCTTTTCCCTCGATATCTCGAATACTTTGATATCTCAAAGTTTTTAAACAGTCCCATCTAGTTCAAGATAAGGAAGTTTGACTGTAGTTATGAAATTCGAACTTACATTCAGAAAAGCCTTTATTTAAATCATGAATGATAAAATTTAAGAAAGTGCATTTTTGTGGATTCAAACCAAAATATGTACCACATAACAAGGGAAAAGAGGTTGCCAGCTGGCTGCCGTACATGTCAGATACAAAAGGTTGTCTTCTGAAACGAAAGATCTAGTCGACACCCCCCCCCCCCCCAAAAAAAATCTACATCTGAGAAATGAAAATGGTCCTGCAGCCAGGGAACAACTATTCTTAAAACCAAGGCAGGGTGCTACTAATGGTAAAATGGAAAATCACCAAGACCAAAACTTGGAGCAGTTAGTCATTTTTTGTAAACTAAAATAAATAGCAATTTATCATTAACTTTTGAAAATGGAATATTTCATTATGGACATTAAATCGCTTTAATGCCAATTTATTTGGACTCTTTAATAGTACATCAATATTGTCAGGTTTTACGCAGGTAATTACATGCAACTATATGGAATCAGGAGTGATAAAAAAATTAATTTATAAATTAGGCACCTAACATGTACCAAAATGATTGGAATTGAAGCAGTATATGTCAAATTATGGTCGAAGGTCCTAAAATGAACAGGGTCCAAATTTCGACGGTGTTTATCTTTTGTTTACATCTCGCTCGTTGTCGCAGGAATAAGAGAAATTTTGTATGCATATGATACTATGATAGGCTAGCAATCAACTGGCCTAGTATTTATTAAAATGCACTTCAAACAAGTAAGAAAATAATTTATGAATTTTTACTCACAAAAAACATCAAATTTTGTTAATCCGCCATGCATTACCCTGAATTTAAAGCATCGTAACACAAAAATATAAACACTATGATGAAACACATGGTGTATCGTCTGCAAGGACCGAAGATTCATTAATGAAAAACAAGTAATGTTGTGAGGATAAATTTGACTGACAAGACAATGTAGAGCAATCGTCAAATTTAGGATCCCAGTAATGGCGGCCCCCAGTAATTTTGTTGATGAATATATACTTTGTATATTGAAATAACAAAATGTAAAAACTAAAAAGGTTAATCAAATTATGGTTAACACAGCAAGCTATGATTGATATTCATGATAAATGTCTTAGCTTACAAAATTATTGCTCATTTTATCTGAAAAGAGGACATATAGATTAAGACTGTCCAAATATGGGCACACATAGGATACATTATCATCAAAAATCTACAAATTTTACATCTAGTCTAAGGGGGGTAACTCTAAAATCAATTTTCACCATCTTCACAACAGACATTCACATGCCAAGTGAGTGAACAGTACTTACAAATCTTGTAGAGCAAAGGAAGATTCCCACAGGCTTATTCTCTTGGGCAAGACAGCTAAAATGTGGTACCAAGTCTTTTGGAGCCATCAGGAGCCGAGTCCAGGCTGCATGGGACTCTTAACCTGGCACTTGGCCACCAAGGAAAGGTTGGCACTTGCCACAAGAATGGGACTGGAAAGTGTTGCGTGTCCCTTTTCTTCCAAGAGACACAACCATTTTAGGGAAGTAGAGACCAATCCACCTGGTAGAAAACCAGCAATTTTAATTACTATATTCAGGTCGGGTTAAGTCAAACACCCCTTCGTAATGATGGAATGAAGAAAATCCTCCTTTCTACAAACACCCCTGCTTCTTCCAGATCCTTTAAGTCCCTGTGAAAGACAAGCAACAAAGTTTTGGCTAACATTGAGAACCTTGACACAGCCGACACGAGTTGCAGGAGTCGCCATCTGGTTGACGTCAACACCGTTAGGGGACACAAGTCGACACAGTCTATAGACATGCAGTGCAACAGCATGTACAACAACCTCTTGTACTCCAGGTGTACCAGGCGCCCTTCAAGCCACTGGCAGCCAGCGACACAGACAATGTACTCTGTCGCTGAAAATGTATTAACATCCAAACATCAAATTATCAAATTGGTATTAAACAATAAATAAAATCTGCTCAAAGCAATGTCACTTACAACATGAGGCATAAATAATACATAATTATAATCATACTCTTCAGATATATTTACCTCATAATGTCACTTTTACTCGCAACTTCTCAGGTAGGGGTAATAGTGCTGCTCACTCTTCAAATAACGATCCAGGCGACTCCATCCGCAGCTTATGTGAAGGTGTGGGTTGTGCCATCCCAAGTGGCAGCTCGGTGGACAAGGTTCTACAAGAAATTCAGAAAAATCATGTAACTAGTAAAAAGCATCAACATGATCAAAAGTCACATTTGTACTGCAGAGCCAAAAGAGTACTTAAGGGTAGAAAAAATATATAAAATTTAATTATAAAAAACACAATAGAATTCAATATGGATGGTGAACCACATAGTTTTGGGTACGACCTGACCATTTGAGTACGAGTTGGTTTGGGTGCGAGTCAGGTTGGGTACGACTTGACTTGATTCCCCCACAACAAATCCCCTGGGTTTTACAGTGGATCCTCTCCTGGTTGATCTCATGCGTCTCCAGGACAAGGAGGGCTGGGTTGATGCAGAGCTTTTTATGCCACAGGTGGCTGACCTCCATGTCCTTAGAAACTGTGACTGGGTTAAGCGCATCTGTGCCCTAAAGCAACCCGGTGAGCTCGCTCAAACTCTGTCCCCTCTTCTGGCCATCTCACCCTAGCTAGCTCTTCACCCCATACCCATGCGCGGATCTAGAGGGGGGGTCGGGGGGGTCCTGACCCCCCCTGGAAAATGAAAATTTATTAAATTTACATAGTAAAATTATCGCGAAAATATGCCTCGGACCCCCCCTGGCAAACTTAATTATCCTTCGGACCCCCCCTGGAAAAATTTTCTGGATCCGCGCATGCATACCCACTGGCACTGGCAGTGGTGGCACACTACCACAAGAAACACCACCTTGTCCAAAACTAGCGCACTTTTTGTGCACCATAAACTGCAGTTTTGCTTACTATAAGAGGAACAGTAGGTCCCAGGCCGTCCGACTGATTTTTTTTCAGACCGGGAGCTACATGAGACCTATACAGTATGTAGCTGCAGCTACTATGCTCCCTGGCTGTTAACTCTGTATAACACTCGGATTGCAAGTACAGTTTGACGGGCTATCAACGTATGACACATTCAAAATACCTGTCAGGTAAGTGGGGTGCAGAGGCGGATCCAGCAATTTGGAAAAGGGGGGGGGTTCCATTTAATGAAAATCAAGTATGTGCAAAATTCATCATTTGTTAATTAAACAAGGACTTTTTGAACGTTTTCCGTGCATATACAAGTGCGTATACAACTGTATTTAATAAACATTTATCTCACCACTATCTACTAGTATTTCACATCTATTTCAACATCAGAGTGCACTGCATTATTGAACATTTTGCCGTTTTGGTTTAGGTAAGAGAGATTTACATAATATTTTGCCTTAAGAAACCCAAGTTTCCAGCAATGAGAAAGTACAGTCTTTGCTTGATAGAAAAGAAACACTTAGAAACAAAAAATGACTCAAACTAATTGCGACAAACTATTATAAAAATTGATGTTTTGGTAAAAAAAATTTATGTCTTTGATGTTTTTAAATTCAGAACTATCTATCAATTTTGATTTCCATCGATTGCCTTCTTAAATAAAGGTCTAAATGATATAGGATATGACAAAAGAATTATTATTTATTATTATTATCTGCTGTGTAATACAGTGGTAAAAGCAATTGTCGTCCCAGGGAACTTGATGTGACCTCTGTAATGGGTGCGCTGATTTACAGTCAAGTCGTACACAGACCAACTCGTATACAGGTCAACTCGTATACAAAATTTTCCGCATAAAAAAACGAAAGTCAACTTGTATACAAAAATTTCCGCATAAAAAACTAGAAGTCAACTCGTATTCAAAAAATTCCGCACATAAAATAGGTAGGCAATAGATTGCTAGCCGTATATCTGTCTGTTTAATTTTAAAAATGTTTTTAATGAATAGGACCAAAGTCACATATATATATAATTATTTTAAGAAATTTCATATGTGACTTTTATATTCACTTTTCATTTTTCACTCATTATATGAATAAACAAATTTTTAACTTATAAATCAATGGTATATTACTTACAGTTCGTCCACAGGAAACACACAGGTGTCGTATCATGTTGAAAGAAGTTTGGGAAATTACATATAATTATATATAAAAGCGGGAAGTTGGATATATTTTTTTTTCAAACAAAATAATGAGGAGTATCTTAATTAGCCTTTGAGAAGTTATCCGTTATCCGTTTGGAGAAGCAAGAAACACAGCGCTTGTTGTTTTAACAATAATTGTTTTGATGTGTAGAAATAATTACCAAATAATAATGATTGGATTGACACAATTAATTATTGTTATTTTTTTTTGATTTTTTTTTTTGTAATTTCACGTTACCGAGTTTAATGATAATGCACAATTATACCTGCATGAATTTTGCAATCTTTGTAATAGATGATTACATCCATTTTATTCTTATATGTCCTTTTTACGCTGAATTACGGAAGTAATATATAAAGATATTTCATTACAAGAAACCAAGTGTTTTTAAGTTACTTTTAAATTACTTTTACGTTTTGTTTCTAACTTTTTGTATACGAGTTGACTTTCGGTTAGGTATACGGGGGTTTTGTTGTATACGAGTTGACTTTCGTTTTTTTATGCGGAGATTTTGTATACGAGTTGACCTGTGTACGAGTTGGTCTGTGTACGACTTGAATTACAGTCAAGTCGTACCCAACCAGACTCGCACCCAAACCAACTCGTACTCAAATGGTCAGGTCGTACCCAAAACTATGTGGTTCACTCGAGTCCTAGTCCTAGATCTCAGTGTATTTGAATACGGGCAGATCAATATTTATTAATATGTGTTACGGTGCTACCGTTCTGGCGAGCGCAGCAAGAATTATACACATACCTTGCATCATTGTCAACTTATAGTTTTATATAGGTATCAACGAACGTCAAAGAATTTTTGAGAGAGTATATTGCTCTACAATAAGTATGCCAAAGGTACTAATTTTAATGGTTATGATACATACAGCGCAACCCACTTCCCAGAGAGAGAGAGAGAAAAAGAGAGAGAGAGAGAGAGAGAGAGAGAGAGAGAGAGAGAGAGAGCCCGGTACCTGTTTGTAGGTGTGTAATTTCCCACTTTTAAATTTAATGGTCTGACTATATCCCATATCTACATAATTTTTTTAACTGTTTATTTTTTTATTTTATTCCTTTTTGATTTATTTCAAAATGTCCTATTATTTATTTCCTCCCTACTCATTCATGCACAATTAGCTTAAAAATGGATCGATATGACAGTAAAGTATGGCTCTTGCTAATATATATACATAAAATCTCTATATTAAAAAAAATTAAAAACAAATCATACGTCAATGAGGCAGGTATCGCAGTCTGTACTGAAATAGCTAGTACACGCATTACAGATTTGATCCACCTCTAAATTTATCGCGGGAAATATAGCGCGAGTGCACTGTGACGTCATCCATGACTTTGCTCGTCTTTGTTTACGTTTCTCGACTCATTACGGAGGTATGGAAGCATGTAACAAATCTTTTGAGTCTCGCCAAAGCATATGCGGTACTCAAAACGTGTCTTCAAACTCAGTTTAAGTCACTGTAAATTACGAGTTAAAAGTCGGCCATTTTTGGCATAGCACCACGGGTGAAAACATTAGAGAGACAAAAAATTTTGTTTGATGAACTGTAGGTTTAGCTCGTTCTTTTTCCCGCGCACACTGGTTCTTAGAGCTCGCTTCGCTCGCCGGCGCTGCGCGCCGGCGAGCTGCGCTCGCTATAAGAAAATAAAATGAATGGCTTTTATTCGTATGTTGTTATGTTTTGTATATTATCGATAACATTAATATGCGAATTGTACAACAAATTTAAAAGAATTTGTTATAAAAATCTAGTATACTATAGTTCTGTACTTGAATGCGGACGGATCAAAGAATGATTATGAGGCGGTTAACTATCATCAATTAAAAATAAAATTAATTGCTTTATGTGATTCCGATCAACCCAGCACAAAATAAACATGCTGCTCATAATTAAGAAGAAACACACATTTTCATCACTTTTGGGAGATGAACATGGTACGAGAGAGATGTGTTTCCTGCAAGAAAATGGTACGTAAATCACTTTGTTATATTCGGTAGTATATTCTCACTATATAACCCTATATAGACAAATAGTCAATAACTGTAATATTAGCTCATCCGAAAAATATTGACCGGTCAATATTTTTTTGATATTGACTGGCTAGGAATAATATCTCTATTTCAAATAATCGCCTCTGATTTGTTGATTCGTAAACGATGACGTAAATAACTCTTCGCGACTCCAAAACAAGGTGACGTCATAATAGACAGTCAGTCAAGGCAAGTAAACAACGGACGCGCAATGCGACGGTTTGCTATCATAACAGATATAAGGATTTGCGAATTACTGTGAAGTAAAATCAGGTAGAACATCTGTATTTTCATTCTTCCGGTCGGCGGAATATCAACAGTGACCGTTTGATGCTGAGGATATTTTGGAAATGAACTTTGCACAAATTTGAATTCGTGAATTCTTTGTTGAGCTGAGAAAATTACGGCGATCTGTTTTCAATTACTTTCTTAAATTTTGGTTTGTTTCTTCATATAACAAAACAAATGTTGACTGTGTTTTCGGGCAACATTGATTATATTAGCCCCCTTGGGACGAAAATATTGCCCTCCGCTTCACGTCGGGCAATATTTCGTCCCTCGGGGGCTAATATAATCAATGTTGCCCTCAACCCCAGTCAATATTTGTATAATATTAGATATTGTTTTATAATTAAAACATATTTTTTTAGTAATCAAATGGATTAGGCAAGAGGCAAATTTAATTTAAAGTTAAATAAAACATAAATAAAAAACATAACTTATGAATGAAAACTATTGTATTTTATTTTCTTAGTATAAATATATTTTTCCCGTGGGTACGAGTTGACTAGTGAAGTCGTACTCAAATAGTTGGGTACGAGTTGGTTTGGGTGCGAGTCGGGTTGGGTACGACTTGGATTGACACCTCTGACGTCTTCCCAAAGCTAACTCGTACGTTTAATAAGTCCACAAACACCAGAAGTACAAAGGAAATTAAACACAATATCCAAGCAATGTCAAGTGCGTGCATTATAACAAAAATTTCGATTAGGTGGCAGGGGACAGTTTTTTTTATACAATTCATTGTACCCAAGGGTTGCATGTCTTCGGAACTCTGTAACTAGAATTCCCTCAGTTCCCATTCAGCACAAATACCTTTAATTCACTCTTTATAAGGCCAATCACCAATTTCTGGAGAAAATTACTTATCAAAACCTGTAAAATTCTCTACATACTGGTTTTAATGAGATTTTGACCCTTTCATATTTTGCTAATTTTTCATGATTTTTCATCTTTTTAGACCTCCCCCAGCTAATTCCCTGCAGAGGGTTGACCTTCCGTACCGCCTGCATGTTGCACTATTACATGTCAGAAACTTACCGGTGTATAGTTTACAATGTCCCATCCACCTACTTTTTGTGTTATTTTACCTCCCGTCTGTAACTTGCAATTTCACTGTGTAAAGTCAGCACAACAGTCATAGCCGCAGGTTTCGCATTTTACTTCTGATTCTCATGTACCTAACATAAGGGCCTACATATTGCATATCAATTTCAACAAGAGACACCCCTCTAACTAATGATAATCATTAAAAGTCATTTCATGAATTTTAGCAACACTCATAAGCCTTCAAGTACAGCAACTCTCAATTTTACAAAAATATTGACCGGGTACTTTATTCGAAACTGTCCCTTGCTACCTTACATAAAATCGAAACCGGATAGAAATTCGGATCCTTAAAACACAGGTGCTTGCGCGAAAATTCTATACTCGCTGCTTCATATTCGCCAGAACTATTTGTGGTAGAGTCAAGTATATGGCATTCCTAATAGCTCTTATTCTCTTTTGAGAAGTGGACAGGCATAGCCTACATCCACGTGGATGTAGGCTATACCTGTCCACTTCTCAAAAGAGAATAACTAGCTCTGGCTAGTGGGTTAACCCTTTAGCTCGATCGGTAGAGTGCTAATGAGATAATTGTACTATGTAAATTTAATTTCATTTTCCAGGGGGGGGGGGGGGCTAGATCCGCGCATGAATGTACGTGTGACGATTAGATAGAGAGATGATATATATACCGCAATATGCAAAGCGTGATAGTATAAATATTGTCTGTTGTACTCCGACTGATTACCATTAAAATTGCCTTAATTATTGTCAATGCTTAAATATTCCCATTCTAAAGTTACAGAAAAAAAGACTCGAACTCCCTTAAAAAAAACAAGGCTCGTGTCAAACTTCCTTGCCAAAAAAATCGAGTCTTGGTAAAATGGGTAGGCAAAACCGGGCCGGGGCAAAATAAAAGCCGGGGCAGATCGATATTTTTCAATTTTCTTTGTTAATACTCAACCAATCTTATTGAAATTTTCAGGACATGTCAACAATCAGTATAAATGTAATCGATATAAATATTTCTGCAAAACAATGAATATTAAGAAATTTGTCGACGATTGTTGATTTTCAAGTTGGTAAAATGGGTAGGCAAACCCGGGTCGATATTTTACGGTTTTGTGGACTTATTTAAGAAATAACTGAACATTTCACGTTTAATTCCGATAAAACATATAAAATACTAATAAGATATGGTCATTTATTGAACGGAAAATAATTATTCTTCAATTAATAACAGTTTTTAAGAAAAACCGGGTCACTAAAACCGGATCCGATCACCCGGGACAAACTTAAAAATTCCGAAATTATGAGGATGTTATTGTGACATTGCCCAGCTCTAACCACAAAGAGGTATCCTTATTTAAGCCTAATTTATTAAATTGAAAAGGTAAGTAATGTTTTGGTGTTACACATTAATTTAAACTTTTAATAAATATTTAAAGAAAATATTAAAAGCACTATATTTTTTTATTAAATTTTGTTTTTTGTAAATTTTATTTAGCACTATTTATTTAAAAGAGCTGTGATAATATGAACGAATAAGCATGCTGGTTTTTGTTTTGTTTTTTTGTTTGTAAACGACCTAGCTTCTTCTCAGCTTCCTCTCTTTTTAAAATTATCCTATTGAGATGTCAGCTTCCTCTCTATTAGCTAATTATCATAATGAGATGAAACAGTAGTTAATTGATCAAACAGCTTACATTAGGGCTTATGTGTGATTAAAAAAATAATATTAAAGCTAGGCACAGTATCTGTGATCTTTATTCTCAAATTATGTGATTTATTGTTTATATAAAGTAACATTAATAAAACATAAATAAAATCCATGTTGGATAACATAGACACGCAATTATTACGGAATTATCAAGTTTGTCCCGGGTGATCGGATCCGGTTTTAGTGACCCGGTTTTTCTTAAAAACTGTTATTAATCGAAGAATAATTATTTTCCGTTCAATAAATGCCTATTTCTTATTAGTATTTCATTTGTTTTACCGGAATTAAACGTGAAATGTTCAGTTATTTCTTAAATAAGTCTACAAAACCGTAAAATGTCGACCCGGGTTTGCCTACCCATTTTACCAAATTGAAAATAAACAATCGTCGATAAATTTCTTAATATACAATGTTGTGCAAAAATATTTACAGCGAATACAGTTATATCAATTGGAAACATATTCTGAAAATTTCAATGAGATTGGTTGGGTATTAACAAAGAAAATTGAAAAATATCGATCTGCCCCGGCTTTTATTTTGCCCCGGCCCGGGTTTGCCTACCCATTTTACCAAGACTCAAAAAAATCACCCCTTGAACACCCCCCCCTCCCCCTTTTGGATCCAGGCATTTAAGATGAGAATCAAAATGTGAAGACACGCATAGTCAACGATTTTCTTCAGTTTGATAGCCCACTGAAAATGCCTAGCACCTTTTATTTATTGTTATGTGGTGCCGTCGAATGTACGGTATAGTCACAGTGGTATTTTCGATCTTATATTTACATTGGCAGCAATGGCAGCATAAATCAATTAAGGTTTCAAGGGTACGTTGTTGAATATATGTTTTAAATCATTTTTCAAGAATGAGAAAAGCATTGATGGAGAAACACATATTTTCAAAGTGTTTCCATCATGGTAACTAAACAACATGCATGCAGTTGCAAAATATGATGTTTTCACTTAATTCAAAATGCCAGTCTTAAATATTTTACACAGTGTAACTTTTATGATCATGCAATACATATTTTGAGAACCGTTTTTATGGTAACAAGAGCAAAATAATGAAATTTCTAATACATGTATTTTAAATAATTTTTAATTAATTGGTATTATTCTTGAATAGAATTTTAAAATTTAATTTCAATAGTTGAGAAAATTCAAGAATGTCCCTAACTTTAATGCAATTTGAAAACAAATACTTATTTTAAGTTAAAGTTAAAAGTATAATTATGTTGCTATGGTCTGTTTATATCAAAGTAAGAATGTGCTTTTCTATGGTTCCTAAATTTCCTTAATTAGCAACAACACATATGTGCTGTATTACAAAGCTTTTTGATGCAAATTATGATTTTGGTGGATTTTGTCAAGTATTAACAATAGAAATTGCTTTAAACCTTTAAAATCAGGATTAATAAAATCACCTTTCAATGTTTTAGTTTTCCTATTTCTTGGCCTTGTTACCATAGCGAAGGGTGTCAATTTTCATTAAAAAAATGTATATTGCATAAACATTCATAGGAATGTAAAATAGAAACAGCTACACATTTCGTATTGTAAAAAAACCCCATTAAACACTGCATTTAATAATTTTATCAGTTTCCATAGTCACATTTTATGTATTGGTTTCTCCATCAAATTTCTTCAGTCCATTGAAATAAAGAATGTCAATAAACCAAAAGAAGTTTTATCTTTGATAGCTTGTTTTAGTGGGCAACACATTTAGTTAGTATATATAATAATAGGCCTATATACAATAATTATTTACCGGTATATATTTGCATTTCCATTGTTCTTTCCCACTGTAAGCCCATACGGATGAGCTGCAATTATTTCTCTATAATCGCAATTGCTCTGTCAGTATACTATGACGTCATAAAGGTGTAACGTTATATATACTTTTCCATGACGTTATAGATTTAAACCACTATACGATACATCATGTGTTTTTCTCCAACTCCATTAAAATTGACGTATTAACATGTAATATTAAAACATTTTTTTGATAACAATTTAAAGGAATTACTGTTATAACATATCATTGATTCTGTTAACAAATCTATGTGAATTAAAAAGATACATTACAGTTTGAATGTTTACTTTTGATGTAATAGCTAAATGTCAAGGTCTAGGCTAATACAGGGTATTTGCGAGTGGTAAAATGCAAATATAAGTAATAAACAACGATTATTTAATGAACATGGCGTTATGAATAACAACTGCTCTGCTAGCATATTTTCCATGATGCGCTAGCGCGCATCATGGAATATGCCAACAGAGCAATTGCTATTCATAACGCCATGTTCACTACATAACGTTGTTTATTTCTTAAATGGCTTCAATTAAAGTCGAGGTAAGATTTGCAATTTTTCCATGTTTTGCCTTTAATTGTTACAATGGCAATGGAAATACCCCATGCAAGCAACCAATTTTTAGTGCCTTTTTGTGTTTTACACCTATAGGTATATTCGATCATTCATAAAATATTAAGAAAATTGATGACTACGCATGGCAAGACTCCTGTAAACATTTTTACTCTTAGTACATAGATGAAGTATAATGATGTTCAACTAAAGCAAGCTAAAAAAAATGTTAAGATAATCTTTTTAAAAAGTATTTTAAATATTCTTCAAACCATGATGATGGATAAAAAGATTCTTTACGACTTGAGTTGAAATAAACATATCACTTAATCTCTAAAAAGATTTAAAAGCACCAAACTTGATCCTATTTTTCCCCCCAATTATCTCCCCCTTGTGTGCGCCTCTATCTCTAAATGAAGAAGTTGAAGTGTAAGACTTTAAATTAAAAAAAATTGTGCCAATTTTTGTTGAACAACAAGGGACATAGAACCACATACAGAGAGATGCTTAAAAAGCCATGTTGAGCCTTATAAATCAGGTAAAAATATATAAAGCCCATCATATATAATATCTGTAATGAAATTTTGTTTGATCATATTCTGAAGATGGTTAGATTTTTAAATAATTCAAACTTTGGTAATCATTATAAAACCATCACTTTTATCATACTGAAACAGTTAGACAGATTTCTATTTACATAATAGTTTATAATGTTATAATATGAAAAAAGTTATTCTAATTCACATTAATTAATATGATGTATTGAAAATTTGTCAATGAGATCTGATTTTTCTTTTGCATTAGATTAAAATTTTTCTTGGTTATATACATATACATGACATTGTTAATGCCAAGTTCCAAACCATAAATGAAAACAATTAAGCTATATAATGTCTATACATGTAATGCCTCATTTATTTTCATCCACTTAAATTACAGGTATATATACAATTTCACTCACTTAATTTACAACCCAATATTGTTTGTTTACATAACAAAAAATGCATTGATCAAATAGCCCAAAAAAGTTGATATATAAAATTAATAGAACATATATTAACAATATATAGGTTAGGTTTGTTAAATCTCCTGACCAGTGTAAGGAGGGAAGGGGGTGGTTGTTATCAGACTGTCTTACTAGGTACATTCAGGTACAAATTTTGTATTACAATAATGCAGCAAAATTTACAAACACTGGCATTTAAAAAAACAGCACCTCAAAAATTTTAAAGTAAGCATACATCAGCACAACATGTAACGTACACAAACAAAATTGAACAATCTTTCTCCTTAAGTGATTTGCGCACTAAAATCAGTTAAAAAGAAAGTCAGGGTTGAAGACATCATGTGGTGACTGGAGCTCTGAGGCAGATCAATTATTGAGTTCACACATGTTGTGCATGGTTACAGCAGGGCCTGTTCAGTCTCCTACATATATATCCTGAAAAATAAAAACAAATACATAACACGACATCAAATTAATGTATTATTAATGAATGCATCTGCATGACACTGTTGGTGGTGATACTGTTAACCAATTTTCATTTACAAAATATTTTTTTTTGCAATATTCTCAGGTACAGATTTACAACAAAGATTCATCCGCAGTCTTGTTACGAATTAACATTAAGAACTGGTTCGTGGCAAGATTGAAGAAATGTTCTCATAAACCGCGTGAAAATTTCTCTTAAGCAAATAAAAGTTAACTTACAGCTATAGTGTATAATTTTTCAATTTGTTTATTTTTTTGTTCAGGATTGAGTCATGCAGCCTTTCTTCATCAAAATCATTTTTTGAGTTAGCTATTTACCTGATCGAATTCATTCTTTGAAGAGAAGCTAGTTTCTTACCCTTTTTATAAAAGCAAATAAAAAGGAAAATTGAGATGCTGACTAGAAGCCCAACAAACAACCCAAGAATCCACAGGTGTTCAGTTTTAGATGGGATGCTAACTGAAGTAGTTCCAGTTGTGGTGTGTTCGGTATAACTTGGAGGAGTTAATGTTCTACCGTTGATATGCAATCCGTTGTTTGCTGCCATTCTTTAATGAAACAAGAGGCCCATGGGCCACATCGCTCACCTGAGGAACAATTGGTATGATAAAATCAGCTTAATGGAGTCATAATACAAATAATCTGGACAGTGTACAATAATACATGTAGATCCTGTATAAATAAAATCCATTTTCCCCCCTGGATTTTCTTATTTTTATAATCATTAGTCCCTTTTCTAACAGGATGGTTTTAATAGTCATATCATATGTTGAGTATTGCAGTTCTCACAAAGATCCTTAACAATTGTTTATATATGTGATATAAAGCTACATCAAATTCCGAACCTTCTTGTGAGGCCGAAGAATTGTCCTGGAGACAAAGTCTTAACAATTATAAAGAATCATCTGGCTGATAAGTTTCTGAAAAGATTTTTAAAGATTTACTCTTTATATTCCTATGTAAAACTTTAACACCCCCCCCCCCAAAAAAAAGTGGCTCCACCCTACCCCAAGGGATCATGATTTTCACAACTTGGAATCTACACTACCTGAGGATGCTTCCACACAAGTTTTAGCTTTCCTGGCTGATTAGTTTCTAAGAAAAGGATTTAAAAAAATTTACTCTGTATATTCCTATGTTAAACTTTAACACCCCTATGGTGGCCCCACCCTACCCTCGGGGTCATGATTTTCACAACTTGGAATCTACACTACCTGAGGATGCTTCCACACAAGTTTCAACTTTCCTGGCTGATTAGTTTCTGAGAAAAGGATTTTTAAAAATTTACTCTATATATTCCTATGTAAAATTTTGACCCCCATTGTGGCCTCACCCTACCCTTGGGGTCATGATTTTCACAACTTGGAATCTACACTACCCGAGGATGCTTCCACACAAGTTTCAGCTTTCCTGGCTGATTAGTTTCTGAGAAGAAGATTTTAAAAGATTTCCTTTTTATATTCCTATGTAAAACTTTGAGCCCCCATTGTGGCCTCACCCTACCCTTGGGGTCATGAATTTCACAACTATGAATCTACACTACCCGAGGATGCTTCCACACAAGTTTGGCTGATTAGTTTCTGAGAAGAAGATTTTTTAAGATTTACTCTATATATTCATATGTAAAACTTCGAGCCCCCATTGTGGCCCCACCCTACCTCCAGGGGTCATGAATCTCACAACTTTGAATCTACACTACCTGAGGATGCTTCCACACAAGTTTCAGCTTTCCTGGCTTTATGGTTCTTGAGAAGAAGATTTTTGAAAATTTCTCGAATTTTTTCATTAATTTCTAATCATCTCCCGTTGAAAACGGGTGTGACCCTTAATTTTCACAACTTTGAATCCCCTTTGCCTAATGATGATTTGTGCCAACTTTGGTTGAATATGTCCCAGTAGTTATTGAGAAGATGTTGAAAATGTGAAAAGTTTACGGACAGACGGACGACAGACAAAATGTGATCAGAATAGCTCACTTGAGCTTTCAGCTCAGGTGAGCTTATAAAACCACATTTTTTTTATAAAAAAATTGCTGCATTGATTCATCATTTTTGATTTTCACAAAAGGAATAATTATACAGTGTATCGATCACTATTCTGGTTATTTTTTCTTTCCTTTAGCCATATACTAAGTAAGGATTAATGCCAGATGTATCAGATTAATTTAGTGATCGAAATTTCATGATATCTTTGCATGTCCATTACTGTAACAGCGCAAATTAGAAGATCAGAAATGATACCCCACACCCCTCCCGCTAAGAAAATAACTCAAGAATTTTTCATTTAGTGACCTTGAACTTGCACATATGACCAAAGCCCAAGGTCAGGACACATTTTGGCTTCTAATAATTTTACTTTATAAAATATGGCCTAGACAGGAATTGTGCAAGCAGTTTTTGACAATGATGTTGAACTTGCAGAAATGTTCTTCGAGTCAAAATCACGACACACTTTTAGGTCATAATTGCATGCAATGTTTGTGTGAAGCATAAATATGAACTTCCAATATCACAGTGTAGGAATGGGCCGGTGCTTATACCCGGTTTCCGTGGTGCTAAGCGGATGAGAGTCATTAACTCACCCTGGATGGGACACCAGTCCAACTGACTCTGACAACTAATGGCATTATATGTCCTTGCCATGCAACCTTCTCACGGTACCAATCTCACTTATAGAGTTTCCTGGTACAGATCAAATTGTCCATTTTGTAAAATTATAGGTCATTAGCTCTACTAAGACAGCTTCAGTGTATCTAGATGTTTTGCCAATATCAACTTGGTTTTTTAATAGACATGCAGAGCTTTAAAAAAAAATAAAAAACTTTTTATTTATCAGTGTTTCCCTGTCATACCAGAATATATATATAAGTCTACGTTTGACCCGTTTGATTTCCTCATCCATAATGTACAACTTGGCACACAATCCACATTTAAATTTGTATATAGTATATATTAAACCTTGTCCGTACCTTAAAACTCAATTGATCAAGTTGATCGCTTTCAAAATAAATTCAATACTTTGTCGAATACAAATGCAGATCGACTTCCGCAAAGAGTTTACGTGAACTAGGTTTGGTTTTTTTGAGATATCAAACTCGATCACATATAGAGTGCACGTACGTTGCACATAAACAGATTTCTATTGATAAAAATTTACACTTTTAAAGCTTAGAGTTTTTAATTTTCAAGTATGGACACGAAATCTATCTTGCCAGTGAGATTTGGATATTTTTTAGTAAAGTTTATCATGGAGTCTGGACTTTGCTTAAGTAATCTCTCTTCATTTCAACAAGTACAAAGGACTTAATTAATATACCATGCACTGATTTTCTTTCAAAATATTCTGTGTTACTTATCATTTCTTTTTCAATCAAAGACTGTTGTTCTAGAGTAAAGCTTTGATTAGTTGATTTCAACTTGCAACCACAAGTCCATTCAAAATATACCATGTATAAAAATACTGTGACAGTTTAGATATTCAGTTTTTTGAGAGTCTTGTGTTGAGCAATTACATGTAATAACCAATTATTCTACTTCATTTCCTAATTGATTGACCTTGAACATATCTGACCTAATACCCCTGACCTTGTATTAACTTAATTATAAGTTCAGAAGAAATCTAAGTTAAGGGTAGGAATTAAATACCAAAAATTTATGAATTACATGCAGTCTCACTTACCATTCTGAAATTTCCAATATAGACTCATTTTCCATGCACTCAAATATATCCAAGAATGATTTTTTGAGTATTTTGTGTAATTCAAGTGTAGGTCACTCTTCATTGAATCCATCCTTGGGTCTTCTCTAGGGGTACAGGAAATAAGAAATACCCACCCAGCGGGGATTTTGGACTTAATCAGCTGGATATATTGAAAATTTCCATAAAAATGTTTCCTGCACCCTCCACCCCCTTTTGCTACATGGCTGAAACTGACAAGTTTATAGATAATGTAAACTGAATTTAATACATGTAATTGAAAGACGTAAACTTTTAACATACATTAAATTAGGATTGCCACTTAACTTTGCTTTAATTATAATTCCAATTAAGTTCATATTTCTCATTTTAATAATTTTTTTTTGGGGGGGGGGCAAAAAAGTCTTACCTGTATTGAAGAAAGTGTCTATTAATCGAGGATCAATGACCAAAACAACATGCTTAAACTTCACTGTAACATAAAACATGCATTGCATGTCATTGACTAGAAACCGGAACTCTTACTATCAAAAAAGTTTAAAGAGCCTTATCTTTACACATCTACTGACGTACATACTGGTTTTAAAATATCAATAAAGTACCGCTGAAAAAATTGATATCTCTCTAGTGATAGAGCATATTACACAGTCATGTTACACAAAAGAAGAATTGACATTATGCCAGAGTGTACCAATACACATTTTATTTAAACTTCCCTGTAGCCTTCAACAGATTTTTCTAAATGTTTTTAGTATATTACATTTTAGTACCCTCCCTTCCTACTTCCAATGGTTATGGCTTGAAAATCAGTCATATGATCCTGCAATTATAGGGCCTCTATTCTCAAGTTGTGTTGAAGAAACAAAAACAAAAATAAAAAAAAACATTTGCAACTCTTTTCTCTACTTTTTCACAAGGGCTATATTTGATATGGTCAAATATCTGCCCCAAATGTTAACTCCTTTTTTAAATGGTATCGTGTCAAAATCATATCTTCATAAAACATTATACAGAGGATGTCTATCACATTATTCCTGATATTAGTCATCATTGTCCAATAGCTGTTCATTTATGACATCACCAAAATATGCTTATTCCTGCAATTTGGCACACAAACGAAAATATTGTCATTTTTTTTTTCATATTTCACCTTTGATAGTACATGTACGCAGTTCTGCTCAAGTAAAATGTTAACAAATTTTTTTGCTCTTAAAATTATACACATCACAGTTTAAGTAGTACATGAACAAGCATGCACTTTATTTCCTAATTATCTCCACTTGAATGGCACTTCACTTGCATAAAATTGAAAGCTCTTCAACCAAAATTACCTTTTGAAAAATTTCATTGAAATGGCTCCAAGTTTGGGAGAACAAGATAAATAGAAAGTTACAGATGGACAGACAGACACCACACAACATGTGATCAGGAAAACTTTCTTGAAACTTCCAATTAGGTATAAAGCTAAAATATAGCATTAAAAAAATTCTTAGTTTTTCATTTGATAAATACTGAGAAATAAATGAATTTGCTTGAAGACATACTAAGTAATTTGAATTCTTTGGTTTCGTTACTGTGTAATACAGTTATTCAAAAACGTGTGCACAAATTTCAGTCTGAATTACATATCAAAGTAATAAGGTGATAAAGACTGCAATACTGAACAATTACCTTTGTTCCTTGAATACCAATTAATTAAAAAAAAGAAGACAGAAAATGTTTGGATCACTATTTTAATGCAGATTCACATAACTTAAAAAATATAATAATAACATGGCAAGGATTCTGTCATGTTTACAAGTGTGCCTACAATGTACATTAACTACAGTTATAAAACAATACCAGCAGTAATGTGTACATGTAAATAAAACACAGGTGTTTGCTACAGAGAGGAGATAAAGGTAACAGTACCTAGCACCAGGCAAGTGAACACATAATACAAACAGGCATTTGATTTATACCCCCCCCCCCCAAACTTCCAATTACTTTCATACATATACAACTATTTATGAGTTATTTCAAATCAAACCAAATTATAACTCCCCTCCTCCCCCACCCACTTGTTAACTTCCGATTATTTTAAGATACTATTTTTTTTAATGCTTCCACCCCCCCCCCCCCCACTTTTCAACTTACAATTTTAAAATGTACTTATGGTAGGAAATGCATCATATTAAATTCTAAAAGATGTGTTCTGAGAAAAAGATATTTTTTAAATATGTATTTACATGCCTTTCTTTGCTTCTCATTAACATTATATTTTTTTATTTAATTTCTTTATTCATTTTGATTTTTTTTTAAAAAAATTAATCTAGTTTTTAATTATTCTTTTTAATTTATTTTTGTTTTTGTTTTAAATTTCTTTTCTTTTTCTTTTTTTTTAATTTATTTTGGATTTTTTGGTTTGTTTATTTAATATGGAAAGGGGGGGGGGTGACCCCCATATTTAGGTGGAGTTAAGAACCATTGGGGTGAGAGGGGAGGGGGAGGGGGTCTATATCAAATGCCTGTGAGATTAAATATGACAAAAGTTAATAAATATTTTCGTCACAACGAAAGATGAATACTGTCTCATGAAATATTTTAACAGATCTTCTCAAAGGGTGGATACATGATAAATGTTTGACAAGAACAATAAATCTTGTATCAACGATGATCAGAAATGAATTTTCAACATAATCACATACTAATAAATACAAACTTTTTAATGAGATCAAATACCTCGTCGGTACATGAATGAAACTGTTACTCCTGCTTAGCAATAAGGTACAATCAATCAAGAACAAAATTGAAAAATTTTGGTACAGGACATCAATCTTATTGACCATGTTACATGTAATAATAAATAAAATGTAATAATGTAATGAAGTTTTGTAATATCATACTAATACTGTTTTCACGAAATGCAATATTACAATGGATTGATACATTCTTTAAATACTACTATATTTCACACACCATACAGTAAAAAGATTTTTTTCCCTCTCAAATATGGGTTCTCTTACCCACAAAATATGTTGACACTGTGCATATACATACAAAAGGCTGCAAAAATTTGCCTGTAAATTTACTTAAAAAAGACAATATTAATACACTAAGAATTATACACATGTATCACATGAATAAACACTACAATATATGCAGTTAATAATATGGCAGAAAAAAATACTTGCATGAACATCACATCACCATAATTTGCCTCAGCAAAATTTGAAATGAAATATCACAGAGTCCTATAAATACACGCCTTAGTCCCAGAATTCCTCAAGTATCTCTAATTCATATTGGATAATTCTAACTCCGAAGTTTTTCAACTCTAGATAGCCCTTCAGTCCGCTAAAGTTTTACCATAATCAAGCCCCATTTATGGTATAAACTCATGTTTTTATAAAGCCAGTCTGAACCGATCTTTTCCAATTTTGGATCACTCCAAATCACAGATCCAAAATTGGTCTCACTAATAGCACCATTTCTTGTTCCCATTTCGACATCCTTTCGCACCCTTTGCAATCTGATGTCATTTGTCTTGTTCGGTGGTACACAATAGTCCAATCAAATATTTTCCACGTCACTTGCTGGAAAAAGCATGACCACGAATGGTCAGTATGCATTTTTTTGGCTGTTATATCACAGATCCCTCACAGCTTAGAGAAATTGCCGCCATTTTGCTGCCAGTATCCAGAGTTTAGTATCCACAATTCAACCATGATACCACTGCATGTTACAACTATATCCTCCATTATGTAAAATCTCAATTGTGGATGCTGGCAACTGATCCTGCATGTGGAATGCTATCCTTTGTGAATATCCAGCAGGTGGGATATTAAGTCACTATCCTGTATCTAGAATACTATCCTCTTGTTGAACTCTGTCAGCGTAATGGCCAGATACAACCATTTTACAGAGAAGTCTCGTTTGGGGGAATACAGCCAGCATTTTCCACAGCAAGCAGCCTCTGTTTCAACATATGCACCTGTAAACAACATGGAAATCCTTATATGGTTTTGATAAGATAATACAACATATACGGTAAAACATATGAAAATGGTCATAATGAAAAAAAAAATCTTTCAAAGCACCAGGTATCAAATGATTTCTTTTACATAACTAGGATATTTTTAATAAGGATAATTTGGCCAGTCTTGCTTATCATGACAAATAAGGGACTTTAACCTGTGTGCATTAGTGGTATAAACTAGAATGTTGCCTCCTTTCACCCAAAAATATTTATAATAGAATATTCACATATCGTACAAATATTTTTCTATGGACAACTACTAGAGAGAAAGGAGCGGTAACTGGCCTTCCTTCACCCCCATTACCTGGGCCTCGTATCTCTCCGTGAGGGCCTGGATCTGGAACTCCAGTTTCTTGAGTTTTCCTTGGTACTTCTTTTTGGTTTTCTCAAATGCAGCAATCAAGGCACTGTTAGAAGAGAAAACATTTCGTTTTACCCAAAGAAAAGTACAATCATCACAAATTACGATGGATTTAGAGTATCATTCAATGACCCCTTTGTGCAGACAAACAATTTGATTAAACCCATGACTTCTACATCCTGTGTATCATTTTCCTGACCTATTGGCTTTCGTAAGTTCATCCATAAACTAAGCCAAACGTTTTAAATCTTTACTACATGTACAAACAATAAAACAGATCTACTTTTTGTGACCTTGACCTTTACCACTATATTGACCCTGACCTGTTGGCTTTCTTGAGGTCGCTCACAAACTCGGCTGACTGTTGGTGCCGGATCTCCGAGTTCCGAGACAGCTTCTCCAGTGCTACCACCAGCTCCTGAACGCGCGACTTCAGCTTCCTTTCCCTCTGTAGGGCCTCTGAAAGGTCATGACCTGACCCGTCTGTAAGGTCATGTGACATCTTGTTGGCCAATGGAGTCTCTGAACCCTGCTGCTCTGCTTCCTGTATAAAAAGGCATAGCAATTTACACTATTGTTTTTTTTTCTATTAAGACAAACTGGCTAATGCATGTTTATAACTTTATACATAAAAATTAAAATGAAAAGTAAAGATATCAAATTCAATATTGTAACACTGATGTATAACTATTCATGTCATTGTGATATTATATAGACAAACATGTAAATACAAGAATGTTTTTGCAAGATGGAGTTAAGATCTAGGTTATCTTAGGACCATAACCAATATATAGCAATCATTAACATATTTACATCTGTGATTATGACCACCTGTAAAAACCTGCAACTATCCATAACACCTGTACACACCTGTGACTACTTGTAACTCCTGTACACATCTGTGACTACTTGTAACTCCTGTACACATCTGTGACTACTTGTAACTCCTGTACACATCTGTAACTACCTATTTACACCTGTATATACCTGTGACTACCGTACTTGTAACACCTGTACACACCTGTGACTACCTATTTACACCTGTACACAGATGTGACTACCTATTATCACCTGTACACACCTGTGCCCTGTTGCTCTCCTCCACCTCGGATTTGAGGTGCTCTATCTGGATGACGTAGGCCTGTTCCCGCGACTCCTTGCCGCTCAGCCTCAGCTCCAGGGCACTCTTCTCTTTCTCCAGCAGGTAGTTCTGGGCGCGCAGCTCTGCTTTCTCCTCCTGTTAAACAAACAACACCTGAACATTTTCATCCCTGTTCACCTCTCTAATTAAAAGTGCTTCTATTAGCTAATTCATACTAATAATTCTGCATGAAACATTCATCATATATTCCGCCTTGAGCAGAAAAGCTTTCCATATAAAAGGGTTAAAAAAAAGGCAGGGGTAAATTGCCAGGTAAATTATCAGGTAAATTGTAAGACTTGAAAAAAATGATTGTACAACCATTCTTCTTTTCAGCTCACAAATAAAACAACTCTAAGCAAAGTAGCATAATTATGACAAACCTTCATGGCCATGAGTTCCTGCATCAGGACTGCATTCTCAAGGTCTAGTCGACACGCCTCATTCTGTCGCGGGGGGTCGTGGATCGGAGCGTCCATGTGGAGGCTCTCTAGCTCCATCACTGTGGATTTGATGGAGGCCCGCTCCGCCTTCAGCTGGTGGATGTATTCCCGCAGTTTCTGCTCCTCCGCTTTTGAGAAGTCCTCAGAGTAGCAGCCACTACTGCTGGTGCTGGAAATACAGAGATTCTGATGAATGGGGGAATTTTATCTTAACAGTATACAGTCAAAGGAAATATTTTTTTCTCTTTCTATGACTCTTCTTCTCTCTCATTCTTTCTTTGACTCTCTCTTTCTCTCCCCTCTCTCTCTCTCTCTCTCTCACAATGTACTTTGAAAATAAAAAATAAGAAACAAAGCAATCGTCATTCAACAAAATACAGATAAAAGTAGAATCATTTCAATATAAAAATATTTGTTAAACTTTCTAAACAGTCATTCAACCAAGATATTCACTTATATCTTAATTTTGGACAGAAGTGTAAGTTTGTAAACCATTAAACCCTGAACTTCATTATGAATGTTTCAAAGATAAAAACCTTGCTGTGTGAGTAGAGGTATCTTCCCAAGGATTGACTCCAAAATTCCGATCCAACTTCTGAATCAAATGTCGGGCCACGTTTTCGGCCGTTTTGCGAGTATTTTTCGATTTCTGAGCGAGTTGGTTCATCTCCTCTGTGGACAGCGGCGAGCTTCTGAGCCCCTGTGTAATGCCCGCCGCTCGACAGTTCGACAACGTGAGCCCCAACTCGCTCTCGGTCAATGACAAAACGACATCGTAGGCCTCAATGATCTGATCCGAGTAATTCAATCCCAGCTGCAAAGCCGTGTTGTTAGACTCGTACTTCCCAATGAGCACGCTCAAGCGATCTGACTGAGATTTCGATTCTTCAAGAGTGAGATTCAGGAGATCATTCTGAGATTTCAAGCTGTCGATCTTGCTGTGGAGTCTCTCAAACTCGATCTCGAATTCCTGGACCCTAGTCTCGGTGAGCTCTCCCCCTCCCCCAGTGTACAGGGTCTGGACGATCTCCTGCATGTTGGATCCCTTCTGCATGTTCTGTACTAGATGCTCTGCCACTTTGGTGTTTGGAAGCTGTGAAAACACAGTTTTCTAATATTAGCTTTAACATACAATAAAATACAATGTATCACAGTGCGAGACAATGTTTATAGAATTCTTTGATACCACATATTAATAGTCTCCATAGTCTCTGCTTTTATGTAATATATACCATATATTATCAAAAATTTATTAAGCGGTAAAATCTCCATATTTGTGTTTATTACACATATGAGTCTTGCTGTACAATAATGAATTCTGTGGCAGCAGAGGGAGACTAAGACTTACCCCTCCTGACTCGAGCTCACAGCCCAGCACCGGGCGCTCGTTCGAGCACGTCTTCAATTTTTTGAGCTCGGCAACTTTGGCCACGGGGAATGTTTCATTGTTGGACAACTGAGATCTAAATCACCAAGAAGAAGTTTTGAAAAAATTATTTCTATCAATGCTGCTGCCAAAATCAAAACTTGGAAAAAGATTTTAAATGTTGATTTTAAAAAAAGCTCTGGGTTATGTTTCATGCCACATGTAATAATTTATATATAGATAGCTTAATGGATAGAGTTACTAGATTTATCTTTCATAACGCTGATGTTTCATTATTACAGTGATATTTGAGAGAGACACTCGAAAATTTAATGTCTGTACTTACCTATCTGTGGGGGTGTGGGGTGGGTGGTTCTTCGTGGGGGTGGAGGTTCGACTAGTCTGAGGGGAGGTCTTCAGATGCTGGGGGGACATTTGCTCTGTCCGAATTTCATGCACCTGTAAAAGGACAAAGTTTGATATAACTTTAATCTAAAAACTAAAACGGTAAAATATAAAAAAAAAATCTTCAATCTTTATCCAAGTTTATTTGATTCACTGATGCAAAAAATACACCACAAAAATTCAAAGAATTTTGCGAGAAGCAAAATTTTCATAATCCTTTTCCAAGGGTTTTTCCCTTTCCCTGATGCAGAAAATTTTTTATATATCTTATAAAACATGAAAAAAAATAAAAAGTTAAAAATTTATTTCACTTTGCGGGGCCTCACCCTTTGCCTGAGTTTATCCCGTTCCTCCCTCAGACTGCCAATCGCAGCCTTATGCATATTAAGCTCCACCTCCTGTCTCTGGACAGTCTCCTGTAGCATCATGGCGTCCTGTCTCAGTGAGAAGATCACTTCCTGTAGGTAGGCAGGGTCAGGGTACTCATTGGGCGGGGGTGGGGGAGGGGGGTGGAACGTGGCCGGTCGGAGACCACGTGGTGGGGGTGAGGGGGGAGATTCCAGGTCAAGGGCATCTATCTGTTTACAGGCCTGTAAACAAAATAATAAATACAGTTAAGTACCAAATACTTCATATATGAGAGGATTTAGAAATAAAATTAAATCAAAATACGTTATATATATATCAGATGATTTAGAATTTACCTACTTTATCATGAATATGCATTTGGTGAAAGGGGGTATCTTAATAGTTATTAATTATCAGTAATCAGCCAATGTTTATACAACATAATAGTCATACACTGCTAAATATTGTAAAGTAATTGCTAGATTTCATCCTACAAATACAATTCATAATCAAAATAGAATTTGCAGAATTCCACATCCTTTACTGGTTCTCCACTACCCTTGTGGTCCTCACCTGCAGCGCTAGCTCCTCGACGCTGTCATTGTCCTCGATATCACACAGTGCGGCCTCCGTGTTATTGCCCTCCTCTGTGCCCTCCTGGCCCGCCCTCATTGGCTGGTCCTCGATCACATTGTCTAGGGCCGTCACCACTCGGGATATCTCTGTGTTCAGATCGTTACCCAGGATATCTACAAAAGTTAAGATGTTTTCAATACTAACAGGTTATAAAGAAAATAACAGTATATCTAGTGAAATCCTGAATATTTGCAGGGGTCATTTTTTATGCATTGAAAGGTTTAACTGCATATTTGTGGGGACCATGTTATGGACCAACTCTCATAAATATAGATCAAACATTATAATTCATTGAGGTCAGGAGGTAAATTTTTCGATGTAGCAATGGAATCCAAAACGATTGAGCCGCCTTTAACACTAATGATTTCAAAATATATGAAGAACTCGTCAACCAAAGGCCAACGTGCCTTTATAGGGACATCCGAGTCAGACTCAGATGACATAACGTGTTAAGAGGGCTTAATGGTCATGGCCATATTTAGACTGTATTGACCTCCTTTTACAAGAAGAGCTCTATATAGAAATATAAGAAAATACCAAAATTTAAAAGTGAAATATTTGGGTTTTCTCTTTACTAAATAATAGTTGATAGATTTACAAATCATAGAATTTAGGTAGATCTGATGGTTAATTTGTTGACCATTCTGCCTCCTTAAGACCAATTTCAATTTTAATTTTTTAATTTACCAATTAAGGGCCCTCAAGGGGCAACATGAAGATTGTACATACAACATCCAATGTACATAAAACATTCAATAAACATATACAAGTCGGAAAGAGTTGGATGATTGAAAGAGCTAGGACAGACATAAACATTAATTAGTATATATATGTATGTTTCTATCCACTCAATACAATGTCTTAAGACCTGACCAACCCTGACCTAGACTGTTGGCCTGGGACTCGTTGGCTGCCCGGCTTCCTCCATCGTTGCTCTTGTTGCTCTGGACGGCAGAGTCTTCATACTCATCCTCCTCCCTGAAATAAAGGTCAAAGTGCATCAAAGGTCATACATCTCTGTAAACAAGGTCAAAGTTCATGTAAGCTCAAGTCTTTGAACTAAACCTCAAATACATCAAAGATCAATAATCTCTGTAATAAAGGTCAAATCTTCTCATCACAAGACATGATTAAACATGTTACATGTATCTTGAAAATATGGAAAGGATAAAAAATCTAAGGAAAAAAGTTGAAAATGTTTATTCAGGGAAAGTTTTAATTGATTTGGTTTTTACTCCCTGGATGCTTTGCAAATGAGATTTCCATCTCAAAATGCTCATCAGACACCAAGTTTCACACATTTCCATAGACATTTAGAAAAAATGAACAGAGGAAATGACTTGCTTGATCATAACATACCAGCATCAGAGAAAACACTGTAGAGAAGTGTCAACAAACCCAATGCAGGAGACCATTAAGCATGTTAAAGCCTAGAGACATACAGTAAATGTTAATCAATAGACAGTTATGAAACCATTGTTTGTACTGTCCCTAAGCCTCTGAGTCACCCACAGCCAAAACTGAGACCTCCACTAACAAGTCATTTTCCCCTCTTCTTCCCATAAACTTCGTTGATACTCCTATATCTATTTCTGATCAACTTTAACAACAGTACTCTATAAAATTATTACATTATCTCTCTCTCTCTCTCTCTCTCTCTCTCTGTCTCTCTCTCTCTCTCTCTCTCTCTCTCTCTCTCTCTCTCTCTCTCTCTCTCTCTCTGTCTCTCTCTTTCTCTCTCTCTCTCTCTTTCTCTCTCTCTCTATTTCTCTCTCTCTCTCTGGGGGCACTAACTCCACACTGTACTGTATTGATTTCAAATCCTCCCATTATATTATATTATATTTGTACTGAGGAGTGAGGAGGAGAAGCCAGCAGCAGTTAACCTTTGACAGCTACTGTACCCCGTGTCTCCCTCTGGGACAGGGTTGTTAATTATGATGCATCTCTGAAAACTTTGGTTACTAGATCTGTCTGCATACATATATTCAGAAGTAAGCTGATCAATTCAGGAAAATACTGCATACACTATTACATTTGGCTTTGAGTTCTTTTTAAGAGTTTTTGGCGAAACATAGCTTCTACTAATTAAAGTACATTAAATTTCATTCATGTGTATGATTGAATATACATACACTCAGAGATGCACTTATTCAAATAACTGCATGTATATGCTAATTTGTTGAAAAACCAATTTAATGTATACACCACATTTAATTTGTTTGCAGTAACTCTGTGCTATTCATTACTCCTCAGATTTTGTCCTCCATACCTGATGACATTAATTTGGTGCCTCTCTATCTTTTTCCTTAGCTCTGCTAATGACACTGTGGAGTTCGGTGATCCGCTCCTCGTACCGTCCAGCTGTGATGTCCAATCTCTTCTCACACTCATGTTGGAGTCGCAACTTGTCTGCCTGCATAATAAAGAATAGAAATTTTAAAGTATTCATATTTTTGCTGTAAATTTTTTGGGACCATTGGGGTTAGATTGATGTAGACAAAACACCAGTATTCTTTCCGACACTCAAGTTGGAGAGTTGCAACCTGTCGGCCTAAAGAGTGACCAAAAGCAAATAAAGTAAATCTTCATGTAAAAGTTATTGGGACATGGATTTAAGAGTCATGCAGATAAATTTTCTGTCTCAAAACAACAGAATGATGTGATCATGTTACAGAAAACTGTAAACCAAAAAATAACCCAATATGAAGCCCTATTTTCATAGACAGTCGTTTTAATAGTGTAATAAGTGCATTTGGAGCCAACTTCTCATAAAATCTATATGCTTTAATCATATGTTAGCATGTAGCTTGAAATTAGAGAAAAAACAGCTAATATATTCCCACTAAATTAAGAACACGCATGTAAGCTAGTTTACAATAGGATTTGGATTCCACAGACCCCCAAAATTGGTTTCATTGGTCAATACCTGCAGCCGATTGACCTGTTTCTCCAAGATATCCCTCTCCTGACGTCACATGATGCAGCCTGTTGTTCAACTCTATTATCTCCCCTTTCAGTGACGTCAATGCCGCTAGGTGGAGCTGCAAGATAGAGATTCATTACCATATTTTAGATTTTTCTGGATCATTAAAATTATAAATTCTATATCTTAGATAGTAAACTAAAATCCTGGACTAAATTTCATCTTGGCTGCTGAAAAGGAATAGTAGATCAGTAAAATAATGTGGCAATAGTAAAAAATGGGATACATGAATATTTGAGGAACACCTTGTACCTGGAAGATAAATGAAATTTCAAACAAATATTCAAAATTCAAAGGTCCTATTTTTTTATATTGATCAGTCTGTCCATTGGGACCTCGATATTTGTGGTAGATATTTTGAATATTTTGAACTCACTTCAAACTGCTATGGAGTTTAAACATCATTGAATCAGGAAACATTTTTCTTTATTTTTATAACTTCCTTCAAAAAAGGTCAAGAACCTAGATAGTGCTCAAAGCAAAAATCATACAGGATTCGAAAAGGGAAATCTATAAAATGTTTTACCCTGCATGATCAATTTACTTTCATAATATTAAGCTAACATTGAGTCTATTGTTTATCTGTATTTTTAGATAAGTTTGAAAGCATAAGGTTGGACCTCTTGGAAGAATTAGGTCCCTACTGAAGAAGCCAGGGACACATGTCAAATACAGTTTGTAAATACATGTGTTACTAGTATTATTCAAGAATATGCGGCCATAATCTTACATATTCAGGCTCCTGTTTTCTGACAAAGTTTAACACTGACACCGTATTTCTAACACTTCTGTTCTCTCGCAGTCTTTCACTGACAGTGATGTGCATATTTCTGGTTTTTATTTCCTTTTCGTCATACGACCATGATCGCTTGTAAGAGTGGCCTGGAGGCAGAGTTTTATTCTGTGCTGGCGGAGTCGTAAGCGCCTCGTATTTTGAAAGACGCTGTTGCACAAGTTCTCCGACTTTCCTCTCCTTTTTGGAACCCATTTTGACATGAGATAAAATCTAAGGCAAAATTCTCATCATTTTCTTTACTCTCTGTATGTCACTTTATACAAGAAGTAAAAATGTCAAATCTAAAAACGTCTTTGTGCCACAGTCGTCATGATGTTCATATGTCAATGAAAGTCAAATCAAAAAGTTCAACTTTTTTATATATTTGGTGACATTTCAATAAAATGCATCTCGAAAACAGGAAGCTACACATCAGTTTAACATGCACTAGCACTGCAACCAACGTTTTCGGAATCAAATGATCATTTTAGTCAATATCTTCTTTCATAATACCCAGGGATGCAAATCAACAAAGATTTCACAATCTTAATCCATGTGTCCCAGATTTGTTGTTCACACACGCAGTCATTTTAACTCCGACACAAAAAGTCCCTTCCATTTATAACACTGTCATATAACCCAATAAGGAAATTTCAAAGATCATCTATTCCATTTCATCACATTTTATATTTTTTTTCTTCAAAATTTGCTATAATTATGAAACATTTTAAAAAAATACTTGCTTTTTTTTTTCAACGAGGCAACATAGGGACATAGTATTTTTAATAATTATAGTACTAGAAATAATGCAACATTTAAAGACAAAAATTTGAAGTACATGTTTGTGAAAATTTAGTTTTCCTAAATTTTATTTCAGATCTTAATATTTTCTAATCAAATCATATTGAATAGATGTGATATAGACAGAGTCCCTTTATGAGGCCCCCAGGATCTATAGCCTCAACAAGCTAATAATGCAAGGAATCAGGAAACCACAATTCCTTCCTCAATTCTCCCTCATCCAATACTTTGTATATGAAACATAACCGCTGTCATCTGTGACTCTTGAAGTGATTGCCTCCTTTGATGAAATCAAGAGTACTTGTACTACAGAAAAAATGTTTAAGTTTTATATAAAACCTTCTACATAACGTAGTATGACTGGTGAAATGGTGCTTATTATTGGCAGTGGGCAAACATCCGAATGAGCTGTTAGCAGGGTCCACCAGGCTGGAAGATGATAATTAGTACAGGTACGGTACACACAAGACTGGAGATGTAAGTACTTTGATATAAACATGTACATTTGTATTGAATACGGTAGATAAAGTTCTCTTTCATACCACATCTCTAAGTCTAATCTTAACATTTTTCACATAAACTTTCTATATCTATTCTGTTTGTAGTAATATGGATTGGGGGGGGGGGGGGATAATCCAAGACAGCACATGAGAGGAGAGAATGAGACAGCAAGGATACTAGAGAGAGAGTAGGTAATGGAAAGAGAAAGAGGGAGAGAGAAATAGAAACAGTACTAGGGAGTGAGAAGCAGAGATAGGTGAATGTAACATGAGAGAGAGAGAGAGAGAGAGAGAGAGAGAGAGAAAAAAGAGGTGTGAAAAGAGAGGAGGAGAGATGAGCAACAGATAACACTGACTGGCCACACACCACTCACAGAGTCAATGACTTATACACACATGAGTTAATACAACTCACAAGTCAGGGCGGAAATGATTGAAACAGACAAGATCACCTGACACGTGGGGTTATCCTCCGCACAGACGTGTTGTTTGGAGTTTCCATGGTAACCGTTCACATAAATCCTCTCGTAGGTATGGGACTCTGAACTATCATCGCCTTCCATGTAAAAAATTTTTGTTGAATCGTTAAAAAGGTAACAAATATCTAAAGTTTCCTTCAGACGCTACAATAATTTCTGTTTCCTGATGTGAATATCCCAAAGATTGCTTCACAGAATTTACGGTGTTCTCTTAAAATGCCTCCCATTTTGGCTGAGATAAATCTCCAACGTTAGACAGACACATCTAACACATGTTGATACTGCACAGTGGAACACTTCGAAAAATCTTATGATATATGCTCACAATTTTTCACAGCCAAATATTCCTCACATCCAAAACTGCTTCACCTTATTGTAGCCATAATTATATTAATTCTGAAGCATGTTCTTGATAATCAACAGTGTTTGTCCACATGATCCAGCCCATCTCTCTAAGTCCAAATTCCATTGATTCTTTCTGTATTGGCTTTTTACCAGCAATCATCTACTGATATGCTAGGTTTTTTTTAAGGTTTGTAAATAATCCTGATATGTTGAAAAATGCTTCAGTCTGTTTAACATTGATTATTTAGATCAGAATCACTATTCATTACTAATTAATTACTTAATCAATTAGGTGGATTAAGTTTCCCCTAATAAAAGGATGATACTACTGATAAAAAGTTGTTTAGGGATTAATTTCAATTTACTCAATCAGATTAAGAGTCACTCTTTGAAAAATCATTTGTTCTCCAGAAATCACAACAAAACTGAATTTCTCTGGCTCCAATGGCCAGTAATTCCATTCTCTTTTGGACAAAAAATGTAAAAAGAATCACAAAATGTTGAATTAATTCTCAATAAAATGAGTGTCCAATTTCTTAAATGAAGTTGGAAGTGCACTAATTATAAATCGTTTCACTATTATCTACACAATATTGGCAATCTTCCTAAACAAACTCAAGTTGAATTACGGTATATAGCACACTTCACAGTTATATGATATTCTTAGAATAAGTTTTTAAGTACCACTTCTTCTATAAGTTCACAACCATATGTATTACTATCTAACCACACACACACATGAATCCCTATGAGCTTTAATGGCAGTATCAGCTATAACATCTAGATTTCACACTATATTGCTCCAGTCAATATTTCTGCACTCCTATACTCCACAACTCCACTGTTGCATATGGAGACCTTCTTATGCAATGTTCCAGTGATCATAAACTTCCGCCCTAGAGCTATTCTGGATCCACAGATTCCGATGTTCTTGATGTTGAAAACACCCACGCTTCAAAATGTCATCTCAGTTAAAAATGATTTTCTTATCTGCGTTTATCGCTTCACCTCGGATAAGCCAGGCTGTACGTATGCTTAATTCATCCAAACCTATGTAACATTTAGTGAAAATAGTTCATCTCTCCATCATCTTTTTGATTATAGCAATGAAAGCAGCAAGTCTTTTTCTTACAAATTTACTGAATATTCAGATATCCTATGCCCGTCTGCAATCACTTCTAAGTAACAACTTTTTCCATTCAATTTTCTTTATTCTTTCTCTCTTTCAAGAAAAAATGACAAGTGCCGTCTGCTACTGTCAATAGAGTGCTCCTTTCACATATTCACATTGAACTGTCTCTCTTGCTCAACCGCTGCTGAAAATTCTTCAAAAAATGATTCATTCATCAGGAAAGAAAAACAAACTTCTGCCCCCAAGCAAATGGCAGAGAGCAATAGGCAGACTGTCTGCTCCCCGAGGGCTTCTGGTTTTCCATCAGATGTTTGTGTACACAGTAGCAATCTATTTATCAATCTCTGATGATGTTGATGCTTCAAGTATAGATCAGAAATACATGTAAAGCATTTATCTATAGTTACAGTAATTGTCAATTAGTTAATTCCCCAATACACCATTTATAAGGCATCTGACGTTAAGCCATTCATGCTGTGTGCAATTATAAAGCTATCATCATTAATGCCCCTGTTATGAAAGAACGATTAAAAAAAGGAACTATGGGATAGCTTCCTGTCCCAACTATCATATCAATGAATGTCCTCAAGGGGTCCTCACATTTCGGAAAAAGTGGCATGTCATATCCTTGACCTTATTTCAAATCTAAAATATCCTAAAATTTTACTTATATCTCCCACGTAAGTCCATCTTTTTACTACCATGTTTACTTAGATTTCATAGTGTACAATTAAAACTTAGGAATGTTACGCAATTAATGTAATTGTAGCATGTTTATTAAATATTTTGATTTATCAATTTTTTTTTCCCTTTAAAAGGTGTAGTTTATGGAAATTTGCACAGACTGTACATGATCTAAAACAATTTTTTTTTCTGCTGTAACTACCATATTTCCTTGACAATGAGGACCAGTAATTGAAAATGAAACCTCGATCATGCTAAAGTACCACTTACACTAAAGAGATGAATTACTATTGCTAGTACAATATGATGTACATTGTATATATCTTTTCTGTTTAAAAAAAATATTGTTTACAGTTTTGTTGAAACTCAAACCTCTCTGTAGAAACAAAATGGGTAATAAATATAACCACATTTGTGTTCTCATGTCTACAGGTTATCGACATCTCAAACATGTTAAAAAAAGATTGAAAACACCGGAATCTGCATCATACATGGATCCATTCCAGAAGTCTGCAGGTCTTCAATAAAAACAAAAAATGCGCACAACCTGTAGAACTTCAGATGGTGCAATAGAGTGCATATATGCATGTCTGCATGCAGGGAAGAATAGTCTTATTATAGAGCATGTGAATTTTTCTGAAGAATTCCCCAACAGTCTGCTATTGGATCAATATATTAGAACTGTGCTCCTCACCATTCTATCTAGGGGTCCCTAGATTTGGTATGCAAATAAAAACAGAATTAAGATGCAGTTTTTTCACCATGGAAACTAATAGAAGAGTTGGTCCAATTTTCATCTTTGTCTGATAACCTGGACTGTGTCTATGGAAAGCGGAAAAGGGGAAAGGGGAAAATGACCCCCAAGATGAAAGCATGATGGTTTTCTTCTCAGACAAATATAAACTTTGATGCTTTTATTCTTGGAATCAATTGCCATTTTACTGCATGAACTTCAATAAAAGTGATTTATGGGATCATAATTTTCTTGGAAGCATGAAGAAGAATTTGCCAATTAGCGAAGCTGCAAAAAAGCCAGCATGTTGAATTGTGAACATATTTCCTTCTTTTTTATATCATTTTTCTTCCAGCTTTGTATTAATTTAATAATGGCTTCAAAAACATTCCAATTTACTGCATAAATATTGAACCAAGAGACAACTGTGTAAAAGTTTCAAATATTAAAACTTATCAAAGTCAGATAAAATAATTATCGAATTGACTTTATTAATTATCATTTAAAATTATAAATGAATAATTCCGAAGTAAAATATAGTAAAATAACCCTTAAACTTGTTTCATGTTAACAGACTGAATTGAAACAGAAGCTTTATGAATTATACAAGAAATACTGATGGTATAAATTGGAGGGCAGAAAAAAGAGAAAAAAATCACTGCGGTGATAAAAATCAATTTCCATGTTGCATCCATCCTCATTTTTCTCTCCCCTATAATTTTATTACCAAAAAAAAAATTCTTTAATTTTCCTCTAACAACAAAGCCCATTCAAGACCGATAAAACCGGACAAAAAAACACTCAAATCGTAGCTAATGACTCTTTGGCTTCAAACACAAGCTTCACTTGAGATTGACAAAGTAGTAATCCATTATACATGGAATCCAACAGATGGCTATTGATTACTTAATCAGAGAGTCAACACAATTCCACAATAACTCCAAAGCTCTTGCTGAATTGTACTTTTTCAGCATAAACTTCAGTTAATATTAATTACGATCCCATGATAAAGTTATTCGGTTCCCTCCCTCTTTTTTAACTCCCTTTTTTCTGCCAAAATTTAGCTCAATTAAACAGTTTTATCGGATTATCCTGGATTTTTTTAATCTGATTTCATTGACTTTCTTGGTAATGTAAACTCAGATATTTTTGCAATGTTTACTCACCTCTAGACAAAAAACAAGTGGTATTTGATGATTTTTCCCCCCTGGTATTTTTCTAGATCTCTGACATATTTAAAGATATTGATCTGACAAAGATTAATCTAATCTTCTGAGAGGAAATCTGAGGGGGTGTTTGCAAAAATATCTGTTTTCATCAAAAACAAGAAATAAAATTACAGCATTGTTTTTTTTAATACCGTAGATTACTAGATTCCTTATTAAATGCGAGAAAATAATATTCGTGTAAAAAATTTCCCATTTTCATACAGTGTTGAACTTTAAGAAATCATATTTACAAAACATTGATGCTTGCAATTTTTTATTCTCAAGATTAATACAAGACTGAATCACAAAAACTCTGGTTTGTGGGGATGTAATTTCGTTGGTAGTGTAACCAACATAATTTTAATAAATGCTTGTATATATGTTCATGGGGATGTAAATTCTTGGGCAAGGGTTACCTACGAAAGCCACGAACATTGGTTCCCCGCGAACTATGATGACTCCATAGGGGAAAAAAGTAACCCATAGGTGTCGGAACCGGGGGGGCTTAGCCCCCCCCCCCCCCCTCCCACTTTTTTTGCAAAGTTAGACCCAACCATTAGGCACATAGCATCATAGAGGGTTCAGCCCCCCCCCCCCCCCCCCACTTTTTCTTGCAGGAAAGATAATTGTTCCTAAAATTACCTTTAAAAAATGGAAATATTGGGATGCCCCCCCCCCCCCCCCCCCCCCCCCCCGGATGAGGATTTTGAGGATTTTGGGAATTAAGTTTTTTTGGGGTTTTTTTGGCTTGTCAAGTTGATTAGTCTAGCCCCCCCCCCCCCCCCACTTTCAATTTGCTTCTGACGCCACTGTAACCCATACAACTGATCCAATCATCAAATTTAAATTTATAAATTCTCCAATTGAACTAAGAATCCATCTAAATGACAGAATCTTGTTCTGACAGTGTTACAGTGTAAATCTAATTTGTTTCCTGTCGCCTTCGGAACTCAAAAGGAAAATCAATTCTGAAATAAAAACTTGTGAAGCTAATTTGTCTGAAAAAATAAGCACTTTGGGAGTTGGAATCTGGAGACATAGAAGAAGCTTGACGTTTTTAATGAGCAGACAACATCAATAATTCAAAGATACCTTGACTGTTATGGTTTCACTGTTTAAGGTGCCTCACTACACCTTGAAATAGTTTCTCAAATCGGCAAAAATTTACTTGATTATGATAGAAAGCATGATGGATAAGAAGTATATGTGTCAAATAGGCGAAAAAATATGCAATTTTAGATAAAAGAGGATATTTTCAAAAATGTCATTCAGTAATCATGAACAAAAGCCCCAAGATGGATTCGAACTCATGTCCTGCGGTTCACAAGCCTGATACTTTAACCACTGAGCTATGGCGATACGCATCTGAATCGATTGAAACAAACAGTTTAACAAAACATTTAAATCGCCATCTTGTGACGTAGTGTCTTAAAAAGTATAAGTCTTGGTGTAGTGAATACCTTAATCTAAAAGTCTGTTTTGAAAGGTTTGAATTATCTTCCTTACTTTGTTAACAGTTAACACTAGCATAGTGGCATTTAAGATCATTTATACTAATTTGTTAAATTATATTATGATAAATTTCCCTAAAATATTGTAAACTATTAATATGATTTGTTTCCAATATTTAGTTCTTAATGAAAACTATAAATCAATCTCAAACAGTTTAGTACAAATTACTGTATGTTAAACTTTCCAGACTGGAGTTTTCTGGATTTTGTGAATAGCTTTGTTGGTCACATCTGAATTTAGTATATATTATTTTAAATATACTGTATATCCAGTAATTTTTGCAATGATCTAATTTTTGCTTTTTAACAAATACTTTTACATTGCAAAATATTCAATATGCAGAAATTATATCTGGTATTGTTAGCTATTAGAAACTTTTAAATCACAAAAAATGACTGACGCAAATAACTTAGAATTCTAGGTAAAATTCGAGATTCCTTCCCTCACTCTGTTGGCCACGTCCAAATAACACAATATTTTTACAGTTCTCACTTCACTGTGAAAATCTACTTTCCTCTCACTCACATCTACACATTTACCATTAATTATATGCATGCATGAAAACCAGAATATACTCACTCTATTTGCCACGTCCAGAATCTCCATCCCGATGCTGTCATCCTGGACTATACTCAGTAGCCGGGGATTGTGGGATTCCACCAGCTGCTGTAGACTGGCTGGTTCCGGACTCATGTCCCGGGCTCCACTGTCGTAGTCCAGGCTGTCGGGCTTTCCAGAGCATGCTCCTGTCATAACAAATTATTTTCTCTATATAAAATGCCATCAAAAAATTTACGTACAGTATTGGTTCTCGGGCCAAAAATTTCAAAATAAAATAAGAAAACTTTCGACCCCTTTAGTCATCAACTTTCCTCATCTTGAATATTTCTGAGCCATGCACTTGTTATTTTATGATTTGAATTGAGAACTAAGTTGAGTTCAGTTGGGTTAGAGCTACCGGTAAATCCTCAGCTTTCCAAAATAAAAATGTATTCAAAATTACTTTGATCATTACTGCAAATGCTCTTCACATCCATGTTTCATGACTTCTGAGATTTGAAAATCATAATGGCTTTAATACTTGTTATAAGTTGTCAAGTCAAGAAATTCCAATGTGTGGTTTAAATCATGTATGTAAGAGTAATTCCCCTTGTCCTAAAAACATCTCCTGGGTCTATATATAGATAGTCTTACAAAATGTTTGAACAATTCAGCCATAAGATAAATCTTTCAAGATTTATTACATACATGTATGTTAATTAAAGGAAAGTGGTATTATAAACTGTGTACCAGGGTCAGAAAATATCAAATTCTAATTTGACAAAGTTTCATTAACACTTTCACTTCTGATTGAAGACAATGCCCTTCGTAAACAAATAAGTAACATTTTTTATAGTTCTTACCCAGGCTATCGCTGGACATTGTTGGCCAGGAAGTGACATTGTCTGGATGACGTAACGCCCCGCTCAAGTCTGAGTCAATTCCTTGATCCTCCACCCCAAGACTTAGATCAAGCTCTTCGTTCTGGACCTAAAAGATCACACAAAATTATTATCTAATAATGAGTATAGAGTGTTGAAAGATGTCAGTTCTAGAATTGCATATACATAGACAGTGAGACAGAGAGAGAGAGAGAGAGAGAGAGAGAGAGAGAGAGAGAGAGAGAGAGAGAGAGAGAGAAGATGCATTAAAGAGAATTTAACAATGTACTTATGTGAATATTCAAAGAGAAAGAAAAATAAGGGTGTAAGAGAGAGATAGATAGAGAGAGAGAGAGAGAGAGAGAGAGAGAGAGAGAGAGAGAGAGAGAGAACAGAAGACAATGCAAACAAATGTAGACTTTCAATACATTTCATGTTTTAATTTCGAAAAAGTTTGTCTTATTAAGATACTCTTGCTGCGAGGTGTTGATCAACATAACTGAGGAATTTGTCTTTTTCAATACCTTAACTGTATGTTGCTGCCGTTGATAGATGTAAAAAATCTACCGTAATTGTTATGTTTGTTTCTTTTAGGTAGTATGACAGTTTTGTTACCTGTCCGCGGAATCGTAGGAAGTCCTGGAACGTGATCTTGCTCTGCGACTGCAGTCCGAGCTGATCCATGATCTCCTCAGCCATGTCCTCCATGTTGAGCTGGCGACACATGTAGATAAAGTCCCCACTGAAAGTGGAAATGAAACAATGTATATCAATTACATTTACAGGCACATAATATTCCCCACAAAGTTGTCAATTTTATTCAAGTAAATGTTACAAGGTTTTAGAGTGTTAAATTGTTTATTAAATATGTTCAATGTTTATTTCTTTATATGTATAAATACCAAAAGCTCTATCTTGGATATGATTTAACTCTGAAACTGTCAAATTATAACAGTTGCTTTATCTACATGCAAGTTTAAGACGAATTTACTTTGATTGGGCAGGACAATGAGAGATAAATCATTCTCTTCGAATCAATTTAAAGATTAAAATTAAATCTCTTTTGGGTATAAAAAATACTATTATTGCCTTCAGCTTCAGCCAGTCAGTTTGACTTACATTATATTAATTATATGTATTGTATATTATGTAACAAGGCTTTCAGATTGTGTATCGTTCAGATTTCAACTTTAGACATGTTAGAAATACAGAAAAGTGGGATCCGCCAGATGAGCCTAGATTTTTTCTTTACCTGTCCAGAAAGCCATCGCCGTCCCCATCACAGCTGCTGAACAAGCGCCGCAAGCGTTCCTCCTCTCCTGTACTACTGGAATTACTGCCCGTGGAGGATCCCGAGCTTTGAGAGACAGGGGTCGCATCGCAGCCAACATTCATATCCTCCATACTACATAACTAAGAGTCTGTTCTGCCGTCAGCCACGGCGGGGAGCTTTGCGTGAACTGCTTACAGAAATTTGGGAAAATCCGTTGTTTCGAGAAAATTTTGTTTATTTTTTTGGTAGCAGAAACCGGAAGTGAAAAATTTAGCGACACCTGCTGTTGTACTTTGATCCCGATGAAAAAATTTGATGCGATGAATGCTCCCCTCCCGACGGCGACCAGCGCTCTGTGAAAGATAATGTCTATTATAAAAATAGGGGTAACGTTATAAAAAAACCATAAAGGGACAAAACAATTAAAATACCCAAGATTAAACATGTTAAATCTAACCAAAGACGTAAATAACATTTATGTCTCTGATCTAACGTTGACTTAGATCTGTTAGATTATTTCAATAAAGAACATCGTAAAAAATTACAATAATAATAAAGTACATGAATTGTGATTTTTGCCCCATATATGAGATCGGTAGATAATCTTTCATTATTTGGTTTTTTTTCTCTTGCTTTTTTTGAAGCGTCAAAATGCCCCGTCAAACCACGGTTATACGCAATACGTATATGCATAATGCATTGACCCAACGACGATGTACATGTATACGATGGCAATGCAAATCCATGAACAAAATATGCAGATTCCATTACATTGAATTGTAATTAATCATAATAATATGGGGATGAACTTATCAAACGTAAGTAATAAACATACCTTAGTTATGACCCTCCCCCTCCCTCCCGCTCCCCCCTCCCTTCTTGGATGCCCGGTTTCCTTTGCTTTGGCTGCATCTGATGGACGGGCTTTTTCTATTGTTGCATGCCATGTTGTCGGCTGTTATGACGAGCGATCCCATTCTGGCCGAGCTGCTTGCCGCTTGGTTGGCTGTGCTGCTTGCTGCTAAGTGAGCCATGCTGCTTGCTCCTTGGTAGGCTGTGCTGCTTGCTCCTTGGTAGGCTGTGCTGCTTGCTCCTTGGTAGGCTGCGCTGCTTGTCGCTAAGTGAGCCATGCTGCTTGCTCCTTGGTAGGCTGCGCTGCTTGTCGCTAAGTGAGCCATGCTGCTTGCTCCTTGGTAGGCTGCGCTGCTTGTCGCTAAGTGAGCCATGCTGCTTGCTCCTTGGTAGGCTGCGCTGCTTGTCGCTAAGTGAGCCATGCTGCTTGCTCCTTGGTTGGCTGTGCTGCTTGCTCCTTGGTTGGCTGTGCTGCTTGCTGCTAAGTGAGCCATGCTGCCTGCCGCTTGGTTGGCTGTGCTGCTTGCTGCCAAGTGAGCCATGCTGCTTCCCATCTCATTGGCTGTGCTGCTCTCCATGTTGCCGGCTGTAGCAAAGATTATTCTACTTCTGGTTGGGCTGTTTGTAGCCTCTTGTTTGGCTCTGCTGCTCGCCACTTGATTGGCTGTGCTGTTTGCTGCTTTAAGGTCTTTGCTGCTTGCCACTAAATTAGACAGCTTGGCTGGCTGTAATGCTAGCTGCTAAGTTAGCCATGTTGCGCACCTGCCTGTTTGGTTGAGCTGCTTTCCAAGTTGCTAGGTGTAACGCAGATCATTCTACTTCTGGCCGATGTGTTTCTAGCCTTGCTGTTGGCTTTTTTCTTTGAGTTACTGCTTGGCTCTTGGTTGGCTGAATCGCTAGCTACTTGGTTACCTGTGCTGCCTGCAGGTTTGCTTGGTGTTCTGCTTTTGGCCGTTTTACATCTAGCCTTACTGCTTGCTGCTTGTTTAGCTGTGGTGTTTGCTTTGTTGTTATCCATGCTGCTTGCTGCTTGGTTAGCTGTGCTACTTGCTGTGTTGTTAGCCGTGCTGCCTGCTGCATGGTTAGCTGTGCTACTTGCTGTGTTGACAATTGTGCTGCTTGCTGCAAGGTTAGCTGTGCTGCTTGTTGCTTGATTAGTTGTGCTGCCTGCCCTGTTGCTGGTTGCATGGTTCGCATAGCTGCATCTGGTTGAGCATATTGCTATGTTGCTTGCAGCATTGACAGCTGTGCTGCTTTCTGTGCTGCTGCCAACAGTGCTGCTTGATCTGCTACTTCCAGCAATGCTACCTGCTGTGTTGCTGGTCGAGCAGTTTGCTGTGCTGCTTCCGGCAGTGCTGCTTCTGGTCAGGCTGCTTGCAGTGTTGCTGGCTGAGCTGCTAGCAGTGCTGACTAATATTCTCACAGTGCCACTTGCTGTGCTGCTTCCGGCCATGCTACTTGTGGCAGGGCTGCTTCCAGCTATGCTGCTATCTGCCATGCTGCATCTAGTAGTGCTGCTTCCAGCCATGTTGCTTCGGGGAATGCTGCCTCTGGTCCTGCTACTTGTGGCAATGCTGCTTCCAGCCATGCTGCTTCTAGCAGTGCTGCTACCAGCCAGTGCAGCCAAGCTGCTTCCAGGACTGCTGCTTCCAGGACTGCTGCTTCCAGCCATGTTGTTTCTTAGAATGCTGCCTCTGGTCCTGCTGCTTGTGGCAGTGCTGCTTCCAGCCATGCTCCTATCTGCCAAGCTGCAACTAGCAGTGCTGCTTCCTGTCAAATCAGCCATGGTGATTTCGGCACTGCTTCCTCCAGCCATGCTGTCTCTGGCGTTGCTGATTTTTGCAAAGCTGCTAGCTGAGATGAGCTTAGCCGTGCTTCTTCTGGTCATGTTGCGTCCCCTGTTGCTGTCTGGGTTACTGGTGCTATCGCCGCTGTCGCTATCTTCCTCATCATCTTCAGCATCTACCTTGGCTTTATAGAACTGCACAAGGGTTTCTATGGGCCTGCTATCAACGTTGTTTGGTGCGGGGTTGCGGCGGAGGAGATGGCGCTCTGACCAAGTCTTCTTGACGTCGACGCCAGACCTGGATCTTGAACAGTACAGTCGGTACCATCCGGGGCTAGGGCTCTGAAATCAACTTTGATTATTGGACTTCTTTGTATAGGTACGCTGACAAACAACAAAAGTACGGGAAATATTTGCTATGACATCATACAAAACAAAAATTTATCAAAAACTCTTGGCTACAAAATGAAGTATCTGAGATTCTGGAGTGAACTAAAGTCAATAAATACATTAAAATTACCCTGGCGAGAAGATTTGTAGTCGCTTTAATCCCAACACCGTTCAATATATAAACAATATTGACTGATCGCGATGCACTACTTATCCATATGACGTCATGTGATAAATTTTGGCGCATTTGAGACTAGAGAGGGTGGATCAAACAGTTTTTTAACACGGACACTTTTTTTTATAAATAAAAAGATAATTTAAAAACACATTTTTAAAATATTATCTATTAAGGCGTTTTATCCATACGAGTACATTTTACTTTTTTTTAAAGAGGATGTATGTGATTTTTATAAAGTTTTTTAATGCATGTTTGAAATCAAGATGCCGATCTGATTATAATAAAATCAGAGCTTTGTTATGCTAGTCGTTGCATTGTAGATCTTTATACTTAGCGACATTGAATTTGTCGGAACAGATCAAAGATATATATATATATATATATATATTTAATGAAATTGTCAAGATGACTGTTAAATTCCTTTTAGATAATTTTAATATACCGCTGTCTTAACTCTAAGATATGTAGAATGAGTTGGTAAATTAACGTACAATATTGCGCAAAGTAATAAAATTCAACTCAAGGCATTGCTTTACATGTACATGCATTAGTTACAATGTAATTAATAATATTTATATAACTGCCAGAACTTAAAGAGTCCAAAATTTACTACGTAAATAAACTATACGCAAACATTAAGAAGTTTGAATTTTACCGGCGGGGCGGGGTAGCGGACCCCACCCCCCTTCCCTCAAAGATCTGCGCATGAATAAGACCTGCATATTCGGAAGAATTATCTTGAAATCATGATGCACGTTACTTATAATTAAATCAGGGCATATTTATTATATAAATACTCGGAGTGACCTTTCATGTATATGCTGTTTTCTTTTTGCACAAATGATCCATCGTTATAATATGTACATTATCATTATTAAACACGTACACCAGTCTGATCGTTGATATTTATAATCACATACATCTTTATATAGGCTTGAACAGATCTGTGAACGTTACAAAATTATAAATTCAAATATGAATATATTATCATCGTATTACGACCATGTATTACAAGAGTCCGGTAGTGCAGTTCAGGAATTGTTTCATTAATTTATAATATGCTCAAGTCATAATCCCTTAACATGTAACAGCATATATAGCTTTTTACGCGCACGATAAATTACTTGAATTTTGAGTTATATAGAATCAAAAATACAATAAATACTTTTTGCGTAAAATTACTTGAGTCCTGACCATGCATGTAAAGACATTGCCAATATTGAAAAAAAAACACCCATATCTATACATGCACTGTATATATATAAAGAGGAAACTATAATACAATTAAGTTATATAACTTACAAGGTAGATTGCTACATTACTCGAAACGCGAATTTACAATACCCTGCAAAAATATCCACCTATATAAACAGCATTCCCTAACAATGTGTACGACATTACGCAAAATAAAAACTGTGTGGTATATAGTAAGCATTTACCCATGCAGGGTTTCAAATTCACGAATTACAAATTAACCATGTCATCTCGATCTTACCCTATATGCCATTTCCAAGGAGCGGATCCTCAGTCTCTCTGTCTTGGACAGGGCTGGTTTCTTCTGTGGCTTACGACCCAGAACGCATGGGAAGCTGGACTTGAAATGGCGAGTTGTCCTCTTGGAGGCAGTTTTCTTGCGCTTGAGTCTGCGGGGCTCAAGTTCCTGCTCATTCTCCGACTCGACATCGGCCTCAGACTCGGTCTCCGGTTCCTCGCCGGTTCTACATCCGGTACATTGGCAGAGGGGGATGTGAACGGTGATCTGGTAGCGAACCGCAGGGGCTGACTCTTCTCTCTCTTCATTTTCTTGGCTTTCCTGGGTTTCCTGGCTCTCATAGCTGCTCTTGTACAAATCTTCTTCTGGGGCTTCTTCTTTGGCTTTATCTGGGATTTCTTCTTGGGCTTCATCTGGGACTTCTGGGGCTTCCTCTGGGACTTCAGCTGGTTTGTACGTGCCACTGGTCTTCTCCTCTTCTTCAAACTCTGGGCGTGTTTTCTCTGTGAAAGTTTCGGTGATTGCGGTTGCTTGTTCGATCGCTTGCTCTAGGGTGCTGCTGCATGAAGATTTTGATTTTCTTGAGGTTCGATCCGTGCAAAATATATCATAATTTGGCACCACCGGGGTGCTGGCGCCACTGGGTGGACCTCGTGTGGTGGATGCTTCACTGGAGGTCTCGGACTGGGATGGCTGGACTCTGTTTCTTTTTCGACTGAAAATTCTCCTAATTACACCAGGCGATTGCCTTCTTCTTTTGCCCCGGCATGTGCTGTTCGCATTCTGGACCTGTTCTTCGCTGTAGAAGAACTTTGAACAATGCGTACAGCCCATGCTGCGGGTTTACTTTGTGAATTTTACTCTGTTATCAACTTTGCGTCTTTCCTTTACTACGATACTTAATGAATGACGTCACAATAAGCATTGTGACGTCACGATGACGACAGAAAAAGTTCGCTTATGCACATCATTCATTTTCAAGAATTCGATTTTATTTTACTGTTTGCATGTGCCATTTTGAGAATAAAGCGATCAAATAGAGTTCTAATTAAGTATTTCTATAAGTTGACTTAAAAATGACAGTAAATAGATCCAAAAAATGGCGCATGAATACTTCGTTGCTATAATGTAGATTTTTGTAAGATCGAAAAACGGATCGAAGAGACAATTTCAAGTTTCCGAATTACTTATTTATTTATTGATTTATTCAATCTCATACCAGAAAAGTGTTCAAATGTGTTTGATTTGTTTATTAGTCATTTATTTATTAATTAACCTTTTTATTCATATATTTATTTTATTGATTTGTGAATGAATTTATTTAATTAGTTAAATTATATAGGCGGATCCAGGAGAAAGAGATTCAAGACACAGGATTTTCGTGTAAATCAGGGCCGATATTCTTCAATACCGTGCTCACTATTTGACACGCGCGTGCAGTCCTATTTGATCGTCAATAGTTTATAATTAACTATATATGTGTGACAGTCCAATTAAACCCAAAGTACATGCTTCTTCCAAAAGAGCTAGTGGAATAAGTTCCAAATTTTCATTAACAAGAATCGTCAAATTAAAGGGCAATGTCAGTTACTTATACATGTGTAACTGATAAACCATTTACATGGATTTTACATAGTTAAGAAATGGAAAGTGTGCAGTGCAGAAAGAGTTCAACAAAAGTTTTGGAGAGAGAGAGAGAGAGAGAGAGAGAGAGAGAGAGAGAGAGAGAGAGAGAGAGAGAGAGAGAGAGAGAGAAAGAGAGGAGAGAGGGGCGACGATAAATAAAATCCCTTGATAATAAAAAAAAATTACTAGCTTGTACTAATGATCTAAATTCTTTCACAACGTCTATAGATGCACTCATGTTTTTAAAACTACATGTATTTCTTTTTCAATCAGTTATTTTAGACACTTACATATGATATTTCTCTCTCTCTCTCTCTCTCTCTCTCTCTCTCTCTCTCTCTCTATGATAAATCAATTCCAGATATATGATTCATATATATATATATATATACTTATACTTCTTTGTTAATGTATACCAGGATAGGATAACAATTACATATGTGACTTGTATCGCTTTTGTTAACCATATCAAGGAAATATTATACCGGCATGTACTAATTACAATTTTTATGACAAGATTTTCGTAGGAACTCCAGTGAATTATACGATATACCAGATTTCAAAATAAAAAGCCAAGAAACCAATTCATCTCAATTCTATCTATTATGCATGCGCAGCGAACAAAAAATCATTATCAGGGAGAACCATATGCACAAAGCCAGAACATTTTAAGGGGGTGGGGATCGAGGGGTAATTTGTTTGCCGGTGTGTGTTTGGGTGGGCGTGGGGAGGGGGTGGGTGGGTTAGTGCCTAATTATGTTAATTTTACACTCCTCCTCTTGATCTGTACATGATGTTAGATGGAAGGGGGGGGGGGATGTCACGCATTATCAGAACTGTAATGTGTTATTTTAAACCCATCTTTGAAAATTTACGTTGTTCCTCAAAATAAAAGTCAACCTACATGACATGTTTAATTTTAGATTGATAAGATATTCATCACAGTACAATTGTAAAGATGTTAGTTTGTACATATGCATATACAATTATACAGTGCTTAATTAATTGGGTCATGGCAACTCCAATATCCACTGCTGTCTTCTCCACTACAGAATAAATCTCTATATATCTATTTGCAGTTTTTTTTCTAATCCATCAATCAATTAAATCAATCTTTTAATTATTCTCTTTCTAATTTTGGGTGTATATACTTGTATAAATCTAAAAACAAGACTTCAAAAACGCAGCAATTGATAATTCGGGTTTATTTGCAATATTTTGAAATAATTATATTAATTTCCCACAGACACTTGTGTACAAAAATTAATATAAGTTACACACAAACCAAGCTTTAACTTTTAAATACAAAATTGTCTTTCAAAAACAAAATTTCATTCGTAATCAAATAACTCAAATTTCAATACAACTAATTACCATAACTAATTAAGACTGAACCATATAAACTTACACAAAATCACAAACAAACAAGAACAGATTTAAACATTATAGTTTAAAATTCAAACAAAGGAATGCCTTTCAGAAAACAAATTTTCCTCATTATCAAAATACACAAATGTTTGTAAATTTTCAATATACCACAGCTAACACTGAAACACAGAGGACAATATATAGCTGGAAATACAATGTGTATTATAAAAATAAAATTAATGAAGCAAAATACAAATATTATTATATAGCATACAGTAAAGCACGGTTATTGAGAACACACTTATAATGAATTGACGCTTATAGCGAAGTAATTTTCAGCCCCGTGACTTTATTACATATTGTAAACTTGACTGATATAACTAATTTCGGTTGTTACAAAGCAAAATCGCCTGTCTCTGGCACTTCATCATAAGCATGTTTTACTGTACATAAAAAGTTACTCTCTTGGAAAGAAAAATTTAAATTGTACACAACAAAATGCAACAATTCTGAGTCAAATCTAGACCTAAGGGAAAAATGAGACAAATATATTTGAAAATGCAGCTAAAATATTCTATCACCATCACAGTACATTCTTCACCATAATACTAATTTCTCAATTATATTAAATTCTTTTTCTCTAATAAAATATACACAACCCCTGTGGACAGTTCTTTCAAACAATATATATAGTTTTAATATTGATCACAGTAGATGGAGTCAATATATTGACCCCTGTTCAAACTATATGGCACTATTAATCGTTGAATGAAAAATACTATACAATCATGCAAGAGTTGTCATAAATTCTTTTGAGTAGCAGATAAAGCATTAATTACATGTATAATAACGGGCACTCAAAGTTCTTGTTAAATATATTGTATGTGCACGTGCATGTATAAAGAAAGACATTAACAATAATTTCCAGTGCACAAGAGTGTTTCACACTAGTATTTGCACAAGACTGAAACTGTGAATAAAGGCACACGAATACTGTAAACGTACTACATGTGGCTGTGTATTCTATTTAGCGCTTTTGGCGGAAAGAAGCTTCCGCTAAATCAAGTACATCGCTAAATGCCATGCATATACCCCGGTATGTATAAGAAAAGTCACATTCAGGAATACGCTAATTCGAATCTTCGCCAACTTGTTCAAAAACTAATTTCCGCTAAATATCGTACATGCCAAATATAATACGTTTACAGTAACTATACAATGGATATGCTGGAAGGAAAAAATTTTAATATCCCTCAAAAATACATTTTCTTGTTGAGAAAATATATAAGAAATACCTTACATTTACAAAATCCAAATGAAAAACAAAATCTATATAAACAATTGCATTTTTCTTCAGATATTTTGAGATAAATGTTTTTAAAAAAAAAAATCAAAGTTATCTATTTTTAATTAACTATCAATATCCAAATACAATAATAATAATAAATATTTTTTTTAGATGAATGTTTTCAGTCAAAGGCAATGCTATTTCTTAGTTTAAAAAGTACTGCACCTATGATAATACATTTGTTTCTAATACATAAAAACATTCAAAAGTACAGTAATTTTGGGTGACCACTTCATTTCTAAACTCCCTTTTCTGCTGACTTTACACTTCTCTTACACAGTGCCATAAATCATCAAGAGAAATGAGAATGTTAGTATTTACAAACTATTGTAAACAAGTTCTTTTTTCTAAACCAATACTGAATTCTACATACAACCTAAGAAGTATCGTTGAAAAAGATGATGAATACTGAGAAAAACAACTAATGCTTTGATTATGTAAATATCAATGATTGTTTTATATCTGACTCCAGTTCGGTATATCAATTCATAATCGTTCTAAAATACAAGTTCGTTGGAAAAACAATACTTGGAAAAAACAATCATAATTTTTGTAATACATGTACTTGTATAATGTTTTCTACGATTAAAGCCAGAACCCTGTAAATTGAAATACTTGATAATTTTTAAGTGTTTTCCTTTTACAAAAAAAAAGAAATCCAATAAAAATACAAGAACCTCTACAAAACTGAATGAATTCAAAACAGTGCATTAACTTGTAAAGCAGCTTGACTTATATATAAAAGCCCCAAAATTCACAGTATGAAAGAGTACTGGTATATTGGTTATGGTTTTGTCTAGATGTATTCTTGAAAAAAAGTTGTTTTGTCTTTATGCAACACACATCTATATATGTAAACAGACCCTGACAAATATCAATCATTACTCTTTTATAATCATATAAAAAACACTTAAAGTTAAAATTCTTTCAACACTCCTACATCACCCTATTGTATATGCTGAGTAAAGTTTTGTAATATTTATACACAAATTCATGTTAAATTTTCTATAATAAGAAACAATTCTCTCATGAGTAACTATACTCTCATGCTACTAAAAATTGTATACAAAAAATTCAATGTATACAAGTAAAGATTTTGAATTATACAAATTCACACAACACATTCAAAACATGTACCGGAAAAGAAATACAAACTTAAAACTTGATAAGAGACAATAATGATGAGTTTTCCCAAAGCCACATATTAAGAAGAGAATAAAAAAAATTGGGAAGTAATGCACCAAAACTGGAATAAAAAATGCACTATATACCGTACATCTAAGCAAATAGTTGTGGTCCTTAAAATAAAACATAAGAAAAATTTGAAAAAAAGACAACAACAACAAAAGGAATTGAATACACAACAGCCATTGTTATCACAATAAAATTCAGCACTATTTATTATTAATTTTTTTTTTGCACCATAAAGAATTATTTTCTCTGAATTATGACAAGTTATTTTTATTCCACTTAGAACCACAGACAAGTCACCGATTGCCATTTTCTTCATTAGTAAGGAGTGGATCCATATTTCTTATTAAAGCTAATAATGCCTTCTCTGGTGTGGATCCAAGTTTATTTACTTCACCGGATCTTTTCATGTCTTGAATATACTTAGGATTTCTTGGTGCTTCCATCACTCAGTCCAAGCCTCATGGCCTTCCTGAAGAAACTCGGCCCATTCCAGTGTCCTCTGAATGAGAAAAAAAGTAGAACATAAGAAATCATAGTACAGTGTATTATAAATTAAGTCTAACTGCCGATATCGTTTGATGTCACTACCTGTCCTAGATTTTTTAACTTCAATTATAAAATATATATATATTACATGTATATCATTTCTCATTCATGTCATGACATTTTTCAGTTAAAGGCCAGTTAAAGGCCAAAAAATATATTCAGTGTATATCTGTTCTTTGTCAATGCATTTGAAAGTTTGTAATACCTAAAAACTCTCAAAATAACAGGAGATGTTTGTAAAAGTATACCGTTAACTACAATTTCATTGAATATTTCCTTTCTTACATGGTCGCATAAAAAAGGGGGGGGGGGGGGCAACTCCATGTCAATTCGATTTTTTGTATGTAAATAAAAAAAAAAAATTTGCTGCGCAAAAAAGTGAGGGGGGGGGGGCAGGCCCCCCTGATGCTACGTGCCTGTAATAACACAAAGTATTAATAAAACCAGCCACAAATTTAATATATATCCTTGAGACTGTGATATTTACTAAATCTAAGAAAATTGATATCCATTTAATGAAACCACGGTTACCATCTGTAGTATAATATTAGTTATCCAGATTCAATCAAGAATGTACGGGGATTTACCCTGGGCTGTATTTCATACACCCTGAGCCCGAAGGCCGAAGGTGGTATGAAATACAACCCAGGGTAAATCCAGGGTAAATTCCCTTGTAACCTTGATTGGACCTGGATAACGAATTTATTTCCTATGTAAACCAAATAAATCTGTTTCCAATGTCCAATAAGGGTGTACTACACTTTCAAGATTTATCATGTACGCATTTCATGCATTGTGACATCACATTATATACCTCGAACTGGCTCAAGTTGGATGTACGGAAATTTACAAACGACTTACTAGCCAATCAAATTTTGTGTTACAAGCTACATAGGAAATAATGTATTATCCACCCTTACGTCAGCATGGCGTTCCAGTACATGAACGGCAGGACATCAGCCTTCAGATGGTACATAGACCAGCGCTCCTTGCCCTGGTCAATTGGGAAAGTCTCCAGGGGATTACCATTGTAATCAAACTCGGCCAGGATACAGCGCCCTCTAGAGGTGATCAGGGGACAGGAAGTGTAGCCATCGTACTGTGAAGAGACATTGAAGATGTGGTAAAATCATTGAATTAAAAACTTCTAAAATTCTCGTCAATTAGAAACAAGAAAGAAGCTTCAATAACATTGAACTCAAACTGCAATTCACATTAAGTACATGTAAATCTGAACACCTCCCCCCCCCCCAAAAAAAAATTCTGAATATTTATCCTTAAAGCTATTAAAAATTTAACCCTGAAGGATGCCTTTTCACCAAATGCACACTCTACTGTAGAAATATTGCTTGGAATTCATTCAATTAAACTATGTTTTCTGCACAGTACACCTTTTTGTATAATTATTATGATTAATTCAACAGGTATAAAATCACATTTAAGGATAGACAATATCAGAAAACTTTGGTTGATACTAATGTACATACCTTCTTGGACATTGGTTTACCATTCATCAGAGCTCCAAGATTCTTCATCACCACTCCACCTTGTGATGCTGCAACAAATCATGTCATTGATCAGTTTGACCTTGACCTTCATGAATGACTTTGGACTTTGACCTTGGGTCAAAAATATTGTGGTTTTAGCAAGTTGCAATCTAGTGAAAATGATTCTTTTCTTATTTGTATAAGTCATATCATTTTTGTGAGTTTCAAAGATTTATTATAGCACAGAAGTCAATAACAGTAATTTTTCCCCCACAAGTTTTACTTTTTATGATATCACTATGATGGAGAAAAATTTATCCTCCTGAATATATAACTAATACACAGTTAAAACGTAGGACTTGAATCCATATACAACTGAATATTCACAATACATGATCATTTTCACAAAAATCAAAACTTAAATTTTTTATATGACAGCTAGTATAAACACTATACATACCCACAGCTGCAGCTGTTTTTGATGTAGGAGCACTGTTACAGTCTCCAATACTGAAGATGTTGGGGTACCGGGTGCTCTGGAGTGTGTCGTTATTGACCTCCAGGTATCCGGCCTCGTTGACCAGTTTCTTACACTGGCGGAGCTCATCAGGGGCACTCATTGGAGGGGTCAGGTGAAGCATGCTGTACTGTAAACAGTAAATTGTTTTGTTAACTATAAAATAAGTGATGTATGCTGTAAAATATGAATCAGAAAAAGCATGTTATACTGTTAATCAAAGGAAGCGTTAGTAGTTCACTTTGGCCTTGCATCATATCACATTGACCAAAATTTTCTTCATACCAAAAGCTATCAAAATTGCATAAAATCTATTCTCAGACTGTTGTCTTACAGTGAAGGTCTCCTTCTCTCCTGTATCAAGGTTCTCAAACACAGCCTCCTTTTTGTTCGACTTGACCTCAATCAGGTTTCTTCTATAGTTGACTTTAATATGCCTGAATTCAACATGAAAAAGAAAATACTATTCTATGCTTGAAAGACATGTAAATCAAAACTTTAATGGCTTTTCTTAATTGTTTTTTTTTTTTATTCATTACAAGCATATGCAGACTCTGAATGAAACATTTTGTTTGTTCATTTTTTTTTCATGAGGGAAATGAATGCTTTATTCGTTTAAAACTCAAATCACAAATCATTACAAAAAAAAAAATGCTTTTCATTTACAATTTACATCTTCTTTTTCCACATTTACTGTGGTTTCAATATCCATTGAATACAAATTTTCATAGAATGATGTTATTGCAAAGTTAATCATGCTAATCCATGAAATTAAATGTTCATCAAAGGGCAAATTTTAAGAACTCAAGATACTGGTAGATTTATTTTCGGCAATTTACATAATGATCGTTATATTGTGGTAGTCATTAAATCCATGAGTATTGACAAAACCACAGATACAAACCCACAAATACTGATACAGAGACACACACCTTTTCTCTACGACTTTCATCAGCCTCTCAGCGTATTTCTTGACTCCAAAAATCACACCTAGGGCAGTGTTATACAATACCGTCACTTTGTCCCTAACCCCGTTCTGTAAAAAAAATATAAAAACACTGCAACAACTCAAAAACTGAAGATCAACTGCATTTTACTGTACATACAAACTACTCTTCCTATATGTTACCTGGTGTTATTGTGTTTGATGGACAATTTTTGACACATAAAACATTTTTGGGGGATGATGTAACTTTGGCATAATGAGAGAGAGAGAGAGAGAGAGAGAGAGAGTTGAAATTGCATAAATAAAATTGATGATGCACAACAAGTGATCCTTTATCAAAGGTTATGAAAAGTAATTTTACTTGTTAAAATCATAATGACACAGAGACACATTTTGCCCTGCTTGGGTTTGAACCCAGGTCCTCTGACATGCCAGTCCAGCACTCTCCTGATTGAGCAAAAGGGTTAACCCACAAAAAAAAATTAAGTTCTGTTAATGATTTAAAAACTTAACCCTGTCTTGACCTTGACCACTGAACTCTGACCTTTCTGAACTGTTCCTCGGCCAGGTACATGATTTTCTGGGGGGCACCTGCACACTTGATGGGGGTGTTGGGGAAGGTGAAGATGGCGTTACCGTCCTTTGTGTTTCTGATGGCGGGGAATGTCTTCTCCACAGTCCACGGGGCGTAGTTGGAGACGACCTGGGGGTCATTCTTCAGAGCTTCCAATGCGCCTGGGATCTACACAACAAAAGAATTCTAAATATTATGACCAATAACCATATGCATGCAACAGGAAAGTGTAAAAAATATGCTCCAATTCTATCTTGGTTGTATTGCCTTATTTGGCTGCATGAATAAAAATACCGGTAGTTTGTAGAATATAAAAAATGTTGCCTATGTCACAATTAAACTAACTAAATGCAAATACATGTATAATCTAATGATTATCCTCTGGCAAAAATTTGAATTTGCAAAATAGTAGCACCAATTGGTTTGCATATCAGCAACATTACAATTTGTGGTGTTCACTTTTGCATCCACAAAATTGCATCGCCATATTTAATAAGCTAAGAACTTACCATCCACGAAAATTGGCCCATACAAATTTAAATGATTCCACAGTATACATATATAAATTTATGCTTCAAACATTATATATTTTTCATAAGAAATAACAGTTACTCTACAGAGACTAATGAACTCACCTGGTCAAAGTTGAGCTGCATCCCCATGCTCACTACCATAAAGTCATACTTAATCTGAAAAACACAAAAATTGCAAGCAAATTAAATCTACTAACTAAAGATTTTTGCTGTACAAACATACATATATGTGGAGAGAAAATATAATTGATTTGTGATGAGACCTTATTATTTTCCTCTAAAAATCATATAAAAATGTCATTTTTAGTTTCATTTTAACGATAAATGTAGTCAAAAGAATTTGAAGAAATATAAGAGATTTTATTTAATAATCGAAAACAAAATATCTCTGCAATTACATTTACTTAGCCTTTGAAGTGTTAATGACCATGGAGCTTTAAAATAGCTGGCCTATAAATCTCAGTAGAATACCACACAAAATTAAATTGCATGATGTTTTCCTAAAACCAATTAATAAATCACAATACACTTTAACAATAACATACAACCATAGTGACTAAAATATATTGTATGTCAGAGGATAAACATGTACATGTATATGTAACTTTAAAAAAAAAGAAAATTAAAGTAAAAAAAATTCAATTCAATGTTTAAACTTCCTCTTATGGGGTCTTCCTTCCCCCGGCAAATGAGTAATGTTGACAGTCACTATAAATCAAGCATCACTCTGATGTTAACTCCCGTTTCATAATTTAAATGTAACTGTTCATCAGTTTAACAACTAGAATTTTTCAGAGAATTTTTTTTATTACAGTTGGCTTGCTAACTGTGTTAGCAAAACACTAAAACAGTGTTTATCTCCTTTCATAATTTAGCATGACATACATATCATTAAAAAAATAAGCAATGAGGAAAATCAAGTTGATGACATTACCATGGAAACGACCTTCAAAAAAATAATTCCTCTGAGAATTACCTTCTGTCCATCACTGGTAACCACTGTGTTGTTGTCTGGGTCAAAGTTCGTGACCTTTGCTTTTATCCAATCACACTCCTTCGGGAGGACATCTTTCATGGATCGGACGGTCTCCTTGAACGTCTTGATTCCTCCCCCTACCAGTGTCCATAGTGGCTGATAGTAGTGAGTCTGCAAGAAGAATCATACTCACATGTATATACATAATGTATACACGTGGAAATGGCAATACTCGTAGTAAATGGGATGGGAGAAATGATGACTGATCAGACCAGGATTTTATCCCAGGCTCTCTGAATCTCTAGTAAGGTGCTTTAAATTACCAACTGAGCTTTCCTGGTGCCAGTAATCAATTGAACTGGTTTGAGTTGACCGTCACCATCCCCCACCCCCTTTTTAATGATCTTCCCGTGGTGATAAAGATCGATCAACATTCAAGTATCTTTTCTTTGGCAGCTAGTAGTTAACCTGTCAGTTCAAGGAGTTGGCACAATACTAACTGTAATATGGGATCATTATAAGTGAAACAATGATGGACTAGACTGGGATTCAAACCTAGGTCCCCTACATCTCTATATAGCTATCTGGCAACCCTTAACGAACCGGCCTGATCAATACACATGCACATATATATATATATATATGCTGATGCTAATAATTAACTTAAAGATAGTCTCTCAATGGGGCTGACAAAAGCTACATGTACACAAAAAACACTTACACACCAAAAAGAATAAACAAGGAAATGCCAATGATTGAATCAGCAGGAAGTGAATGGCACTTATTATGCTTCACTGCCCCCTGTATGGAACTATAGATCGACTTCCCATTCATTCCAACCTGTATAACTAAATTCTGTTCCTCTATTCATACTTCCAAAGGTCTCTGACTCAATATAAATTAAATATTAAATTCTTTTCAATCCATAATTATAAAAGGGTCAGTAGCCTTTAAGAAAGAGGTTTGATAATCTTGATAAGCAGAAGCAACATCATTTCAAATAATACAATATACAGAACTTTTCATTTACATGATTTTTTGTAACATGTAGGTACATTATATCTGCTGGATTGAATCTAAAAAAAAATATTGACAGTGTAGAGGTGATTTAAAAAACAATATTGAAAGATAAAACACTGGAATGAAGATCTAGAGTCAGACGCAACATACTCAAGATGTCAGTATGGAAATTCTCAAATAAAATATCTGCAAGGTATTATCATGATTATCATTCACAAGAAAGTGATGGATGTTTCCTAGTAAACTGCTTCAGATATCAGCAAATTAAGGTTACGCGGGGGTATTAAGGAAGCATATGGGCAATATGCCGTCTTATTTTGACTGTTGTATTCAAAATCGTGAAATAAAATAATTATTTTAAATAAGATCAAAAACTTAGTATTATCCTTTAAAATAGATGTCAGTGCAATAAAATCGGGTAGTACTTCACTGCCACATTGGTGCATTATCACGTGACAACTATAAATAGCTTACGTATATTCCTGAACATAAAATAAGATAGAACAATACTACCCCGCGGTTTCCAAAATAAAATAAACATACCAAGTGAAGGCAAAACATCTGCTAGAATCTTATGTTTTTCCTTATTAAAAAGTTATTCATCTGGTTCTCGTAAAACCTTCCCTACTTTTATAAAGTTTGCACGGAAAACGGCAAAATGCATTATAAAACAACACACACCATGGGATTCTAGCAGCACTTTTCAATTTAAGCATTGATCAAACTAACGATATGTATAAAATTTCAAGTTTAATATACATGGGGTAGTGTTGTTCTAGTCGGATTTTTATATCGTAAACAACGACAGAGGAAAGCCTGGCCGAGAAAAAAAAGCAAATTTACATACCTTTTAGCGAATGATTGATAAAACTAACATCTGCCCCAGTATCCTTATGTTCAATTCTCAATAAATCACACCACAATACTTTATCAGAGTTCTAAATAGATTAGTTATATTTTGAATATGTTTACAATGCTTTCCGATCAAATTCACATGACATTCAACTTTTAATCATGACGTCATCACTGTGTAAATCTATGTAATACAAACTAATTTCTGGCAAAAATTGTCTTCAGTAATTTTTATTTGTTTTTGGTCTACGTTTCGTTGCTTATATATTTGAATATGTCCATAATATTACTAAGATTTGTGATTTCACGGAATTACATGTAACTCAGATACCATATGCTTCCTTAACACCCCCGCGTATTTACCAAACAGCAATGCAATGCTTGCTGCATAAAAAAATACATAAAGAGCAGGCAAAACAGCGAGATTGCATAAAACCCATGAGATCCAAAATAATTTTGCTTCCAGTGCCCCCTTTCCTCACTTATCAGTCTATATATATGTACCACTGGTACAAAGAAATTATTTAACAATTTGAAAATGATATTCAGATTAGACTGCATGTGCCATTTATTAAACTTTTGATTATCTCATGGATTATGATAAGTCAAGTGGCGGATTTAAAAATAAAATGGACAGAGCAACATAAGTTGTTTACACGCTATTTAATTTCACAGCATAAACATGATAAAGCTCTCCCTTAAACATCCCACAATTTTCTTAATTAAGTAAAGAAAACAACCCACCCAAGGCTACTCTGTGCATTGCATTGGATCATGGTGCGTTGTATAAATGATTCTGACCTACTTTCACTTTCAAATTGATTCTCGATCTGTGGCAAAGGTGTGTACATTACCTCTGACGGCTCGATCACTGCTACTTTCCCTTTTCCGAGCTGGTGACAGAACCTAGCGGCCGTGCTACAACCGCCCGTCCCACCTCCAACTACCACGAGTTTGTAAGATCTTTGATCCGCCGCCCGATGATGGGTCGTGGAAAACATTCGACAGGCATTGATAATACACGCCCCTCTGTTGTGCTGCACGAAAACTCTCACTCCCTGCATGTTTCTTCTATCGATATTCCCACGATGTGACAGTTGTCAACCCTTAACTTGATTAAGAAACCGGAAAATGAGACCTATAAACTCTATAACGCATTTAATCCCTTCGTATACAGCTGTGTCCTTCACCTTTGGATGAAACGTGAAGACTTTGTCATGCTGATTTTGATTGGTCCACGTATTTCTGCGTCACATATTTTTGTTGGTGTGAAACACGTTTCAAGTTCATTGTTTGTTCGCGTGTGTAATTGAGTGTGGTGGCGCACGTTTCAAGGAGGGAATAATGTAAATGTGTAGTTCCCTTAGTCCCTGATTGTCATGATGCAATAAGCAGATTGTTTGCATTTCATTTCAAAACTCCAGTCTCTCTCTCTCTCTCTCTCTCTCTCTCTCTCTCTTCCACCAGATGTAACTTTTTAAATATGAAAAACACTATTATAATGAAGCCAGAACTAATTATTTGATAAAACGACTTTAGCGAGCCACTTAAAAAAAATTATCCTTCCACTTTTAAAAATGACGTTTTTAACCACCACTTGTCAAGAAGACATTTTTAACCCGCCACTTTTAAAAAGACATTTTTTTATTATAATTATTTTTGAGGTCACTTTCCATATATTTAAGAAATGAAGATAATAATTTTTCTATTGATCGACGTATCAACGAAAAAATTGACCGGAAAACTTCATCAATGCGCGTAGCGCATTGATGAAAAAGTTTTCCGGTCAATTTTTTCGTTGATACGTCGATCAATAGAAAAATTATTATCTTCATTTCTTATCATTTAATAAAACATTTTCAAATCAAAAAATGATAAGTGTCATTGATCAAAATGTAAATAATGTAAATGAAGCGGCGCGTATGAATACAAAACAACAACAGCAACAATATTTAAAATTGATGCGCCTTCAGCTGATGCAGAGCTACTGAGCTGAATTAATGGATTAAACACAAATAATGAGTTAAAATCTGAACCGGCTGAATTGAAAACAAAAGGAAAATACATGCGATAGCTTGTGATATTATTCACTGTGCTGAAAAATTCGTAATAAAACTAGTTTTCATGTGTGATCGCTGGAATATGCAACTGGAGATAACCATCCAAGGAGAGGCGATCATGGACGAATATGGTTGATATGTCGACAAAAAATAGTATGTATAAGCGACTTTTGTAAACGTTGTGGTAACTAGCTAGCCAGTGTACTTAAATGGTATATCTGCCGCTTGGAATGCGCCGGAGGAGTTGATGCATTACTCTTAGTCTTAGCTTTTCTTTACGATGCTTATTCTGATGACCGATCATGTACGTGTGTAAATTTAATCATCGTTACCAAATTTGAACAGCAGTGTTACCGTGAAAGTGTATAGGCCTATATGTTCTTTATAATTAATCTGGAAAAGGAACAGCCAGCCTCGCAGTAATGTTGATTGATCTCAAGCAGACGAAATCGTGAGAAGACGCTTAATTTTCTATTTCGTGAATCAAATAATGTGTTTTGTTTATTTTTTAAAGTTAATTTTAAACTTTCAAGTTTTTATGTTTGTAAAATTGTATTTTGTCTGCTGACAATAAACAGACATAACTTTACATTTTGTTGACAGTGTTTATATTGGAAATTCCCGTTCTATAAATAGTGTTAGATCAGAACAGTTTAGAAAAGTAGATCCGGCAAAATTTTATTGATGCAGGTATCAAAGAAATTTTTCGACCAATCAGAAGCGCCGATATCTCATCAAACGTAAACGTAAACATTAAATGTAAATTTTGTATCAAGACGTAGAACTTTGCATATTCGGAACGGTAAAGAATTAGGGCTTCTAATCTACAATGTACATGTTGTGCCAAAAATTGCCGGGAAATTATTTTTTTTTTTAGAAAGGATAGATATGATTTAACGTGGATTTTTTTATATAAAGTTCATATCATATTGGGTAGTTTCAATTAATATAACAATAATTGAATATACTAATTATCTATGTTCAAAATGCGTAATGACGTTTACACTCACTGTTCTAAACATGGTTTAAAATACCACAAACAGAAGGAATTGAAAACAACCGCATTAATCCACATTTGATAAAAAGCTTTTGTAAAAAGCGTTTGTATACAATCGAAAGCTTATAGCTCTCAGTTCAGTTCAGTTCTCAGTTCAGTTTATTTCACTCAACACCATATAATGGTACAAGAGGTACATAAGAAGAACAAACATTTTTACATATATAAAATATAGTTGTAAGTTCAAGAAAGTAAGTGGGGTGAACGAACAGTATGATTAATTTTTGATATAAAGAAACACAATTTTCTTAATGTGATATAATCGACTGAAGACATGATTTCATAGAACTTTTTAGTGTTAGGAGAAGAACAGTAATATATATCTAAAAACTGAATTCGCAATTTACTTAATGCCTTGCATTCTAATATAACATGAAATTCATCACCAATTTTGTTACAATTACACAAATTACAATAACGATTACTTCTTTCAATAATACCCCACCTTCCTATTTCAACAGGAAGATGATGATTTGTAGTTCTAAACTTAACTAATATTTTTCTTAATTTACTGGGTAACAAGAGTAAGTAGCGTTCACATTCAAAATTTGTTTTATAAATTCTATATATAACACCCTTAGTCGATTCCTGAATATCGTTATGCCATTTTTGTAAAAATTGATCTCTTAACCTTTGGTTAATAGTTGTCTTAATCCAACTGTCGATCTATCAAGATATCGAAACAATGAACAACGTTTTCATCACGCATAACTCGTTCATGAATAGAGGTTAGCGGGTACATTAATTAAATCATATATTATATATCTTATTGATGTTTGCTATTTTATGTAATGCATATATGTAGATGATTGCTGATAATGACTTTGGGTATTTCATTTGTTCATGTTCATATACTTCTAACTCTCGGAAAAAAATCCTCAAAACGCGGGATGTAATATTAAATGACAAAAATTACCATTACCCCCCCCCCCCCCCTTTTTTTGGGAGAAAGTTGCTGACCTCTGTGATTTTAGACTTGGTTTGAGACACTTCATTTGATTCCTTGATTTCCCTAAAATCCAGCAAAGCTTGGTTTACTACATTGTTAATCCTGTTTACGAAAGTAAAATTCCTGTTATATTATATATATGCTTAAAAGAAATACTTTTAACACTGTACACCTACGTTGGTGAGAATTATAAATGTTATAATGAAAAGGGAACATACATACCGTGTTAAAATATATCAAATATTCTATACAGCTGTCTAAACTCAATGCAGCCTGTTAAAATTTCATATACTGTACATATGTACATGGAGCCTCTTGTACATATATTTCTTGGTGAGGACCCTCTAATTTTTTTCCGGGGGGGGGGGGGGGGGGTCCGCCAGATAACTGTGTGGTTTCCCAGGCCAATTTTGATTTTGTAATTTTACCATTGAAATTTAATAAGTTTGATTTTTTAAGGAGTATGTCTGTACCCCGACCCCCCTCAAGATCCGTGCATGATTACTGTTTTAACATTTGTTTTCAAGACGAAATGTTGAAGAAATTCCTTTTAAAAACCGTTTGGAAAAAAGATTTTTCCATAGAATGATTAAGATAATCTTTAATTAATTATGCAAAATATCATAATCTTTAATTTGCAATTATTTTTATGTGAAAAAACCCCATAATATGTTATATTTTTTCATTTGAGAATCACATTTGAATTGTTTGCTAGCGTGTCATAACTTGGTAATTCTGAATTGATAGGATGAGAGTAAATGAAATACCCAACTTCTTTGTTTTTTAGTGTTGTATTACACTTTTTCTATCAATTTTAATATTAAATAACAGTTTAATGAGCAAGCTGTTACATTGTACAAAGTTTACACTGATATTCTAGTATATATAAACTAGAACTGTGTTTGAAATCATACAAACAGTTTGCCAGTTTGAACACAATCGACTTGTACATTGTGCATGTAAGTATTGAGGAATATTTTTGAAACATGTTCCCCCCTTCTTTACCTCACCTAAACTAGATGATCCTTATCTTTAATTTTACAAGAAAGGTTTTTGTTCCATACTCGTAGCAGTTACATCTTTGTTTGTTTGCAAATTCACCGCACTTTGCTCTTTTAGATATTTTCGTTTTATATGCTCTGTTTTTACTTTTTGCACTGAAAGAACTATATTCTTACCTATGTTCTATACCAACAACCGATAGCCAGTGAGTATAGTCGCTTGTAGTCAAATTGATCTCAATGTCTCTGAGTGGAGATGTACCAAAAATCGTTAATTGTTATAGAGTCTTGTACTGTTTGTGATTTGCTATGGATTTCAAACAGAACGTTTTTTTAGGAAAATGTTTTTGAATAATTAATCTAATATATATCACAAGTTTGTTATCTCTCTATTCAAAACTGATAAACATTGATCTTCCTAAAAACCTTGCTTACTAGTATTAAAATCTTTTTAAATTTTCTGTTCAGTATAGCATAATTCATTTTTTAAAAAAATATTTTGACTAGATCATTATTACTAACATTCTTAAGGTTTTAGATTGAAGTTTAAAAAAAAAGAAGGAAGAAATATGTCTGTTTCCCGTCAATGGTTTTGAGTTGTTTGGAGGTTTTGTCTATTTGGTTATTAATACAATGTACACCTCTGATCAGATTTCAGTATGTTGTTGGCTCTAACTTTCATATGGCTCTCAGTATTTTGGGCACAGTGTGAAAAAGTTTCACCGAAACCAGGCTTGAAACTTTTCCGAGAGGATTATAAAAGCGTTCAAGAAACTTGCATTGCTGTCGGATTTGTGAAAAACAGCTGTACAAATGATACAAAGATAGGTATATACATTACTTTTATCTTTCACTACTATTTACGAAAAAATTCTCTTTATCTTTGTGGTCTTATAACGCTTTATTTGTTATATAGTTAACTAAACGGAAACTAGAAGATAGATTTCAAATCAAATATTACTGCCTCCTGTTTGCGATTTACAATTCAATGTATTCTTTCTGGATTATATAACGTCAGGGAAATACATATTTAAGTAGTGGTTTAAATATCATTTTGACACCTTTTTTATATATACCCTTTTTTAGCTCACCTGAGCTGAAAGCTCAAGTGAGCTATTCTGATCACATTTTGTCTGTCGTCCGTCTGTCTGTCTGTCCGTCTGTCTGTCTGTCCGTCTGTCCGTAAACTTTTCACATTTTCATCATCTTCTCAAGAACTACTGGGCCAATTTCAACCAAACTTGGCACAAATCATCCTTAGGCAAAGGGGATTCAAAGTTGTGAAAATTAAGGGCCACACTCGTTTTCAAGGGGAGATAATTAGAAATTAATGAAAAATTTCGAGACATTTTCAAAAATCTTCTTCTCAAGAACCAGAAAGCCAGGAAAGCTGAAACTTGTGTGGAAGCATCCTCAAGTAGTGTAGATTCAAAGTTGTGAAATTCATGATCTCCGGGGGTAGGGTGGGGCCACAATGGGGGGTCAAAGTTTTACATAGGAATATATAGAGTAAATCTTTAAAAATCTTCTTCTCAGAAACTAATCAGCCAGGAAAGCTGAAACTTGTGTGGAAGCATCCTCAGGTAGTGTAGATTCAAAGTTGTGAAATTCATGATCCTTGGGGGTAGGGTGGGGCCACAATGGGGGGTCAAAATTTTACATAGGAATATATAAAGTAAATCTTTAAAAATCTTCTTCTCAGAAACTAATCAGCAAGGAAAGCTGAAACTTGTGTGGAAGCATCCTCAGGTAGTGTAGATTCAAAGTTGTGAAAATCATGACCCCCAGGGGTAGGGTGGGGCACAATGGGGGGTCGAAGTTTTACATAGGGATATATAGAGTAAATCTTTAAAAATCTTCTTCTCAGAAACTAATCAGCCAGGAAAGCTGTAACTTATGTGGAAGCATCCTCAGGTAGTGTAGATTCAAAGTTGTAAAATTCATGACCCGTGGATGTAGGGTGGGGCCACAATGGGGGGTCGAAGTTTTACATAGGGATATATAGAGTAAATCTTTAAAAATCTTCTTCTCAGAAATTAATCAGCCAGGAAAGCTGAAACTTGTGTTGAAGCATCCTCAGGCAGTGTAGAGATTCAAAGTTGTAAAAATCAAGATCCCTGGGGGTAGGGTGAGGCCACAATGGGGGGGGGGTGTTAAAGTTTTACATAGAAATATATAGAGTAAATCTTTGAAAATCTTCTTCTCCGAAACTAATCAGCCAGGAAAGCTGAAACTTGTGTGGAAGCATCCTCAGGTAGTGTAGATTCAAAGTTGTGAAAATCATGACCCCCAGGGGTAGGGTGGGACCACAATGGGGTGGTCAAAGTTTTACATAGGAATATATAGACTAAATCTTTAAAAATCTTCTTCTCAGAAACTAATCAGCCAGGAAAGCTGAAACTTATGTGGAAGCATCCTCAGGTAGTGTAGATTCAAAGTTGTGAAAATCATGATCCCTTGGGGTAGGGTGGGGCACAATGGGGGGTCGAAGTTTTACATAGGAATATATAGAGTAAATCTTTAAAATTCTTCTTCTCAGAAACTAATCAGCCAGGAAAGCTGAAACTTGTGTGGAAGCATCCTCAGGCAGTGTAGATTCAAAGTTGTGAAAATCATGATCCCTGGGGGTAGGGTGAGGCCACATTGGGGGGGGGGTGTTAAAGTTTTACATAGAAATATATAGAGTAAATATTTAAAAATCTTCTTCTCAGAAACTAATCAGCCAGATGATTCTTTATAATTGTTAAGACGTTGGCTCCAGGACAATTCTTCGGCCTCACAAGAAGGTTCAGAGTTTGATGTAGCTTAATATCCCATATATAAACAATTGTAAAGGATCTTTTTGAGGACTGCAATACTCAACATGTGATATGACTATAAAATCATCCTGTTAGAAAAGGGACTAATGATTATAAACATAAGAATATCCAGGGCGAAAAATGAATTTTATTTTTACAGGATCTACATGTATTATTGATTTATTGTACATTGTCCAGATTGTTTTTGTTATGACTTCATTAAGCTGATTTTATCATACCCATTGTTCCTCAGGTGAGCGATGTGGCCCATGGGCCTCTTGTTTAAATTAGGGATTGCCTTTGATGCTCGATTGGGAAAACAAATAAGGAATCTTGCGACCAAAGGCCGGGTTGTTTTTGATACAGTTGTTCTAAACCAAGGATCGGGATATGACGCATCTACTGGAGTCTTCACGGTCCCTAGTGGCGGAACCTACGTGTTCGACTGGACAATTCTTGCATGGCACGGCTTGTATGCACACACTGCACTCGCCGTTAATGACCAGTTTAAATCATGGAGTCACTGCTACGCAGGAAAGTCCAATAATTATCGATCCTGTAGCAAACTGTCGATACTGAAGCTACATAAAGGAGATAAAGTCGGGATTGCAGTTTTTAGTGGATCAGCTGACATTCATGAAAAATACACGTCTTTTTCTGGCTTTAAACTGTAATTTTGTAACATAACTTGCTACACAAAAAATGGAAGGCTTCTATAAGACGAAAAATCTTACTCTAATGTTGTTTTTTGTGTGAAGAAAGTAATAAAAGGTAACGGGTTGTTTTTGTGTTGAAATAATTTAGCATGGCCAAAATGAGGTCAATTGCTATTTATGATTAATCAGTGTCGGTCAAAACTCTCAATGGTATGTTCAAAATCTTTCTTTAGATCTGAACCTGTTGATGATCATGCAAAATAAATATAGTCGAAAACTTTAATGTAAGGGTAACTAAAATTACAAATAGAAAATTTGACATATTTAACTCCAAGTTAAGCAAATTTTGTACATCTTATAAATTTAATGTCAAATTACGTACGATCCTGTCATTTCTTTAGACGGCAATAATATCATAAAAATCTTCAAGCAAGTTGTTAAATTATTAAAAGCCAAATTCAAATGCGGTTTGATATAGTTGATTCATAATTCAATAAGTCAACACCAATTAGAGCATTGCTTTCATACTTAAAAACAACTGGCTTTTTTAATATTATAAAATAAGAGATGTTTTACAATTAACATTCTGTTTTGTGTGATTAGAGCTTTGTATGGTCATCCAATAGTACGTCTAAGTGGGGATTTTCTGCGGGCAGCAATAATACTTATACATGTATCTTTTGATTGTCATAAATCAAAGCGTTTATACATTACTTACCATAAATCTCTTTTTTGAAACTGACTCAAACCGGGAGTATACAGTTAATTTGAACCAAGGATTGGGATATGATGCATCTACTGGAGTCTTCACGGTCCCTAGTGGCGGAATCTACGTGTTCGAATGGACATTTCTTGCATGGGAAGGCTTGTATGCCCAAACTGCACTCGCCCTTAATGACCAGTTTAAATCATGGAATCACTGCCACTCTAAAAAGTTCAATAATTGGCGATCCTGTAGCAAAATGTCGATGCTGAAGCTAAATAAAGGAGATAAAGTTGGAATTACAGTTTTTAATGGACCAGCTGACATTCACAAGCAATACACGTCTTTTTCTGGCTTTAAACTGTAAACTTGTATCATAACTTGCTACACAAAAAATGGAAGGCTTCCATAAGACGAAAAATCTTACTCTAATGTTGTTTTTTGTGTGAAGAAAGTAATAAAAGGTAACGGGTTGTTTTTGTGTTGAAATAATTTAGTATGGCCAAAATGAGTTCAATTGCTATTTATGATTAATCAGTGTCGGTCAAAACTCTCAATGGTATGTTCAAAATCTTTCTTTAGATCTGAACCTGTTGATGATCATGCAAAATAAATAAAGGCGAAAACTTTAATGTAAGGGTAACTAAAATTACAAATAGAAAATTTGACATATTTAACTTCAAGTTGAGCAAATTTTGTACGTCTTATAAATTCGTCATATGACGATCCCTGCATAGCAAATTACGCATGACCTGTCATATCTTTAGACGGCAATAATATCATAAAAATCTTCAAGCAAGTTGTTAAATTATTAAAAGCCAAATTCAAATACGATTTGATATAGTTGATTCATAATTAAATAAATCGACACCAATTAGAGCATTGCTTTCATACTTAAAAACAACTGAAATTGTTTTTTTTAATCTCTTAAAATTACAGATGTTTAGCAATTAACATTCTGTTTTGTGTGATTAGGGGTTTGTATGATCATCCAATAGTACTTGTAAGTCGTGATTTTCTGCGGGCAGCAATAATACTGATATCTTATGATTATCATAAATCAACTTAAATTATCGTTTATATATTACTTACCATAAATCTCTTTTTGAAACTGACCGAAACCGGGCTTACATCAGTGACAACACGCACAAAATGCACGGAACTCAAAGTTCTACGCAATTAACTTCTTTTCTGACTTCACATTTCTAAAACCCGTCCCATGATATTTTTGCCGCATATTTTCCTAAATTTTTCAATATTTATAAATACCTATTGATTCAGACGATGTTCACTCAGTACTTTTAAAAAATCCCAAGATTTCCCCTACCTTGTCAAAGTTAAATACACGGCTTAAAAGAGAAAGTCTACGGGGATTTTGCATCAGCCATAATAAAGCCCGGATGATAATGTTAAAAAATTGTGCGAGGTATTTAGAGTGACTTCCGAATATAGAAAAGATGTCAACATCCCCATTATGAATCTCCGTAGGAAATCTGTTTTAAATGATAATGTGTAAATGAAGTTGTCTTGGAAAATTTCCTTTTCATCTATTTCAATAGCACTTCTTTCACAAGTATATGTAATTTTATGAAAAATCGCCCAAATGTGCAGCATAAATATCTTAAATGGGACAGACTTTAGTATACACCAGGCAGGATATGATTGTAAAGAACGTTTTAAAACCAAAGACCTGTGAGCAGTATAAAATTTCCTAATTAATTAAAACGTTTTTAGTAGACATGTAGAATTTGATTTTATCAAAAAATATAAGACTTACGTATCGGGTACTTGTAAAGTGCGAAATAAAATGGAAACGAAACAAAACGAAACCAAACTTGAGTGCTTATATACTTTGACTTGTCGTTGATAAGTTCTTAAGGTATATTACACAGGTACATGTAGTCACACGTACATACAACGGCAAATGAATTTAAAACATATAACATAAGTCGTTAGAAAAGTTCGCGGACAAGTTCAATCGTGAGCAGGACTATTGCATGATACCAGGGAAACTTTTCATATTTAATCTTGACGTATTTTCTTAATAATTTGTAATGGTTTGTTTATTTTAAACGCACCATAAAATATATACAGATTAAACATTTTGATAAGATATGCTTCACGGAGCATGTCCATTTTTAATTGTTTTATATTTTTACGCATTTTTCCTTATTAAGATAATGTACAGTTTAAGTACAATGAACATTATAATAAACGATATTTCATATGCGATCACAATAAGTTATGAAGGTCATTTTGTGAAAGTTTCAATTAAATTGAAGAATTTCTAAGCGTTTTATCGCCGAATATGGACGATCAAAGCTAGAAAGTCAAAGTAGAAAGTAGAGAGTCAAAAACCTTGGAGTACCGGGCCGTCATTATATAAATAGTGCCTGTTTGGGAGGGTAACTATTGAAATTGACACCCCGGGGAAATCATTGTCAACCGACTCGAAGCGGAGGTTGACAATGGTTTTCGAGGGGTGTCAATTTTAACTGTTATCCTCCCAAACAGGCACTATTTATTTTATTATACTGAATGTCTTAATTTTGCAGAATTTTTTACTGCTTTTATATAGAAATGGCGCAAATTCTACTGCAAACCGTACGCGCATAATTTGCGCGTGTAACAATTCGTTGTGTTACCTGTTGCTTAGTGTGTTGCTAACGCTGAGGGTAATAGAACGGATTATCAACTGCGTCTAAATTAATCAGATTTCAGTATTTAACATGAAAGTATAATAATTTATTTTGTGTGCACGCAAAAAAATCTCCGATGGAGACCAAAAGGTTCTTAGATGTTGCTATTTTTATAAGACAAAGGTTTACACTTGGAATCATAATTGGAATTGGAGGTTTGAAAATGGAAATATTGATGCTGAGTATCTTGAGCTCTTGCATTACCGCACCCCCCCCCCCCCTCCTCCTATACAACCCGGATCTTGCACCTCTGGATTTCTCTTTATTTTTCTAAAGTCGAAACTGCGTGGACAGAGATTTTCGGACAGGTCTAAAATATTGTATTCCCACAATTGTTTATTTAAAAATAAAATTTGGTGCTATGACTATTCTAAAATAGCGACCATTATGGAGTATCAGTGTCTAGAAGACAGTATCTACGTTATGACACAAAAAATTGACAAATAATGGTGTGAACGTGCATTTTATAAATAGGTTTATGGTATGAAACGTGTGTTAATTGCCTTACAGTAGTTTGACGTCACCTGAAGTCGTGGAAATATGACAAGGTGCTCCTTAAATGCAATTCATGCAAATTATAAATCGCTGCATCTTTTAAAAACAACATCAAAATCATATGGTTTTTTGCATACTTATTTTCAATTGGTAGTCATTGAATAAAACATACGTCATCCTACAAAGTACGCAGTAATTTTGCCGTAAATCACTTTTCTCACAACCCTCGTATGTAGGATTCAAAACATCAAAACTGAAGGGCGTTGAAAACGCAACAACTGGGTCCACATTTGATAGATTCTTTAATGAATAAGCGTTCACAGTTTTCGAAAACTTAAATTAAATTTTCGATTTATCAATATTCAGTTTGTTAATTTTCTTCGATTATAAAAGCTAAATATTAAGAAATACATGTATATTAATTGTGTCACGCATTATCTTGATGATATATAATATATTTTACATAGATAAATATATACATATACATATATAAATATTTATATCCACAGAGAATGAATTCCTCTATTTCTTTCGGAAATTAATTGTAAATATTACTTCTGTAGAAACTGACAGGACTGAAATATACACGCCCAGTTTATCGATCTGTCGAAACCATCAACCTAAGAAAAATCAAGGACTGCATGAATTAATTATGATTATGTCAGACTCAAATATCCATAAAAGACGATTTGGCTGTTTCTTTTATCTAACGGACTAATGTACATTAACAGTAATTTACTTAATTTTACATAATTTTTGCGATGATTTTTTTTAAAAAATTTATTATAACAAAGATGTAAATATAAACAATAAAAGCTTTTGTTGATAATTCTTGCAGGTTATGAACGTAGCAGAAAAATATTGCATTACCCGCTTAATAACATTGATTATGTATTTCTTCTGCAATATCTTCATATTCCGCAGTAATCATCAATGAAAACATTTCATTGTTTACATATTTACATCTAACTATTATGATTCCCTCTATTTCTAACCGAAACTTAAAGTTAATTCATAGCTTGATTTTGCCCTGTCTTTAATCTAACGTACTGATTTACATTTATTAAAAGATACATGTAGATGTAAACATAAATTATAAAATGCTTTCTTTGATGATTCAGGCAGGTTATGACGGAAGCGATCATCGCAAAAAATTAAATAAATAAATACATAAATCGCTATCATCGCAAAAAAATAAAAATACATAAATCGCTATATAACGCGGGTTATGTATTTCTTCTGTAATGTCGCCACCTTAATATCCCGCATGCATCACCAAAGAAAACATTTAATAATTTTATATTTTTCATGTTTCATATTTTTCAAGCTTTCGGAAAAAAAGGGTGATCAAAATATCCCAAATGACTGTTATAAAATAAGGGAAAATAGACCCACCACATGTACCCCCCCCCCCCTTTGCAAGCAATAAAAAACTCAATTAATCAATGAAATTGAATTCAATTTATTAATAAAAAGTAGATAGTTATTTGGAAAGAACGTATGCAAAGTATAAAACAAATAATATCTGAAAATATCATATGGATTCACATTTTGACTACAAAATCATAAATAACTAAAATATATTATTAAAAAATCAGAACTATTATACCATTCATGTATGACAATACAAAAATGTAAATTTGAAAATGCTCAATTTTAGAAAATCATAATGAAATAAACATTTATTTTTTTTCCTTCTGGTGGATTAAATTTCTGCACGCTTCATTTTGATTTACAATTCCACAAAAAATTTATTACGTTTACGCAAAAAAATTATTTGCAATAAAAAAGGAATCGAATGGCAAAAATATGAAGTCGTAGGGTGTAATTTATCCGTATATATTTACATTCTACTGTGTTTTTCCATTAAATTCCGTGATGTTTAAATGCCTCTAAATGCAACACCTATTCACTGCGTATGAATTTACGAGTAATTTACATAAGTAGTTCTCAAACAGTGATTCCTATGTTATCTGTTAAAAATGCATTGCATGAATGTTGTCAAAACACCATGTTTTATAATTATTCAACAAAAAAGTTGACTTTATTGTTAAAAACAACATTTCAAGAGTTATTTATCATGGATTATATTTTCATGCTCGTCGATCACATCTCAACAGTCTATGTGAAAACCAGTTTGAACCGGTTTTGCAAAACAGCTGTTCTTGCTGTTACTTACTCCCTCCCTCCGTGATCTGCACTTTATATCGATTTATTTAAGTAAACAATTGATTTCTTCAGTAAGGGAATGTAAATATAAGCATTAAATGATTTATTTTTGACGTCGTCGTGTCAATAACTGCCGTCAGGTGAGCAAACAAATTATCATAACGCGCTAACGCGCGTTATTCAATTTGTCTGCTCACCTGACGGCAGTTATTGACAAGACGACGTCAAAAATAAATCATTCAATGCTATAATAATATTCAAATGCATTGTACAATTGAGTAAAGATTGCGAATACCAATGTCATGTTTTTGTAACACACCTAACCTAAGCCAGTCTTTTGGTAGTGTCTAAACAAGATGGGGCATATGGCTCAAAACTGAATTTCAGAGAGATAAATGACATGACCATACAAAATAATCAACAGTCTTAACAATATCCCAAGGTCGTGTTCAATTTCATATGATATTGTAGAAACACCAATATTGTTAGATGTTATCAAAAAGGCGTCATTAAGAATTAAAAAATAAAGCAAACAAAAATGGCGTAAGATTTTCCCCTTGTTGTACTTCTATTTTGCATTGAAAATATGCAGAAAAATTATTGTTTACAGCTATTCTCCACTTACATTCAGAATACATTTTAACTATAACATTAAACCATTTTCCAGTAATACCGCTTCTGCCATAGTCATTCTCTCCATACATTGTTACATACATGCACAATAAATTTTCTTTTTTTAACATCAAAGATAATTCAATCAAAGGATTTAAAGTAAACATATTGTCTATAGTAAAATAATTTGATCTGAAACCACATTGATTCTCATTCAAAATATTTCGCTGTTCGGCATATGTGTTTAATCGTTTAGACAATATAGATGTAAATAATTAACCCATGCAACTAAGAAGAGTAATAGGTCTATAATTTTCTAGGTGTTTATCTTTACCTTTGATTTTATAAATTGGCCGGATATTACCTACAATCCAAGCTTCAGGTAATATTGCAGTTTCAAACACAACATTAAATAATCTAACATAAATAGGCAACCTTAGACTGGCTGAAGATTTAAAATATATATTAAAAATACAGTCACTTCCAGCACTTTTGTTATTTTTACAGCTGGCTATAGCCTCTTCAATTATAACCTCATCCAAATATTCATCTGCGCCTGATTCCAACTGTGGTACGAATTTGTTACTTTCTACGCCATCCTTATTGATAATATTTCTAAAGTACTCTTAAAATTTATTAATATTAAACGTAACATTTTTTTGATTTTTTTCTTTTATATTTTTTTTTCAAGTATTTTTCGGGTCATTGCTCATAAGTTTTCCTTTTTTTTGTCATTATAGCTTTTTCTATACCGTTTAATGCTTTTGTCCATGACTTTCTTATATTTACGTTGACTTTCCCGAACCTCTTTCTTAAACATGATTGACCCACAGTTTCTATAAAACCGTTTTGATCTTCGATATTTTTCAAATCTTTAAATCTTTCATTAAGCCCATTGTGCTTTATTGGATTTGACCACGCCCCGACCGAAATTATCACCTCATAATACTCAAGGAACAATTCCTTAAATATATCAGCTTTATCTAAACTGACTATTTGAAACCGACATTTAATTTTAAAATTACATTTCATGATTTTTATGACAACCACTATACGGGTACTTTTGTGTTTTTACTATAATTATGATTTCATTGTTGTAGTAAATACATTAAGATAAAAGTAATAACCACTATATGAGTACAATTTAAACAATTAATTAAAACGGGAGAAGTTTATTTTTTAAATATTGAGCTCATGAGTATCGTGCGTATCATTTTTGCACTTGAAACAGGCGGAATTCCCAAGATAGATTCGAGGGTTTCAATAGACAGTGGAGTGATCTGTCCAAACAAAGTAAAAAGCCTTTCGCGGTCTATTGGCTCTGATTTGAATGTTGGCAGTATTATCTTCACATTTGGTGGAGGTAAGCTGAATATGCTGATCTTTGAGCTGAATTCAAGGGTCTGAGACACTTCATTCGATTTCGTGATATCGCTTAATTGCAACAAATCTTTCTTAATCGATTCCTGTTTTTGTTTGATCTCATCCAAATCTGTCTGTAATACGCCTTTGTGTCTCTCTTTGGTCTCCCTGATTTCAGTTTTCATTTTGTTTATAATGACGTCGATTTCTCTGTGCCATTGCTCACCATGCCTGGTAATTTCTGCTGTAAGTTTCCCATATATTCCATCGAGGTTCGCAAGTTGCGTTTCGTAGTCGAGTGCCTTTTCTTCGTATTTAGGAGAAATAGTTTCTTCTAATTTTCTTATATCATTTTCAACGAGTCTTCTCCTTTTCTCATATACTTCTGAAATATCTATAAATATATGCCCCCTGTGTTGTTCAGATGCCATGCACGAAGAACAAACAGAAATGTCGCAATCCTTGCACTGAAATTTGCAATTCTTCAGAGCATGTGCTTTACACTTTGGATAAATATAGGTTGATCTTCGGTCCTTGAAAGGGACTATTTTATGTTTGTCATATCCATCTGATATGTGTTCTCCTATGCAGGGTTTGCAGAGGTTGACATGACAAAAGTCACAGTAACTGTGTACTATGGTCTCACAAAGGTCACATCTGTGCACATCCTGGGCTGTAGAACGTTGCTCCATGGCCGCTCTACAAATAAATATTGAAGTCCTATATTTATGTGCAACTTAAGTATAACAAATGAGCATATATAAAAATATTTAGTGTATGAGAAATACATAATGAAAATCGAACTACTTTTCTATGTACAATGTTATGAAGGTAATTATAATTTGTTCAGTAATGGTTGCCAATATGTCATATTTTAAACGAGTTGTGATTATGATTTAAACATCGAATGAGAGAAACTTGATTATTCGCCTTACTTAGAAAGAGGTTGAAGATTAATACACAAACAATGACATTGGTTCCGGGCCAAACATAGTCATATTTACACATTTATAGATATTATTTGTTCTATATTTGAATTTCTATTAATAAATTTCAATAATTTCTTTTCGCAAAAATAACATTTTCATGAGAATAATCGTTAAGGACACATTAAGTGAGAGTAATTACATAATAAAAACGCATGTTGACTGTTTTTGAAGCGAATCAACAAACAAACAGCCACACAAACTGCGTAGGCTTTGACACCGAATGTAGACCGAAAGTAGAATCCCGTAAGTGTTAATAATGCCTTAAAATATCATTATACACTTAAGTTTTTGGTGAATTAAACGTGATTATAAATGAGGGAATACATACCTGGGTGAAAATAATAATGTATTCTATATAACTGACAAGACTCAATTCAAGAACATGAAAGAGCTTGTCTGAAATGCATGGTCATATGACACTGCATTGATTAAATATTCTGTTCATTGAGTTACTTCCCGTGACTCTTTTAATGTCGTTTAACAGTTGGAAAAAATGGTGGTAAAGATCCTAAAATGCCTTTTGAAAAAAAATTAAGATTTAAAATCATTTGAAATCAGAATACTAAAAAACCAACTATTGATCAATCAATCTATTAAAGTTCAATTTACATTTCTTCACAGTAATCTTTAACATTTTATTATAGTCTCAATTTAAAAAAAGCCATTTTGTACCTTTTTAAAGATTGTATAATTATTTCACCGTTGTTAAAGTTTGCATGTAAGTTTTGATTTTGTGTATTGGACTATAGCTCATTTCCAAAGTAAGACGATTGACTACCTCCTTTGTTTGTATGCTATGTATTTATTGTCTTATTGTAAATTTTGAATCTGTCTCACAGGTGCAAGAAAAATATGTAAAATATGTTTATTTGTAAATTTAATATTTACTCTAAATTTTTCATATTTACATGTTTACGATAAGTGTAATAGATATATTTCAAACGCTGTCTACAATAAAAATATTATCATACAGTGTCAAAATGACATACGCTTTTTTTTATAATTCAAAACTACTTTTGATTTGTTTGCTATAGTGTCCTATATTTGTAATTTTAAATTTATAGGATAAGTGTAAAACAGGATATTTAATCTTTTGGACATATATTACACTTTTAAAAATTATTTTAGATATTGAAGTACAAACTGATTAGCAATCGGTTACAAGGGTAAAACTTATACTCTAGTATATACACGTGAACGTTTTTCATAAAATCATACACACCTTTTTCAGTTTGACTATAGTCGACTTGCATATTGCATGTAAGTATTGAAGTATATTTTTTTAAGGACTGACCGTCCATTTTTTGTCTATTTTTTATTGCTCACCATTATATAAGTGCTATAAGACGTATGTATTTTGCAAAAAAGAAATTAAATTGAAAATATTCGAAATATTTTCCATTTCTGTTCGTTATTTCTAAACAAGATGATTCCTCGTTTTTCAATTTACTTTCAATTTACAAAAAACCCGGGTTTTTTTCGTAGCAATTATATTTTAGCCTGTTTTTAAACCTTTCCTCTTTTATATACTGGTATATTTGCGCTACACAGTGCATTGAATTCTTAACAAAGATATGCTTTTTTTATTTGAACTTAAGGGATTACTATATTTACCTATGTTAATAACAAAAAACAACCAATAACCAACGAGTACTGCCTTTAACAGACAAGCGTATGTTGCAACATTCTTGTCCTTTTTCAAACTACCCTTAATGTTGATGATTGTTTACTGCTATTAAATCTTCTCTTGTTTGTTTGCTATGGCTAATAAAGGAGTGTTTTTATAAGGAAATATATTCCGATGATTCATACCATCTTTTAATCTTAAATGTCCATCTCTTATATCTACCTATTGTACTTTTTTATTCTATTTTTTATTTCGAAACTGCACAACATTGATCTTTGACAAGAGATTTTTCATTATTATCTGCTTGAATATTTAGATTGTCTGGTCAGTAGCTATTATTTGTCTGCACATCAATAAAATATTTGTTTTTCAGATTACATAGTAAGGTGAAAAAAGTCTATATAAAATAATAATAAAATATGTTCCTGTTTCCTTTTACCAACACATCATATTGTTATTGTTTTCTATTTTCTTTTAGTTATATTGTTTTAAATCATAACGTTGAATTAAGTCATACAATCTTTGATCACATTTCAGAATGTGTTTGGCTATTATTATCTTGTCGCTCATAGTACAATGGGGACAGTGTGATAAAGTGTCACCTAAACCAGGCTTGAATATTTTTCAAGAGGATTATAAAAGTGTTGCGGAGACTTGCTTTGCCATTAGATTTGTGAGAAAAAACTGTAGAAATGACACAAACATGGTACTTAAACTATCTATTTTTTTAATTATATGTATGAAATCTAGCTTGTGTACTTTGGTACTACTTTTCAAGTAATTGAATTTTGTTGTTGCCTAAACAAAAACGGAAAGATTAGGTTAAAGCACAAAACAACAAATCATGCATAGTTATTTTCAATAATCCAGAGGAAGTTTGTGAATAGTTAATTTTAAACATGCATTGATTAACTTTTATATAATAATGTTAAAAAATCTCCATAAAAATAAAATTGAAACAATGCTTTGAAATACAATTTGAACTGTAATTTACGTTGTTTAGCAATTAAACAATAACATTTACGTGGATTTCCATGCACATAACTTTTATTTTAGATGATCGGGTTTGTGCTTTTACTGCGCGAGTGGGAACATCTATTAAAAATCTTGCCGTTAAGGGACGGGTTGTATTTAATACAGTCGTTTCGAACCAAGGATTGGGATATACCGCGTCTACCGGAATCCACAGCTCCTAGAGGTGGAATATACATGTTCGACTGGACAATTCTTCCATGGCAAGGATCAAATGCACACACCACACTCACTTTGAACGAAGGGTTTCAGTCATGGAATTAATGCGATTCTGGAAAGTCTGCTCGATCTTGTAGCAAAATAGCGGTACTGAAGCTTCAAGAAGAAGATAAAGTATGAATTGCAGTTTTCAGAGGACAAGCTGTCATACACTCAACATTTTCGTCTTTTTCTGACTACAAACTGTAAATAAACACTCGTTGTATCAAAAAGTATGATATGTGTAGAGGAATAACATATAATTTTTGCAATAAAAGTCATTGAGAGAGAGAGAGAGAGAGAGAGAGAGAGAGAGAGAGAGAGAGAGAGACAGAAAGAGAGAGACAGACAGAGTACTACAAAATGACAAATATATATAAAAAACCGCGAATCTGCACTTCCTCTCTGTGTTTGAAACTGAAATTGATCGCCAAAGATTTTTAAACGCATTTGCATAACAACAGACAAGAAATCTTTATTCTGTATGATAGCAATAAAATATTGGGAATAGATTTAATGTTGTGCGGATTTGTGAAAAAAAGCTGTAGAAATGGTACAAAGATAGGTATGAACATTATTTTATCTTTCACTACTATATACGAAAAATTAGCTTTATCTGTGTGGTCTAATAACGCTTTATTCATCATATAGATAACCAAACGGAAACTAGAAGATTGATTTTAAACTTTAGAATCAAATCAAATATTACTGCCTCCTATTTTCCATTTACGATTATCTGCATTCTTTCTGGATTATATTACATGAAACAATGTGTATAAAAAACCTCAGTGGACTACATACACATGTATTTAAGTAGTGGCTTTAAATAACATTTTGACATATTGTTTTTTTTTTCAAATATACACTCCTTTTTTGAATGAGGGATTGCCTTTGATGCTCAACTGGGAAAGCAAATAAGGAACCTGGCGATCAAAGGCCGACTTGTTTTTGATACAGTTAATTTGAACCAAGGATTGGGATATGATGCATCTACTGGAGTCTTCACGGTCCCTAGTGGCAGAATCTATGTGTTCGAATGGACAGTTCTTGCATGGGAAGGCTTGTATGCCCTCACTGCACTCGCCGTTTATGACCAGTTCAAATCATGGAGTCACTGCTACTCTGGAAAGTCCAATAATTGGCGATCTTGTAGCAAAATGTCGGAACTGAAGCTACATAAAAGAGATAAAGTAGGGATTGCAGTTAATAATTGGTCAGCTGACATTCATCATCAATGCACGTCTTTTTCTGGCTTTAAAGTGGAAGGAAAGTCAAAAACATAATTTATTTATTTTAATTAAGTGGTAAAAATTATCACATGTGGTCATGCTGTTTTGAAAATAAAATACGTAATTTAGCTTTAATGAACGTTTGAAGTTGGAGAAATCGTATTTACTGGAGGCTGACATGATGTAGAACTCTTTTGTATTAAAAACCAAAAACAATTAATTATTTTGACGTCACACCATCTATTCCGGTTTGGTTTACATATACAAATGAATGTACACAGTGCTCTGAATATAATTAATGCTGGTTTATGCCTTTCTGTTACTCAAATAATCGACTAAACAAAATTGATATTGTTTGAGTTCACACGTCAATCTAAAGAATAAATACATGTATCATTGTATGCATAAATATATGCATTTTTTTTTAAGTAAATGACAGCTGTTAATCTGCTATCATTCAAAGTTGAAAGCGACATCGATTAAATTTTTTATTCCAAGTCAAGTTCTTCGCTAACTGAATAAATGTTACAATTGTAATCGGGATGTTTAAAATTCATTCTTTAAAGTCGGAATTACCATGTCGAAATAACGACGGCAGGCATTTTCTATGATACTTAGCATCCGTTGACAATTTCCACATTTACGCGGAGATTTCTCCGACACTAACCTCCGCTTTTAGATTTCAACGAACATGCTCCATTGGACGTTAGTTTGTAGTTTGCAAAGGTAAAAGAACGGTCTCAAATCAATATTGTTTCAAATTTTCCAGAACTTGTCATTTAGAGCGAATATCATGATTTACTAAATAAATACTGAAGTTATGTTGATAAGACAAACCGGAATAGATGTTGTGACCTCATAGATTAAAGTTCAATGGCAGCCCTTATGGCGGCGGGAAATTTAAATTAAGCGATCGATTTTCTTGATTTATTCATTGTTCCGGGGTTTTTAATGAAAATAAATACGATTTACAATTATAGATGATGATAATTAATTGATTTATTGAACAACATATTTTTAGTTTCCTTCCCCTTTAAACTGTAAATTTGTATCATAACATGCTACACAAAAATTGAAGGCTTCCATAAGACGAAAAATAGTACTCTCATGTTGTTTTTTTTAAAGAAAGTAATAAAAGGTAACGGGTTGATTTTGTGTTAAAATAATTTAGTAGGGACAAAATGAGTTCAATTGCTATATATGATTAAACAGTGACGGTCAAAACTCTCAAATGTATGTTCAAAATCTTTCTTTAGATCTGAACCTGGTGATGATCATGCAAAATAAATATTGTCGAAAACTTTCATGTAAGGGTAACTAAATTACAAATGGAAAATTTGAATATTTAACTTCAAGTTGAGCAAATTTTGTATATCTAATATATTTGTAAAAATGAGCCCATCATGGCAAATTGCGCACGACCTGTCATTTCGTTAGACGACAATATCATGAAAAAGTTCAAGCAAGTTGTTCAATTATTAAAAGCCAAATTTAACTACTGTTTGATATCAACACCAATTAGAGCATTGATGTCATACTTAAAAACAACTTGTTTTTTTAATGTCATAAAGCAATTGACATTCTGTTTTGTGTGATTAGAGTTTTTTATTGAGTTCAAGCCGGGATAATACTAGTGACAACATGCACAAATTGTACGTAACTCAAAAGTTCCATGAAATGAATTTCTGATGTGATTTCACATTTCTAGAATACAACATGCAGTATGATTGTCAAGAAATTTTAAAAACTATAGACCTGTTAGCAGTATACACTTTTCTTACTTAACTAAAACGTTTGTAGTAAAGATGTAGAATTTGATTTTATTAAAAAAAGGGAGACTAAGTTATCTAGTAGGACATAATATGATATAAAGTCGCAAAGATCTTGTAGAAAATTTCAAATCTTTTTTTATGAACAAATATGCTATGCTTCGGTAAATTTATTTTGTGATTTAATAGTATATAACAATACAATCCCAGCAAAATTGCATCATTGTAATGGCATGAGCCGTTGTTGAGTAGTAACTATAGTAATATGTGTGGCATTTTAGCACCTTCGAAAACGTAGCATTTTTTCAGCGAAATCTTGGTATATTTGTCATGATACTGCAATTTTGAATGATAATCTAAAGAAACATACCTTGTGGTGCACAAGTGTTTACAGTCAAAACCCGTTCGGGTTCGGATCTTTTGCGGAACTAGGAAAGTAAAAAAATGTTAAGAATCAATAAATGTCTTTGCATTCCGGTGTCATAAAATATTTTGAACAACGTGATATACTGAACACGGGTTCATAATATTGCATCAATATATTGACCCCCCCCCCCACCATATAATATTGAACCCCGGGTTCAATAACTTATGGCCACGATATTTTGAACCCTGCTCTGATTTTCATTGCAGTTTGAGAGGAAATTCAAAATAGTTTTGCCGCGATATTTTGAACCCCTTCTGATTTTGTTTGCTATTGAAGAATATTTTGAAACCCCTTTCCAACAGGCATTGAAATAGGTAGGAGGTTCAAAATATCACGGTCATAATATTTTGAACCCCCTCTCCAATAGCACTGAAAAAAAGAGGTAGGTTCAAAATATCGAGGCCAAAATACTTTGAACCCCTTCTACAAAGGAAATTGAAAGAAGGAGGGGTTTCATTATATCGCGGCCATAATATTTTGACCCCCTATCCAAGAGCAATGAAAAATAAAGGGGCGTTCAAAGTATCAGGGCAATAATATTTTGAACCCCCTCTCTAATGGAAATTGGAAATAGGTAGGAGGCTTAAAATATCACGGCCATAATATTAAGAACCCCCTCTCAAATGTGAATTGGAAATAGAAGGGGGTTCATAATATCGGGGCCATAATATTTTTACCCCCCTCGTCAATTGAAATTGGAAATAGGAGGGGGGTCAAAATATCACGGCCATAATATTTTGATTGGAGAGGGGCTCCAATAGCAATGAAATTAGGGGGGGGGGGGGCAAAACATTGCGACCATAATACATATACATGTATTGTAAACCCCCTCTTTAATTGGAATAAGAAATCGGAGGGGGGTTAAATATGTTTGCGGCCATACTATTTTTAACCCCCTCTCCAGTAGCACTGAAAAAAAGTATTATATTTGACCCCCGTATCCAAGAGCAGTAAAAAATAGAGGTGTGTTCAGAATATCGCGACCATAGTATTTTGAACCCCCTTTCTAATGGGAAATGGAAATTGCAGGGGGGAGGGTCAAAAATCGCAGTAATAATATTTTAAACTCCCTCTCCAATAGCAATGAAAATTAGAAGGGGTTCAATATATCGAGATCATAATATTATGAACCCCCTCTCCATTGACAATGGAAATATGAGGAAGGTTAAACAAATTGGATTGAAAATTGGGGGGGGGTCAAAATATTGCGACCATAAAACATGTATTGTGAACCCCATCTCCAATGGGAATTGGAAATAGGAGGGGAGGGTGTGTCAATATTTGCGGCCATACTATTTAAAACCCCCTCTCTAATAACACAGAAAAATGAATGGGGGTCAATATACCGCAGCCATAATATTTTGAACACCGTCTCCAAAGGGAATTGGAGGTGCAAATTGTAGGAGATGGATCAACATATCGCGGCCTTAATATTTGAACTACCTCTCCAATAGCAATGAAAATTATGGGGGGGGGGGGTGTCAACATAACTATGGATTCGTCATATAATATGTCTCACAGTTTTGACACATTATGATATAATGCTTAATATGTTCAACCATTTCTTTGGGTTCATTTTTGTAAATACTTTGTCATATTCTTTTAAATCGAAATAAAAAACAAACTGCATTGTTTGATATTTAGAGGAGAGGTCAGGGATGGAAAATCTAAACTGAAATGGATAATATATACATGTACGTGGTCTTAATCCTGTTTGTCCCAGCTGACTGAAAAAAACCTTTTTTATTGTATTTATTTCAAACTAGTGAATGCGTATCAAATTTAGTGTCATTCTCTCTCTCTCTAAATTTGGTTCTTTAGGTCAATTTTCAATATAGATTCTATTACTGTTTCAAAGAAAAAATGACAATAACAATCCGTGAACCATCTCAAAAATCCAAATAAGAATTTCAGATAAAATACTGTTTTGAAAAACAATTTGGAGGGAGGGGGGGGGGATTCCCATTAAACTTCCCGTTTTATGCATACATAATTTATTCATATAGACGTAGAATACAACAATCTGTTCATTAATCATTCATGTTTACCTATTAATATTTAAGTTTTACGACCAATCTGTCGTGATAAACACAAATTATGAAATTAAAACATGCTAGGTTATGCATTATTATCCATTTGTATGCATAGTTTCAAACCAAAGTTGTCAGATTCAAAGTGTCTGCCCAATGGTTACTTGCCCTACACTTTCCACCATGATGTCAATTTAGGCACCCCGTTCTGGAAAGTTCTTTCCATTAATTCTTATATCGTTTTAATTGTTCCATTTTATTTATTAACTTTTCGTATTAGCCAAAGTACGATCCAAGGTATCTGCCTGCGATGCATGATGAACTCGTCCTACACTTTTCGTTAATTAGTCAATCCGCTTTCTTGGTTACCCCGTTCTGGAAAGTTCTATCCCATTCTCTCACCAGCGGTCGTGCTTCGCAAGTGAATGAGTATCAAAACTAAAATCGCCTACTAAAGAAACGAAATGACTTATTTTATTTATTCAACATTTGTCAAATCTTAACTTTATATATTCTCTAAGTAGGCTCACAGTAAATATATTTACTCTATACATAATCATTCAGTTTTATTTAATTGCAAGTATATATTTTGATAAAGACTATCCCTGATATGGATCCGCCAAAGCGTGTTCACCACCTTACTATCATTTTTGCTATTTCGGGCTTGTTTATCGAAAATGAAAGTAGGTTTTTGATTAATTACACAATAATAACTTATCAGTTAAAATTCAATTATACCTTTGGGCAAAATCTCACCTGTGTTGAAATACCAAAGGTGTAAGTACCCTGGTGCAGGCATTTTGTAGTTTTTTGGCAATATGCCTTAATCTATAAGTATAGATATTATAAGAAAACATTGTTAATCAATATGCTATTTCATTTCAATTTACATTTGTCTTGTTTGCAAAACATGTATTGTTATAATATATTCTGTAATATAAACTTACTGAATGAATGTAAATAAAACAAATCACTAGACATTTTGAACTTTGTATTGCATTTGTTCTATCAATTTTAGTATCAATTTACCGTTTAATGAGTCAAGCTGTTACAAAGCTTGCATTTATATATTTCAAATAAAAATGAAAGTTCTTTTAAAAACCACGCGTACAGACGTTAGTAAGGTTGAATACAATCATCTTGTACATTGCAAGTAAGTATTGAAAATTAAAGATTTAGGTATTATCTATTTTTTGTCAATTTACCATAATATGATTGCAATTTATTTCTAAAGTATATGATTGGCCGTTTTTATTTACATAAATGTTTTTCGTTTCATATTCGAAACAATGATAGTTTGTTTACAAATTTACGCACTTTTATACATACTTTCGTGTGAAAAAGTGCATTGAAGTTATAAGAATATTATTGCTTTTCTGTACCTTTTGCATTCAAGGAATTTGAGTTACTGTTACAGTTTTACTTATGTTCTACTTCTGTAACTAATGGCCATCTCTAGCTGTAACACAGTTCCGCATTCACAATACTCTCAATTCTGATGAGCGAATATTTGTCAAATATCTTTTTATGCTTTAAAATCGTTTATAAATTATGGTTGTCTAAGGGCGTCAAAAATGATATGTTCTATAATAGGAGATCTTTAGATTCATATGATTCATCGAAGGGAAAGATGCCTTTAAATTTAATTGATACATGTATATTGTTTTATTTTTGTTTACATAAATATGTGTATATGTTATTGAGAAAAAAATCTAACCGATCCCCACAGAATAAGTAAAAAAAAAGAAATAAATAGATGAATAAATAAATATAATCACGACAAAAAGAATATCTGCATATGAATAGATTACTATTTACAAATATGAGAGAAAAGTAAAATAGTTGATAAAATATATGTTTCCTTTTATCAGCATTTGTTTATGTTTTCTGACGTTTTTTGTTGTTGATAGAAATAGTTTATTCCTAACATTGAATTAAATTTACCATTTTTTATCATATTTTAGTATGTTTTTGGCTATCGTTATCCTCTCACTCTCAATACAATGGGGACAATGTGATAAAGTCTCACCCAAACCAGGCTTGAAAATTTTCAGAGAGGATTATAAAAGCGTTGAGGAGACTTGCTTTGCCGTTGGATTCGTGAGAAAAAATTGTAGAAATGAAACGAATACTGGTATTTACACTATTTAGTATTTAATGATATGTATGAGATCTACTTTGTGCAGATTGGTACTACTTTCCAAGTAATTGAATTTTGTTGATGACTAAACAAAAACGGAAAGATAAGATTAAAACACAAAACAGCTAATCAGGCGTTTTTATTTTTAAAATTCCAGAGCAAATTTGATTAGTTAATTTAAAACATGCATTGATTAACTTTTATATAATTATGTCAAAAATCCTCATAAATAATGCAACTGACACAATGCTTTGAAATACAATTTGAACTGTAATTTATTTTGTTTAGCAATTAAAAAGTAACATTTACTAGAATTTCGATCATGCATATAACTTTTATTTTAGATGATTAGTTTTATGCCTTTGATGCGCGAGTGGGAACATCAATTAAAAATCTTGGTGTAAACGGACGAGTTGTATTTAATACAGTTGTTTCAAACCATGGATTAGGATATAACGCGTCTTCCGGAATCTTCACAGCCTATAGAAGTGGAATATACGTGTTCGACTGGAGAATTCTTCCATGGCAAGGATCAAATGCACACACCGCAATCACTTTGAACGACAAGTTTCAGTCATGGAGTTACTGCGATTCTGGAAAATCCGGTATTTTGCAATCGTGTAGCAAAATGGCGATACTAAAGCTACAACGTGGGGATAAAGTCTGGATTGCAGTTTTCAGAGGACAAGCTGTCATTCACTCAACTTTCTCGTCTTTTTCTGGCTATAAACTGTAAAAAAATAAAAATTATTGAAAAGTTCTCAGAGTATTTTTTATGATCAATGAATTGTCAATTTAATTGTTTTTATTTTGAGATTGTAACCTAAAATAATGGTTGCGATTTTAGCAGTTTGTTGTAACCAAAACTTTGGTTACACAACTGTACAAAATCATGATGCTTAAAAAATAAATCGATGCTAAAATACCAAATAGCATATTAGTTATGCAATCGTGCACATTAATATCAATGATACAGAGAGAGAGAGAGAGAGAGAGAGAGAGAGAGAGAGAGAGAGAATATCAAACCTTCAGCATCGTCAGATAATTAAATTGAAATACGGTCAGGGGTGATTGAATCCATTAAAGCTTAATCAGGTATATGATAGATTTTATCACACCCGAGCGTTTTTGAGCGAGTGTTTGATCACCTCATGATATTCACAAAATGACTCCTTATTATTTATTATATTTTATATCTTTTCATAAATTTTCAGTAATTATACAATTAAATGTAAAATATTTATTGATGAAATGTATTGGAGTATATGTTACAACATTGATTCGGAGTGCTATCGTACACAAATACACTGGACAATGTAAATATGAAATATATTAACTTGCATTGCCAAGGTTGAATTTTTACCCAAATGGCTTATCTAAAAATATATATTTTTAAAGCAAGTATAGATATTTTAAAGAACATTGAATTAAAGCTAGAAACGAAGCTGAGAAGTTCAACGATTATTTTACTTCAGATTATTAGATGTTTTTATACAGAGTACATCTACACGCAATTCTAGAAATTTGTGAAGTTTAATTTTATCTTAATTTATCAAATTAATGGTGAAAAAACCCCCCTAAAGACTGATCTCTAAATCTACTCTTAAAATGTAACGATTTTTTTTCGTTTGGTGGTATTCTTTAAGATGGATAATGAATTGAACAAATTCGGAGCAGAGTAACCGAAACTTTTGCACAGGTATTTTCTAAGATCAGCATTAAATTAATAAATTTGCGTCGTTTTAATACATCAGTTTTCAATTTAAAGCTATAAAATCGCTGAATATAAAAACACAGTGCAAATACATACAGTATAACTTATATCCAAAAACTTTTCCAAAAATCCGTTACACTATGGTGTTCACTAATCGCTTTTAAGTTTTTTAGTGCATACCTTGATAAAATGTTTCAGTCAAATAACAAACGAATATTAATTAGTAAACACATGTTGTTTTTCGCGATGATGAGAACTGGGTTCTATTGCTGATGTCACTACTGTATTTCCATTGTTTTAATGATGCAAAGAGAAATCCCCCAATAAAAAATAGTTTTGACTTGCAACCTGTGTCATATGTCATGCGATATTAGTAAGATTGTATAGTAAAATCTAAGTAAGCAAAACCGGAAAAAATGTATACATCATCCAAAATATTATACAAAGCCTTTCTTAAACCAAGTTAAAGATAGGAGTCCTCTTCTCGTGAACACACTAATTTAATCGGATAACTGTTAATATTGTATGAATATAAAAAAATGAGGAATCAGTCTTTGAATATTGTGTATATTATGAAATACAGTTGGGCGTGATCAAATATATCATAATGTCCTTCGGGCTTTTTTGGATTTGATTACCCGTACCTTATTTGGTCATCTCCTAATGCTGCATTGCATGTATGTTTTACCAAAATATTTTTTTTTATTTCATCTTTTTATTAATCATCCATAATTTAGAGATTGTTAACAATGAAAACTTTCAGTCTCAATAAATATATTTGAATGCTAAATTCAATTTTTGGCCTAAATGTTGCTTGGCATCTCATTTTGTACAGCGAATTTTATTGAATAACCGTTTTAGTTGCAATTAAATCATTTTATAGTTTAAAAAGTAATGCATTGCTAAATCAATTATTTCATGTACTGTATTGCTTTTCATCATTTATGTCAAGAGGAGTCAGCCAGAAATTTTGCTTGAGTGTATACATTTAGATATATTCATTAAGATTAAAAAGCAATTTGCCCTTATTATCTTTATCTATATGGAAATGGACAGATAGTAACTCACAAAATATATCTTCTTGACAGTCATATTTTGAATTGAATATGATATTAACAATTGCCAAATATGCAAAATTTGAGGACAACGTCACATGCTCAAATATGAGCCATAGTTGAGAAATGAATCCACTCCCAACCGTTATATACATCTATAATTTAAATTCAAAGCCAAGGTTATCTTCACAGTGTAGGAACGGAAGTGTACATTTTTGGGTAGCGCTATTCGTCTAAGCGAGTAAACAAATTTAACACGTAGCTTTGCGTACAGTTAAAGACAGTGTCAGTGTAATATTATAATCAAATGATTTGAACAGAGGATTTAAAAAGCTTCTGGAACAATTCAATACGTAACGATAATGAACTGGCAAAAGTATAAAAGTTGTATATATTCTTTATGCAATATGATTTATAAGTGAACAAATAAGCAAGTGAATGAGCAAGTGAATTTTGATAATCAGTACTCAGGTTCACACTTCAAGACTGAAATCATTATTATGTACAAAATACAATCATTACAACTGAATTGAGGACATATAAAGGTATACATCTCAAGAAAAAAAACCCCTGACCTTGCTTTTTATGCTATTGCAAATAAAAGTAGAAAAAATCACCAGAATATCACGAGCTGTAATAATTTCATACTGTATGCGTAGTGCAAAACATTGTCATTTTACTGTACGCGTAGTTCTGTTAAAAGCATTGTAAAGTTTGTTTTGGAGAAGTTTGGTGTAGTATGGTAAGTTAACTAACTAACTAAATAGAATAACAATGGCATGAATGGACTATTTTCAAATAATTTTTCAATGATGGAAAACAAATATTGACGTTGCAATCCCCCCAAATAGGTAAAATAACACAATATATGTAATCACTACAAATAATTTGAGAAAAATAATAAGGCGCAAAGGGTGTTAGGAGTTAAAAGAATCCCTTATGTAGGTACTTGTGGTCATTTGTTGTTTGGTGCATGCTAGGTACCCCCAGAGAGTTGCAGGTTGCAGTATTTATTTTCCCAGAATATAGTTTGTGTATGTGTTTAAAAATTATCACCCCAAAAATGGGTAAGCAAACAGAAATCATTCACGTTGCCTCGTGTTATTACGAATGTTGGGGAAATCAGGATCGCCTCATCTAACTGAAAAAAATTAGATTACTTCAGAATTATGCACTCGTCTTTCATTTATTTGAGTTGAGAACTGAGTTGAGTAATTTCAAAATGTGGGTGACGTAGGGACGATATAACTTACACGCTGTTTTTTAACCTATTCTTTTCAACACCCCTCGCAGGCAGAATCACCTTTCATTTTAAGGGTGAATTCTGAAATGATTTTTCTCAGCTACATGTATAGGGATGAATCTTTCGGGAAATTATGTTTGACATCTAAGTTACGCCATGCAGGTTAAGATACTGATGCAAATAGTACATTCAGAGCATGGGTGTTTACGTTGTTGATTATTGTTATACGGTATCTTAGATAATGGATACTAAACAAATATAATTTACATGTATTTTTAATGTTATAAAAAGCGAGTTTTTAATGGAATAATAGTAATTCTGCAATAATCCTTTAAAATGGGTAGGGGGTCTTCGTGAAATCTAGTAAAACTAGTTTTTTGTCACAGATACGTTGTATTGTTTTCAAAGAGTGGGGGGGGGGGGGCATACAGGAATTGCAAGGAGAACCCCGAAAGCATATTTTTACAAAGATGAATATAAGAAAGAACTTTCACATACTGAATCGTTTTATGTGTGTAATGTTGTTAAGGTAAGCGAAATGACCTATGAGTATGACCCACAAACATCAGGGTTGGTGTGAGTTTAATATTATTTTTATTAATATAAACTTTTCTTCCATTTTGTTGGGACACAACAAAATGTCTACTTTGCAACGTCCACGCAAACAAGTGTTTATTGCAGAAAAAGTGCTGAAATGTACAGTATTTTGCTCCAGATAAAAAATTAGAGGCATTTAGCACAAGCACCTGGCGTTATGTATGTTTCTCATTATTAATAAAATAAAAAAAAATAATACACAATGTACACATCGTCGCAATCTTTTATTTATCTAAATCTGTCACATCAGCTGGAAGTTTCACTTGAAACTCATCGGTAAAATAATCTTGCAATGCTCTTCGTCTCCCGATCGGTCCATCAACATCTATACTTACAACCAGGCTTGGGGCGAATTACATTGTAAAGTAATGCATTACATTACCATAACTTCATAAATTTGGACATTAAATTACCATTACCATTACTTGATGTTCTTGAAATAATGCATTACATTACCATTGCATGAGTAAAGTAATGCATTACATTACCATTACATGAGTAAAGTAATGCATAAAGTAATGCATTACCATTACCATTACTTTATTTTAAAAAAGTAAACCTAGTAAAGAGGATTTGCAAATGTTTCAAATATAAAACACTTTTTAACATATCTACAGGTTCATGTTCAGTATCAGGTTCAAATTCAATGACTATACAAGGGTCATTCTTTATTTGCTCAATATATCATCATCTTGTGGCATTATGAACAACAAATTACATAAGTAAATATATATTTTTAGACATCTAGCATGGTACAATGTCATGTATGAAATAGAGACACATAATTACATGCATAACAAAAAACAATTTATGGAATAATGTTTTGGTTATTAAAGGCTAATTAGAGATGTGTCCCCAGATTACACAAATCTTTATTATTTTGCACACTTAACTGTATCAATTTATAAACATAGGGTTTCCCCCAGTTATAAGCCTTTCGGAGCTCTTTATTCTGAGGACACTTTAAGACAAAAGATTGCTGTTGCACTTAATGATCAAAGTTTCAAAGGGTTCATCTTTTAACTGCATCCTGTTAGGTTTTAAAATCTTCCCAGCTATACTAAATAAATGTTTTACAGGAGCAGTGGAAACTGGGACTGAATGATTGTTTGGCAATTTCTATCTCAGGATATATTATGTGCAATACTAGAACAAATACATGAATCTTGTATTTTCTATCAGTCCAAACTAATGTACTTAATATAAAACACAGAGAGAGAGAGAGAGAGAGAGAGAGAGAGAGAGAGAGATAGAGAGAGGAGTGAGAGAGAGAAATTATTTTCAAATGGGTAATAATATTGGAAGTGATTTTGATTTTCATCATGGATGGACAGCACATTCATTTTGTTTTAAAGGTGCATGTCTGTCCTCTATTCTATTGGGACATGGGGTAGGGGTGGGGATTGGGGTGTTTAGCACTTCTTATAACAATAGATTGTTTTGATACTTAGATTATCATGGGGGCATAGTGTGTTGTTGACACATTCTTTATTGAAGGGCAAACTAATTGGAGTAAATTGTTTAAATGATTTAAAACCCTTAATAAACACACTCTTAATTTTTATCTATTTAAACATTTTCTTGAGGTCAATAATTAAACATACTACATGTATAATTCACCTGTAATTGATTTCCTTTGTTCTTTGAAACCCTTACCTGTGCACCATTTCCACTTAGCTAAAATCAATCACCCATAAAAAATTCAGAATTTTAGTTAAGTGGGAAGACACCGTGTTGTTATATCTAGTAATATTAACAATTTAAAAATGAATTTTTAAAACTCTTATTTAATAATACAACTAAAACATTTTTATCTCAAGAATAAAAATTTTTGTCTTTAAAAGAAATTTAATCAAATTCAATTTCAGCTATTTATAACATTTCATAAATTGAACAAGCATAAATAAGCGTATCGTGACAAATATTTTTTTTTGGACCTTACTGTTTCAAACCTCAATAAATCACATACGCACGTATTGACTCGCATCACCTCGTACCTAAGTCTAAATTATACAAAGGTTCCACGATTAGTTTCGATTTGTCAATGTAGTATTAATTATCGAATGGCAGTGTGAACCTAGAAAAGCCCACTGTAATGTTTGGAACTACGCGTGCAGTTGTTTTACTGCGAATCAGAGCTAGCCGTAGAGACAGGTAAGAGCTACGCATACAGTAAACAATATCGAAGTATGGTCAGAAAAACTTCCATTTTCAAAGAATTTATTGCTTTCTTCATGCATGTAACTTTATTGTCTCAGAATTAACATATTAGGAAAATATTTTTACAACAAGAAACATTTATTTGTGAAAGAAAATGAGAAACACTTCTTTAGGTATTGTAATTCAATTTCTTATTCAATTTTTGTATGGTTTTGATCCAATAAGTTTTTTTTTCTAAAGAGAAACTTGATGATTTAAGGATGGAAACGATTAGTTTACCACCGTATAAAAATCAACACACTGTCCGTCCAGGTATTAGTTATTTACGTATTTTCAATCTATGATGAAAGTATTGTACGCAGTGCTACGTATTTGTTTTCTTGCTTCGACGAACAGCACTACCCAAAACTGTACACTTTCGTTCCTATACTGTAACCTTTTTCAATTCATTAATATACACTATTTGTTGTTAATTTTAGAACCAAATTCATGATCAAAACTTTACGATGCGACTCAACATAAATTCAATGGTCTAGGGTCCAACTTTTACCCAACGCAGTACAGTTAAGGCGGTCAATAAAAATATGGGCAAATTTTTGTGATGAAAACACGTATACTTTAGTTAAACTGGCATGTCCTTTTTAAAATCAATAACAGTCACTCAAATGCAATATATTTCTAAAATATATATATAACAGTACAATATTTTATGTTCATAGTGGTCACGTGATATGGCAGTCGCATGGTTCAAGCAGATGTATTTGTGGTTTTGAGGTCATTTAAAAAATTCAATATTGCAAGGGCATAATCATGTCAAAATTCACAACTGAATTATGAAATAACTTGATGTTATATCGTAGATTTTGAAAAACGGTGCGAACTTTTTAAGATAAGAATATTTGTTAGTAGAAACCGTAATTTATAATGCATATGTTGAATAATTTTAAAGGTCACAGGGTTAATTTCATTAAAAAATAATTAATTTGTAAGATTTTACAAGGATCGTAGAAGTTTTTAAGTTACATAGCATATTTCAAATTCACATGTAAAAGTTTGTTGGGATCAGGTAAGTGTATGCCCTTGCAATTAAGTGATTTATTTAGGTACTCAGATTTAAGATATACGATATTTTATACAAAACAGAGGTGGCTTCTTTATACGATGCATACTTTTAACAAAATGAAAATAAGACTATATAGGTAGCATTCTACTAATAATATTTTTAAACAAAATATTCATTTATACTTTTCCGTTAATGTATGACATTTATTTTTCTTCGCTATAAAACTGCACGATAGCCTTCAATGATTTAACTTAATGCGTCATTTTGAAGCATATGACGTCATATTTTGTAGTACAGCGAGAACGACATCTCGCTTATTATTCAGTGTGTACGATATAACGGACATTAAAATTGTAAGTAATAGCATTTGTTGTTTTTAATTAAAAGATTAGTATAAGTTAATTTTACTAATAAATAGATTAATAAGTACTTTCGAGGTTTGTAATATACTGTGATATCATAATGCACATTTCCCGTACTTTTTGTCTGAACGGAGTTTATTGACAGCCTTAACTGTGCTGCGAAGTTAATTGTCTTAATTTTGAATATTTAAAAATGATAATCGGGTAAAGTTTCAGTTTGGGTCGAAATTATTACTCCTGTTCTAAATCAACAACGTAATTTCATGTATGTATTTATGGTTTATGAGTTAATATTTAATATTTACGATTGATTAGATTCTTAAATGTAAATGTATTTATATAAATTTTTAAGTTAACATGTTGGATAAAAAATATGTGCAACATTTATATTTTTTAAACGTTTGCCTGAAATGAAGATATTTATTTGTAGGATTTCTAAATCTACCACTAGGTTAAGGGGTATATCTGTCTTATTTACATTAGTGTCATTTATTTTTAACTTTGAACTTACTGGAGAGACGTAACCAAAAAAAATCACTAAACGTTTTAAACTTGTATTACATTTGTTCTAACAACTTTGATATTACCTTACAGTTTAATGAGACGAGCCGTTACAAGTTTATTTATTCTATAAATATCACACAAACAGTTACCAGTTTGAACACAATCGTTCCTTACGTTGCAAGTGAGTACTGAAAACATGTATTTATATATTTTACCTTTTTGTCATTTACGCTTTTTTGAAATACTTTAAAAACAAATTAAGCGCTCGTTTTTAATTTTACATTTTTTTTTGGTTTCATGTTTGTAGTAATGTAACTTAGAATGTTTGCAAGTTCACAGCGCATTCTTTTATAGATACAATTGTGTTACAAAGTGCATTGATGTCATAAAAATATGAATGTTTTATTTTACTTTTTGTTCTCAAGGAATTACGGTTTTACCTATGTTTTTTTTACTTACAACTAATGACCAATAAATATAGTTTTACACAGACACGTTCCTGCTGTGACAAAAGTTCGCCATCAAAATGATTTAATAATGAGATCGTTTTTTAAAATAAGGAAAATGCTGTTTATGGTTTGCTATGAATAAAAGAAAACTTAAAGAGAATAGCACAAAGAGAAGTATTTACCAAATTTACTATTCAAGTTTCAATATGCACTCGAATTTTTGTAGTTTGATGATGCTTTCCTATTTAATAATTTTCTTGTTTGATATACATTATATCATTATATCATTATCTCGGACATTCCATAAAAATCTTTTTCCATTGTCGTTGCATACATTTTTGACAATTAAACGATAATATGTATTCATTAAGATTACTAGTATGTGATACCCCCTCCTCCCAAAAAATAAAATTAAAATGAATGAAAGTAATTTTCTCAAATATCATTTTGATAACTTCAATTTACTAATCTGAACAATAAAGACATCACGGTTTTCGAAATTTTTATAGGGTTGATTTTAACATAATAGTTCATGTACAATTAATATTTATTCAAGGTAATCATGATGTTGCCTTTGATGCTCGATTGGAAAAACAAATAAAGAACCTTGCGACCAAAGGCCGGGTTGTTTTTTAAACAGTTAATCTTAACAAAGGATCGGGATATGACGCATCTACTAAAATCTTCACGGTCCCTTGTGGCGGAATCTACGTGTTCGACTGGACAATTTTTGCATGGTTCGGCTTAGATGCCCACACCGCACTTACTGTTAATGACCAGTTTAAATCATGGAATCACTGCAACTCTGGAAAGTCCAATAATTGGCAATCCAGTAGCAAAATAGGAGTAATGAAGCTACATAAAGGAGATAAAGTCTGGATTGCAGTTTTTAGTGGATCTGCTGACATTCACTATCCATACACGTCTTTTTCTGGCTTTAAACTGTAAATTTGTAACATAACTTGCTACACAAAAAAGGAAGGCTTCCAATAGACGAAAATCTTACTCTCGTGTTGTTTTTTTGTGAAGAAAGTAATAAAAGGTAACGGGTAGTTTTTGTGTTAAAATAATAAAGTATCGCCAAAATGAGTTCAATTGCGAATGATGATTAAACAGTGCCAATCAAAACTCTCAATGGTATGTTCAAAATCTTTTTTGTTTTAGATCTGAACCTGTTGATGATCATGCAAAAAAATAGAGTCGAAAACTTTAATGTAAGGGTAACTAAAATTACAAATAGAAAATTTAGAATATTTAAATTCAAGTTGAGCAAATTTTGTCATAATGATCCCATCATAGCAAATTGCGCATGACCATGTCATTTCTTTAGACGGCAATAATGTCATAAAAATCTTCAAACAAGTTGTTGAATTATTAAAAGCCAAATTCAAATGCAGTTTGATATAGTTGATTCATAATTTAACAAATCAACACCAATTAGAGCATTTATTTCATACTTAAAAGAACTTGTTTTTTTAATCTGAATAATAGATGTTTTGCAATAAACATTGTTTTGTGTTACTAGAGTTTTGTATGATCATCCAATAGTACGTCTAAGTGGTGATTTTCTGCGGACAACAATGTTATTTATATCTTATGATTGTCATAAATCAACCTTGAGTTAGCATTAAAACATCAATCTCTTTGTAAAACAGACTCAAGCCGAGATAACTACATTGACAGCACGCACAAAATGTACGGAACTGACAGTTCCATGCAAAAACTTCTTTTCTGATTCCACATTTCTATAGTCTTAAATTTTTCAATATTTATAAATACCTATTGATTCAGACGATGTTCACTCAGTAGTATAAGAAACTCCCAAGATTTCCCTTTTAAAACGCCCCTCTAGCTTCTCAAGTTTCAGTACACGGCTAAAAATAGAAAGTCTACGGGGATTTTGCATTGCATCAGCCATAATGAAGCCTGGATGATATTCGAGTGACTTCCGAATGGAGAAAAGATGTCAATATTCCCTATTATGAATCTCCGTAGGAAATCTGTTTTAAATGTTTTAAATGATAATGTGTGAATGAAGTTGGAAATTTTCCCTTTCATCTATTTCAATCGCACTTATTTCACAGTTATGTGTATTTTTATTAAAATCACCCAAATGTGCAGCATAAATATCTTAATTGGGACAGACTTTAGTATACAACAGGCAGGATGATTGTTAAGAACGTTCTAAAACCAAAACCCAAGTCCAATTTCAATCAATGCAAAAATAATTGACAAACAACTATTGACATAATAAGTTTCTACTCGTATAAAGTATTTGGTTTCAGCCAAAAGAATGTGAACTGTTAGAACTGTAGTTGAAAATACAGAATTTATAATTGTAAAAAAAGTGAAAATAATACATACAGTTCAATTAATTTACTTATCTAAACACGATTTTAAATGGAGGAATTCAAACGCATTCTCAAACCTTATAGAACAAAATGTACCAATATGAGTCACGTATTTAAATTTTAAGCACTTGATAATTATAAATGTTTGTAGAAACTACATTTAAGCTTGTTGAAATATTTCCTTTTATGTTTCTAAAGATAATTTGTCATTTTAAAAAATTGTATAAGTTTGTTATGAAGGTCAACTCTTTACGTCGAATCCTATACTGACGTCAGCAAACCCGCAAGCTACATTAACCACAACAAAAGAACGCGATGCAATGGAGTACATACCATTTACTGAGGATGAAATATTGAGCTTTTTCAACGAGCTTTGAATAGTTGATATCGATATCCTGTAACAATTTCAGGAAGACTAGATATTTTACTGGTTATTTCTGACTGAAAGCAACGCCGTCATTATTTGTATGTGCATATTTTCACATGAGGCTAGCATCATATTCAGTTTGTTTTCATGCGTGGAGTAGAGAAAAATCTAATGCCAAAAGTCCACTCTCATGTTAAGATGATCCTTTATTGTTCACCCCTATTCGGTTGTCGGAGGATATCATGCGATAAAATTATCTTACATAATAAAATATCATTTGTATAGCTAAAAACTAATATGTTTTACGGTTTGACTGTTTAGAGGGCGAAGCCATTAGCATATCATTATTTCCCATTTTGCAAATTATTCTGAATTTTTTTTTTTTTTGGGGGGGGGGAGGATTTTAATTTATTACTTTTATGCATTTGCAGTGTCTATCTCCAAAAGCCAACACAAACGTTTAAAGACACTAACGAGATTTCAGCGCAAGATTCAAAATGGCAAAGAGTACGGACCGCCATCTTGAACGATGATTTTCAAGTTATATAGAGTATAGTTTTTTATCCAAAATTCTCATTATTCTCACATATGAACGCTATATAAATAGAGAGCTTCGCTCTCTATTATTTAACAATGAAAATATAAATATTTCGGGTCTCAATTTCTATATTTGTTCTGTATATTTACATATGTTAAACCCTTTTTCTCAAGAAGATTGATATTAATACTCTTAAAATGGCAAAAGACAATCCAACCTTCACAAGACTGTTACGTCAATTTTATGATTAACCAAGTAGTTTACTTAATATTTTTGACTTGCCAAACGTTTTGCCAATTGGCAGGATGGAAAGTGGTATTAATTATCAATATGCTCAATAATATCCATACTCTAGAGATGCACATCTTTCATTGTACTAGAAATCGGTAATATACACTCTCGAATCAGCAGGTTGACCAAACGTAAATATTGTCTACTAAGGGTAATCGCGGTGCACTATTGATCCAAATTGTTCAGCTTTAAAATTTGAGCACGTTCTAATATGTTTTAACAAATCTCTTCTTCACAAGGAGATAAATATAGCCCTAAAATTGGCCACGACCATTCAGTCCTCTTAATAGGACAGAAAAAACAGGAATCGTTTTTTAAAGAACAGGGTAATACACAACCCCGCATTGATCTGAAATGTCACCATTGTAGGATAATTTGTTGTTGAACTAAAGTTTATTTATTTGACGACTCATGATTAAATCATAACAACTTCCAGGAATCTTTTTTTTACAGAATATTATTGCAAATAAATACAAAATTAAAACCGAAGTGCAGAGTTTGCATTCACCATTCATCCATTTAGACGTAGACACCAATAATCTGTTCATTAATCATGGCATTAATGATTACAAATATCGAACGTCTAAGGTTCCTAATCAATCTGATCTGTCGCAGTATAAAAATGTATGAAATTAAAACACGCTAGGTTATGCATTATTTTCTATTTACATGCATATTTTAAACGTATAAAATATGTCCGCGATGCAAGATGAACTGGTCCTACACTTTTCGTTAATTAGTCAATCTTGGTTACCCCGTTCTGGAGAGTACTAGTTCTATCCCATTCTCTCACCAGAGGTCGAGGTTCACAAGCGAATGAGTATCATAACTTAAATCGCCTACTAAAAAACGAATTGAATTATTTTTTTTATTCCAAATTTGTCGAATCCGAACTTCTATGTATTCTATAAGTAGACCAACAGTTAATATATTCACTCTTTACGTAATCGCGTCTATGTTAAGTCTGTCCAATTAATTTCACAGCGATATGCAGAAAGTCACTTTCTGTACTTCATAAGATATTACGTAGTAGTTAATTTTGACGTCACGATCTGCATTCCTTTCCATCGTTCTAAGGGAATGTATCGTAAAGTAATAAGTGATATTCATTGTGCATAATAAAACCGCTTCGTTCCTTTACATAGACACTGTTGTAAAATACTAGTGATACTAAATTCAATATCACCGATATGGAGTATAAAAAAAATCAACAGTTTTAAAGCTTCGTAATAGGTAAATAACTATTCATAAACTAATGGTTTTGGGACTCCCCCTGCCACGTGTAATCTAATGAATGGTGATAGGTATATGCAAAAAAAAAAAAAAAACGGCTTGGCGCAAGTGAAAGATAAAAACAATCTCATTATATTTTACGTGAAATTGGAAGAGAAAATAAGTACCAATGTGAATCTTGCTGGAGGAAACCTACCGATTGACCCGATTTTGTGTAAATTGAGCCTAAAAGGTAAAAATGTGCCTAATTTCGATGGCAGTGCGAAATGTTTTGACAATATTTAAAAAAAAACCCGAAATATTTATATGATCTCCCAGCAAGATCTGCAAAATACATTACTTATCGAAGAATTTTTTCATAAAAATATTTTTGATTTAATGTCATTATTCACTTGCACCGATGCGATTTTTATAGATTATTTACTGCGTTAGAATACACCCGTCACGTGCGTAAGGAAAATATATGACGTCACAAAAATACATTAAATATAGTGTTGGATGTCACTGTTAATTTATGTAATAAAAGGTTAAAGAAACTCGCTTGGTTAAAGTATGTTTCGATCATTAAAAAGGTATCATTTTTAGATATATATTGACCTTCGGACCGCCTTAACATAGCCGCGATCATTTAATATTATTTCATTGGAAGCATATATTTTGATCGAGACTATCCCTTACTTGGATACACCAAAGTGTGTCCACCACCCTACCTCATTTTTGCTATTTCGGGCTTATTTATCGAAAGTGAAAGTAGGTTTTGGTTAATTTCACAATTATAACTTTTATATATATATATATATATATATATATATATATATATATATATATATATATATATATATATATATATATATATCAGTTGTCATACTTAATTTAAAACGCGTTTGTAAAAAACCTCATGTCCAGTGTAATCTGTTTGGGTGAATAAAATATATACCTGTATGTAAAGGGCATGAATAGTGTTTTCCTTCCAATACTGTAAATTATAGGTATGTATCAATAAACTTTCCAAGAGTAGTTGAAATATAGTAAGGCGCTATTTGAAGATGAAAGAAGAATAACTCGCATTTATAAATCTTTGCCAAATTTTTTAAAATAAAATTCAATACATATCTTTATGTAGAATTTTATTAGAATAACAGATTAAGAAATATATCATTTAAAACCTATTTTGTTAAGCGCTAAATAATCCTATTATATTATGTATTCATAATCAATATGAAAATGCTTATCGTACAGCCTATTAATTAAAGGTAATTTTTAAGCCAAGTACACCTTCATTTAATTAGCCCCCCCCCTCCCCACCAAAATAAATAAAACAAACAAACAACAAACAAAACAAAACAAAACAAAAACACCCACCAACCCCCCCCCCCCCCAAAAAAAAAACCCCAACAATTAAACAAACAGGATAAACACAGAAATCCTTCATAAAATCGTCGTGGAATCATAGGTTTTTTGGAAAGCTTCGACAAACCTGGTTAGGGAAGTATAATTACACTTTATCTCAGAAAAATACGTTATAAAACAGCGTGATTCAATTTCCCAGACAAAATCAATGCTACTTGCCTTACAGTTATCATGAATATTAATATTTTCAGAGGATTCATCTTCGAGAACAAATCGATTTCATTTTTCTTAATGTTTTAAAAATCAATGCGGGGACGAGATAACAAAGAAGTACCTTGAATAATTAAAATGATCAATGGATTGTTTTCTTTGTAGACAAAACTTATGAACAAACAATGACATTACTTTTCGTACCTAATTCTGAGTGAAAAGCAAGTAAATTTTTTGAGTCGTCAATCATGCGCGTTACAACTTTGCAAATTTGGATTTTATGTTTCTGATAAAATTATTCATTAAGAAATATCTCCATACTGGGTTCACTTTGGGTTTACTCTGGGTCCACCTCAGTAAAACCAGAGTAAACCCAGCAAGTAGTCAGGGTTTAGTTGAGATTTACTTTCTGTTAAGTTGTGTCTGATCGGTACTGTACTTAAAGTTTTATTTATAACATCAGGCTGAAAATAAAACGAACGAAATCTTTTATTCGCTTTACAATTGTGTTCGTTTAAAGTTAAAACGCACTACACGTCTCGCCTCTTTGTTTTGACTTAATTCTAAATATTGATTTATCGAATACGATTTTAATGTCTTCATAAATTTTGCTTCCACGGGTCTTACTTTTATTCAGAGGTCAAAAGTTTATTTTCTCACAAATAAATGGGTTTTCATAAGAGCAAGGTCTGTCATTCCATTCACCAGTCCTATACATGTCAACGCAGTCACGAGTGTGAGCATCGGGCGGATTATATAGGCTTGGTTCAATTCTATGCCAGTTGGTAAAGAATACGGACGTGTTCGAGTGGTCCCATACGTATTGACCTTCAGTGTCCAGATCGTTAAGTCCGGTCCATGCCGTGCAGCCCCTATAAAGTTGTGTAGGGCAATTATCTACAATACAACAGTGTTTATTGTTAATGTTATGTATTCACCATTTAAGAAAATACATTGTAGCTTTCATTCTCAAGAAGTAATATTGTAATCTATTGGAAAATATTACCAGTGGCATATCTAGATCGTTGACTTTTGTGTATATTTGGAAGAGGCGGAGTGTATGATTTTGACTTTTTAAAGGCTTATTAGGACCAGTACGTTACAACCTTAAATTTAAACATGTTTTTACATTAAAAACACATATAGGACTAAAGCTTGTTATGATTTAACAAAAGGAAATCACTGTTAAAGATTCACCAATGTGTAATATACTTAAAATAATTATGGAAAAATTTAATGTCAAAGTTTTTGTATATTTTTTTCACTCTAGGATGACTTTTATTTTATTTTGATACATTATTTAAAAAAATGAGACAGAGGGATCCACCTTCGTTCAGAAACACTAAAAAATATAAAAAAATATGCAATCAAGCTATCTATAGGTTTTTTGAGTAAAGTTTTTTTTTTCTAAGGTTGAAAGTTTCATAATTTATATACTGACCGTTTATTCATTTTTTTTAAAATGAAAGATCTACTTTTTTATCAACTTCTATATGCATCACATTATATATAGTTATTACCAAATTTGAAGTATCGCATAATATAAAGACAAATTTGATTTATATTATTTCTAACATAATATTAATTTTCTTGTAAAGAATGTAAAGAAAATTACTAATACAATTTAATTACCATTGTATAGAAACGTCATGGCCAACCAGTCAGCTTCTTCTTTGTCTTCAATCTCTACCAGGTATGAACACATGTTCTGACACTCAAACTAGTATCAAACAGTAAATCAAACTCTTAGAATACATTTTCTGGAAATGTGCATTGTCTGAATTGAACTCATACATATTGCTACCTCTGATGCTAGTTAAAGTGTGTAAAACATCCGTTTACTGTAAACGAAAATGTATATAATTTACTTTACTTTAAAATTTATAAACAATAATCGCTTTTACATTGGGATCACGCCTACGAAATATTTAGTGCTATGATTTAATATCAATTTATGATAGCTAAAAGTGATAATTTAAAAAATTAGATAAATTTTCGATGGCATCGAAATTATCTTGTCGCTTTTTATCATTACGTACAAATATGGAACGCTAATACTCCTGATTATATAAGATATCGGATGCTATGGTCTAATTTTAACAAGTTTACTCAAATTTTGTTTGAAAAAATCTGCATTAAACGTGTTTTTTCCTATCTAAAATGTAATCAAAGTACTGAAGTACTGACGGGAGTTGATTTTATCGATTATCATTTATTTTAAAATCAACTTATCTTGCATGGCAATTAGTTTCTAGTCTGTATTTGGATAACGCGCTTTTTTAAATATAGATTTTTAGACTTTTTTGACAAGAATTTCGAGAAACCCCATTTGAATCATGTTGTGTGATATTTAATGATGAATTTTAAACTGTGTATTAGTAATCGAAACAATTCTAAAAATGGTATGGATCCAAGCACTATTGATCTCGAACTCTCGTCTCGTTCAACCAGACGTTTGGCTGTCTCCGTTAATCTCCGATATTAAATCTCTATATTAAACTCTGGCGTAGGAATATATGAGACTACAAAAATATTTAACTTGTTCGTAATATATAAAATCTTGCTATTTTCAAAGTGTTTACAGATAAGTTTCCTTGAAAAACAATGCTTCAGCATACATTACATTAATTTTTCTATTATTTTCAAGAACTAAGTCTTATCAGCGGTGATGATTTGTGCTGAGGTCCAAACACTATTTCACTTTCGGTTTGCCAGAATAACTGCATAGGAGAGTTGATTAAAATCAACTCCCAAAAATTAAAGCGATAAATGAAAATAGAAGAGTAAAACACAGATTAAGTTATCTGTGAAAGACACTTGTTACAATTATTTGTTTTGTATGCTGTAATGATATTTACTTATCTTATGAAAAACGTTGTTATTTCATCTACTAATCCATAATTCATTATAAATCAAAAACTTACATATAATACAGTAATCAAGGGCACCGCAAAGCGAAGCATCCCTTCGCAAAATGAAAATATTGTGCGGGGAAATGCATTATTGAGAAATAAACAAGAAATTGAAGAGGCAAAATATTTAACTGGTTTAAAACTATTTGAATTAAAATATTTTGTTTTTTCCTATCCCCATGCACGCTCTGTGTGTATCCATGGGGGATGGGTGTATTTGCGTGGTTGTACAACTGTTCCCATTACTAGGGAAACACACCACAAACGTGTTAAACTTATATAAACTTATGTAATATACTTTAATAAATTCTCTTTATCCAGTGATATGAATTACGCATGTAGACAATCTTAGTGTAGGCAAATTTAAGTTTCCTATTGAAAAGGAAACGTAGCTTGGATCTGGCGATTTATAGTCTGCTCTATGAGAAAATTAGAGTTAACATGTCGTAAATTTTAAAAAGAGTAAAATATTTTCAGCGATTAACATGAAATGAATGCCCGGTTAATCATGTTAACGATATTGGACAAAGTCTCTTCTGAATTATGAACCTGTTCTTCTCTAAAGAGTTCGTTATATATAGCCCGAAATTCAGCTCAGACGGCTGCTTGATTCGATAAAATCAGGTTGAACTTAATCTCCTGCTTCCCTTAGTTTTTCACTTTGGACATCCTTTCAACTCAACATTTCTCAAAAATGTTTGCTTCTTTCCTTAACAGGGCTTCCATCTAACAATATATCAAGTTGTTGATTTGAAATGTTTACTTTCACGAACCGGAAGTCGTACATAAATTTCTTAGTGTTGTAATTTTAACGATATCATAAAAAAATATATAATGGAATTCCTTGAAAATAAATAGGATGTTGTCCTTTAAACATGCTTATGAAGTGTACGAAGTTTGATATACATGCATGCGAGGGTTTTCTTTAAATTTTGCTAAAACAGCTGAAATGGACACACACACATATATCCATACATACACACACACGCACAGCAGCGATGTTATATCCCCCTCGCAACAAGGTGTGCGAGGGGATAATAACAAACATTCAAACACACATTAAGCTATTAACTTTATTAACTCACCGTGACGTTGTTCTGTCACGCTACTTTCGCTTTAGGTGATTGATTACTCTTACTCAGAAATTTCGATTGATAACTCGTATACAAAAATGATTATGACATTGATTTAATGAAATAATAATTTGTTATAGTATTAATGTTTTGGAAAGCCACATGCATTTTTTTTTTATTTTACAGAAGTGTGCAATCTATGATAAATATTTTTAGTTTTGAACGAATTTTGTCATAATGTATGCCCCCTTCCTTTACAATGGTGTAATTTTATCTAAGTTTATGCAAAAAAATTTGACCTATTAATATGACATTGCATCTGTTTTAATCTTTTACAATGAGGCATATTTGTGCAAACGTTGAGGACATTCTATTGGAAGGTTTTTTTTTCATTTGCTAGAAAATTGAAATGGAGTGCACACATACATACATACATACATACATACATACATACATACATACATACATACATACATACATACATACATACATACATACATACATACATACATACATACATACATACATACATACATACATACATACATACATACATACATACATACATACATACATACATACATACGAACAAACACACACACGCACGGTAGCGATGTTATATCCCCTTCGCAACAAGTTGCGCGAGGGGATAAAAAGCATAAAAATTTTAAGAAAAAAATTGATAATGATGAGAATGTTATAATTTACTTTTGCGTCTGACCATTTGACTGTCTGCTGTCCATAGAAATAACAGTGTCCTTTAAACTCTACCCAGTCAGAAGCACAACCTTAAAAATATCAAACAAATATAAAAGCTTAAACGATACAAGTATGCCAGTAAATTGAACTAGTATATGTGAAAAAAATGTAAAGATTGCAATTGCATAAAATACAATTCCAATTAGAAATTTACGTGGAATATATGTTAAGATGTAAATAAAAATACATTGGCTTTGCAAACTATATGATACAGTGCATACCAGGCTTAGGGAAAATTACATTGTAAAGTAATGCATCACATTACTTTTACATAAGTTAAGAAAAACACTATCATTACATTTACCTTGTGAAAATTGTGAAAAGTTGATCAGTTTTAAAAAAGTAAAACTCAATAAAGATTTCTTTGTGTAAATGTTTAATACATGTATAAATTTTCATTTACGAATGATTCCCCTTATTATAAGAAACAATGGTTCATGCTGGTTATGAAGGTACCAATCGTAGCAGATTACATAAGCCACTAAAGCGGGTTTGTATTTTTTTCTCCAATGTCGCCCACATTAATCACCAAAACATATCAACATGATATCTTTAGATTCATCTCCCCCCCCCCCCAAAAAAAAAAAAATCAAATTGAATGTTTTATAAATAAAGATTATCTCTTCCTTTTTATAAAACTTTATACTCTTTTAAGCGACCAAGAAAGTTTTTTTTCTAAGAAATAAAATTTAAATAATATAAAGGATCAAGATTTCAATTGACAAAAAAAATCCTTAATGTTGATAAAATCCAGTTTAAGTCGGTAATTGTTTTTACAGAAGTGAACATTAAACAGCAAAAATCTAATAAAAGAACAGGTAGTTTTTGTGTTTTATGAAGAATAACTTCTTTGGTACTTTAAACTGGGTAAATTTATAGTAAATCAATTACCTACAGTAAATCATACTGTAGGTCATTCGTTCATTAAAAGTATACGCATAAAAATAAATTGTCCAAAAAAATTGTTAGAAGGGAATATTGTAGTCGAAATCAAAGTTCAATGAAACAATTTTGTTTATTCGCTAATGTTTATACATGTATAGGCTCCAAATTAAGTATGGAACTCAGTTTTTTTTTTTTATCAAACATAGAAAAATTGCTTAAGCATCTCAACAAGCAAGAAAGAATTGGCTATCCATGAAATAAGCAACAATGCATTTCACTGATATCTTAACCTGAGTAATTCTAAAGATATGTATTATCATAACATATTTGGTGATTTGCGTCCAACAACAAGACGTCTTCTGGTCCTTGAAACCAAGACATTTTTATGATTATAGGGTTATAATATACATTTCTATAAATGGGAATCGATAACAACAACTACGATCGTTCAATGAATTCCATATTGTTCATCTTTTGATCTAAAACAATATTTTAATGTACTTTTTTAAAACGCGTTAAAATGCTGACGATAATAATTGTGTTCTACGTCGTCTGTTTCTGAGAGTGGTAATATGAATTTTGAAAACCATACTTGGGAGACGTGGTAAATCAGATCACACTCTCAAAAGTTGACAATATGAAGAAAAGAAAAGAAAAATGGCTATATGATAAAAGAAAAAAACTGCTTTCAAAATCTGTTTTTTTACCTTTTCTGAACTGTTGCATTTCGGAAGACCAGGAAGGCTCCTGCTGGTAAAAATAAACATCGCTCTCCATAACATGAACTCCCATGCATTGTTTACCTATCGTGTTGTAGATAAACCTAACACAACAATTGTCATTAAAACACTTTACACCACAAGAGATGACAGTTGAGGCCCGCTCATAAAACACTACCAAGGGGGGTGGTGCTTCTTTGTTGGCCAAATCTGAATAGTACACCTCCCTCTGTTCACAGTAACATATGAACGAAAAAGTCAAAAGAAAAAGAATTGAAAGTCTTGTCATGATCTTACTTCCGTGAACTTGTTTAACTAAATTTCGCACCATCCTTGCTTTTGGAGAATATAAAATTTTCTTGAATGCTCAGATATTTATATACATATGAAATATTGATTGTAATCAATACTTAGAGAGCTAGCACTTTATGAAAAAAGAAGGAAAAGAAAATCGTGCTACGGTACTGTTAACAAAGGAAAAATTCGATACACTTGCAGCGTAACCAGTTGTTTTTTACTGTTTTCAATTACAAGGCTTCCGTTAAATGTTTGTCATTAAAGCCTGCTTAACTTATAGTTAAGAGGATACAAATGTAACCACCCCTCTATCGTGTTATTGAGTATATTGAAATCATGCATTTATAAATAAGCAATTTTGTCACATATGTTTCCTTTATGATATAATGTTGTGACATTATTTTTTTTTACTGATTGTTTTTTCTGTATATGAAAATTACAATATTGCGAATGTGGAGAATTTATTAGTTCTATTGGATTTTTATTTGAATTATCTTACTACTACTTTATCTATTTTGTACGATTAAATAAAGATTTGACTATAACATTGTCTTTTCATGAAAAAAAAATAGGAGGCAAATGGAAAGAAATTAATACGATTTCAAATTAACTTATACGAGTGAGAACTTGATTAAAATAGCATATCTTTATAATTGTACAATTATAGTTGTAAAACGTACACTGTCTAACCCATGTTTTTAATCGAATAAATTGTGCTGTGATTAAATTCATTTCTCATTAAAAAATATGGTCATCTCAAAAATATATTCTTTACTCTTATATATTATTTTGTCAGGAAAATGTTATTATGAAATAAAAATATGAAACATAAAATCAAAATCAGTTCATAAGACTTAATTTTGAAAAAAAAGTAAACTTTAAAACTATTATTATTTACCTATTCAGTGTTTTATACGAGCTATTTCAGAGCTGTTTAACATTACTAAGGATGTTTTTTTTTTACTTAGAAAACCCATATTTCGAATGTGTCATGCATTTGATTAGTTTGGATATCGTGGGATTATTTACATCCTTTTATTCAGATGTCCTTCTTTTGAAAACACCAAGGTAACTCATTACCACACATCAATTCATAGGATAAAATTGAGTTATCTTTCTTTATTGTTATAAAATTCTTTTGTTTTCTTTTGGTTGATTTACCTCTTCTCTGTACCTAGAGTTGAAACATCATCATACATTGATTTCATAGTATTCCTTTTTTTAAGTAATTTCCAATATTACATTTTTTTCGCCAGATTTTAATCAAATGGTTAGGGATAAGAACTTAGATACTATGAATTATAAAGACTTGAATGATCCCAAAGCTCGGTCTGAATTAATTACTCTGATCCGTGTTTCTTTTTCTAGGTACCATTTACTAAAAAAAAATACTTTACCAATTACCAATGATTATCTAAAGCAATAATATGTCAATACATAAAAAATAATTACAAAATTAAACACATATAAACCATTAAACAAATTTAGTTTCCATGAAAGCCGATAGAATATGATTTAAATGATTTTCCAAAAACACATCGTAATTAAGAATTCCATCTACATCGCGGTTTTTAGTGCTTTAAATCATGATGTATTTCTGGTCATTTTATAGCATATGCTAATTCTATTTTAAACTTTGAACCCCTTTTTTGGGCACCAGTATTGATCTGTGGTTTATGGTTTGCAAAAACAATTTAGTAACTTCACTATCTTTGGATGCTTGCATAGTAATCTCACACTTGCACTGTTGTTCTCGAGAAGAATTTTTAAAACATTTTCGTAAAATATTTCTATGTTAAACTTCAAACCCCTCTTGGGTCTCCAGTAATAAATAAGTGGTCACGATTTTATTAATATTAATTTAAAATCTACAAATTTTAAGGATTCTATCATAGTAATCTCACAAATTGAAGCAATGTAGCTTTCCAAAGAGGATTATTATACAATACCCTCTATACGTCTATGTTTAACTTAGTATCTACACTATTTGATAATGACTAGGAAGTAATCTGACAAATTAAAGCATTATGGTTCTCGAGAAGAAGATTTTAAAACATTTTTGCATATATTCTTCTACGTTAAAATTTGAACCTGTCCTGGGTCCTCAGTATTAATCAAGGGGTCACTAATTTAAAACATTGAATCTACTTTATCCATGCAAGCATGGTAATCTCAAAACCTCTTGTGTTGAAGTTCTCAAGAAGTAGTATTATTCCAAACTGTTTCATTGTAGTTCTTGAGAAGAGGATTTTAGACATTTTCTTATGTATGTTAAAATTTGAACCCTGCCTGTGGACCAAGTTTTTGGTCGGGGGTCACGATATTTACAATTTGCAATATTCACTATATAAACAAGCCATTGTATAAACATAAGAATTTCTGGTGCAGTGTTTCTTGAGAAAAAGATATTAAAACAGTTTTCCAATGCATTTCAATGTTAAACTTTTAAAACCGTATGGAGCCAATGTTTAGTCCGGGGGTCACGATTTTTACAAATTAGAATCTTTACTTGGAAAATTATTGTACTTGAATTTTTATACCTTTTGTTATATATCGGTCACCTGAGACCAATACACGATAACCACAACGCGCGACTTGACCCCGACTCATATGACAAAGGAAAAAAATGTATTAAAAGGGGGGAGGGTCTTACTTTCGTTCATGCATATGTTATACAATTTTATGCTATTCCATGGTATACAAAAGTAAAGACATGCTGGGAGATTTCTATGCAATGTTGTGAGATTTTTACTCATGCTATGAGAAATGGAAATGAAAGGCTTAAAGGACAGGTGACACAAAATCATTTTCTTCTAAATACATTTTCTTTGATAATAGTAAATTAGTTCATAACAATTTTCCCCACTTAAATAGTATCAAATTAGAACACACAGCCCAATTCAGTGACTGTGCTGAAAATCCCAGCTGCAGCCGATCTCCGAGTTTTGCCGATCTATAATGAGACAAGTTGCTGTCCTTTAAAAAAGGACTGCAATACGTGGACCATTTGCATGCGTTTCCAACGAAAACGTGAAAGCCTTAAAATTATCACAGATTCCACCTACTCTAGCCCCCTGCTTTTAACTACTAAATCTGTACTTTGTATTATGTACACTGTATATATATATAGTTGACTTTAAATCTCAGAATTTTTAAAAGGGTTCATAGTTCTAAAATAATAAATATCATGATCTATAGTAATGAAGATTGCATGTATAGTATTAGGCATTCGGCGAAATCTACTATTTGCGCACACATTACGCTTCGCACTACTTTGTTAATTATGCAGTGACAGCTTTGTGATTTTGATGCATTTTTCTTAAGATTTAAACTTTTATACAACCATCTATTATGTACAGTCACATAATTATTCAATTATACTTAACTAATTTTAATCGGGAAGTACTTGATCTAGCCTCGTCTTCTATAAAAGTAAAGTTCAGCTACGTGTGTATTCGGAAAACAACAAAACATTGCAAATTATGCTATTTGATGCATGCTGTAGTTTCGGCATAACATTACCTTATTTCATAATACTGACAGTTTATATCACATGCCGATCATTTCTTTAAAAGAAATACTTTGTTTCTGTAATGTTTACCGACAACTTTACAATTACAGCGCCTTTGAACTTACATGTGCATATGGCATGGAATCCCGATCCCGATTCGGATAAAACTGTGCTAACTTGGTTCCCTGAGCTACCCATTACGCACAGGAACCAGGCTAGCTCATGAGCAGACTGAATTTTCCCCATAGCATCCGGTTTAACTTCACTTATATATTTCTGCGTGGACCTCAGGGTCCACGCAATAAGAAACGCTGGTTGTTATTTGTCAGAGACAACCTAGTCGGTAATCGGCTATATAGTTAATAGAGCAATGGACAAGGATTGTTTGTTTGTTTTTAAAGGAGATACTGTATTTGTGTTGAAAAAGATGCTTTTGAGCCGCCGTCAATTTGAAATAAAGCACCATCATATTGAAGGAAGTTTATTAAAAACATAATTTTTAGAGAAGCCTACCTATATGAACTTTTTACAGAAAAAAGAAGTGAGATTATGGAGTGTACAAGAATACATGTAGTATCATGGGTTAATAGTCTGTGAAAAATGCTGTGTATATAAGAGACCGTTAATAGAAAATCAAAAAAAAAAATAAGTAATTAAATTAAAGTGAATCTTTTAAATTTGCTCATTATTGATATATATAGCAAATTATCATCCCGTCAGCCTGGAAGGCAACGAGTTTATTATTGATTCTCAATATCAATAACCGCATCTTGAATCTATATTGATCCGATCTTGCTGATCCAAAGCATGAATTGAATAACTGAAAGTTAATATTGATCTAAATATTTTTTTTTACTTCGACTTTGAACAGGATAATTTAGATTTTTATAATACATATTTCGCATATATATTTCTTTGTGCACTATTTGTAACAATAGATGTTGCTGTAAAAAAAAATCTTTATCTATTGTCCATCTCAATCTAATATCAGAAAATAAGAATGTGCATAACGGCTCGTTTGTTTTTTATTTTGTTTTTTGTTCAACAGAGAATACATTAGAGACAACTCTGAAGCATTAATTAAAATAAAATGATCGTCATATATTATTAAAGGAAAGATTTAATTCCATTTTGATATAAACAATTCAAGGAGTCTGAGATTAATACATTTCTAAAATCTGAATTTTATGTTGAAAAATACAGCATACATTGATTATAAAAATCAATTGTTTCTTTTAATCAAATTTCGGTCACAAATGATTAAAGTCCTTTTACACAATAGCTCACAATGTTACATAAAGTAAACAAAGAAACAAAAATGATATTAAATAACACACTTTAAAAATCAAAAGATGATAGTGTTGTTAATTTTCATATGAAGGTAGAACCCTGATTTTGTGGACCTCAAGACATTTATAAACACACTTGCTCTCATGTACAAGTATTTCTGGTAATGCCTCTTAAATCCAATCCTTTAATAAGTCCAATAACTGTGATTTAGGGTCCGTTATATATCTTGTCATAAATGCTAAGTCTCTATACATTATCACTCACTATGTATTGACAATACAAAATCTCTTCTTCAGCAATAATGATTTCATTTTTTTGATGAACTTTTGATTTAAGAAATCCAATATCTGACACATTTTTTCCAACATGAAGCAAATATGTCAAAGATGATTTAACAGTCGGTCATAATTTCTACTCCAATTCATAATTGCTTAGAAAACAGAAATTAGGTTTCCAAGCATAGGCTAATTCATGTATTATACACAATTTACAGATTTTTTATATTAATAAGCAAAATTTATTGACTTCAGATTTCAGATAAGAGCATACAGCGGATGGGTAGGATAAGTCGGCTTTGACAAATATCTTTTACTAAGTTCCTAATAAAACCGTTTATAATAAATATATTTTCTTCAATATATCGCTTCATTAATCTAATGAAAATAGAAAAATGTTAGAAAAAAACTGTGTCAACGATTTCATATAATTAAGACACAAAACTATTAAATCCATGTTTGTTTTGCAACGATATTTGTATAATATGTCATGAAAATTCAATGATATGCTATAAGAATTAGTTGCTATGCTCTGGTGTATTTTATATAAAAATAAGCAAGAATTGATTCTACGGGAAAGGGAAACAATGAAACGTTATAAAACTGCTATTTTAAAGATCAATAGAGAACTCTTTTGTAAATATAATTTCAAAATGTAGAGGTCAATTCAATATGTATTATTTTCTAGACAAATTTTTTTAATCTTTTTCTTCAGGAAAAAAATGTTGGCTGGAAATTTGATGTTTTTAAGCTTTAAATACGATTTCAATGGATAAAAACCATATCTACCATGAAACACGTGTCAAAGACGATCAGACAAACCATTGATTGTATCAAACCGTTTGTAGACATTGATATAAAGTAACGTTTTTTACATCTAAACTAGATATAAAAAACCCCAAAAATATGAATAGAAAGCAATTGACAGTTTAGCTTTTAATTTGTTTTTCTGTGAATAAGTTGAAACGTCTTGTTACTTCAAAGATTCTACATTTTAACATTGTTGTTTTCTGGAGTCTAACCTGTCACTGCACTAAAATCTCAAGTGTATAATTTGCGCATGCGCAATGACACGCACCATAGGGAAATGCTCTGCAATGATCGGGATCTTCTGTTGCATGATTTCATTGGTTTTTAGCAGGTTTGTTTAGTGTTTCATTGGATATACCAACGTGTTAGTTGTCATACTAAATTAAAAACTCGTTTGTAAATCAAATTCCATCTGATGTATCTTGTTTAGGTGAATAAAATGTCAGAAAGGAATGAAGCACCAACAGTGTTCTCCTTCTTATATTGTATATCAGTGGGCGTATATCGATGATTTTTTTTAAAGAGAAGTTGAAAACTAACAATGCGCAATTTGAAGACGAAGGAAGACGAAGACGAAGGAAGAATAACCCACATTTAAGGAATTATTTCTAATTAAAATAAAAAAAGGAAAAAAAGAATGAAAAACAAACAGAGAAGCCCTATCAAACGAAGTATGAAGTAAACTTTTAGTTTATCTGACTATATTACGTCTGAAAAACAATTTTTTTTGGAATATTCATAGTTTTGTGCATCGCAATTATTATATCAATTATTATTCTTGACTAAGAATTCCTCAAAGAGAACAAAAGGATTTCATTTTCCAGATGCTTTAAAAAAAAGGGCGAGAGAACAGTAGTATCTTAAATTATCAAATTGACTGTATTAATTTATATTCTCTTTGTAGACAAACTGACAGAATAATATGTTTGTGCTTAATGTCGAGTTAATAGCTTTTAAAAATACGAAAACCCCACAAACATTTTTGTTTTGAATCTTCAATCACACACTATGCAATCTAGCAAAGAACTTTTGATCAAATATTTATTATAAAGAATTGGATGTGACAAGCCAATATCTACTTTTTTGCATACTTTTATTCCAAAACAACTATTGCAGCATTGATGCATAATAAATTAAAAAGCTTTTTTAAATTAGATAATGTTGCCATGCTATTAAACAAAAAAAAAAAGCAAGCACTGCGTATAAAAAAGTTTATTTTGCAAACACAATGTAACCAAAAACACAACCCACTGTTTCATCAAATTAGCTGCACCTCAATATTGTATTTTGTGATGTTTTCAATCGCGTTGAGTTTCTCTAACTTCACAGTGAGTCACATTTCGATTAACAGCCAAGAGAGTCCACAACAAAAGGGAGATAATATCTGACATGCGCTGAACTTTTGATAAGACCATGATAAAGTGGGTTATGTTCTAAGTAAGTTTGATCATATTAAATAAAACTTACGCGATTAAGAAAGGGGTCGGTCGTTTTGATCTCTTGGTACCTTCTTAAACGCGTAATTTTTACTTAATAAGATCTAACTTTTACATGCAGATTTTAACTTTGAAATTTTTTTTTCATACATGTAGTTGTAAATCGGTTAAAATGTTTGTTTCTCTAAAGTTTGCTACAGATATCGCTTCTGTATATTGCTTTATATGTACAGTTAAAACTCGGATATAGCAAAATTGTAGGGACCAATGAATTTACTTCGTTATCCGTAACTTTTTATATCCGTATCACGAATTCGTAATGATGACTAGAACAGATTCACAAATACATTCTTTTAATACCTTTAATAATCAGAGTGTGAAGATTGTTAAGAAATTTACCGGGGTCGCCGAAAACAAAACAAAGCATTTGCTCTCTCTAACATGTTGTTATATACGTGTTCGTCCTAAACAAGTTAACTTGTATGTGTAACTTCATTAAACTTGATTCATCGAACAAGATTCCAACGTTTAATGACTTTTGTTGTCTTATGTCATATATTTTTTTTCAAAGGTTAAATTATTTTTCACAAATAAATTGGTTGCCATAAGAGCAAGGTCTGTCATTCCATTTACCATTTCTAAACATGTCGATACAGTCACGAGGGAGGGCAAATGACTGGTCAAGTCCGCTTGGTTCATTGGTGTGCCAGTTGGTAAAGACCATGGACGTGTTCGAGTGGTCCCACACGTATTGACCTTCATTGACAAGGTCGTTACCTCCTGTCCATGCCGTACACGCGAAATAAATATCTGGCAAACAATCGTCTGAAGAAAAAAATTATATGTCAATTAAATGTTAGAAATATTTTGATATGGTCATGTATATTAAACAAACACAATATTTTCGAAGCACCTTTACAGCAAAACAGGTTAAATATGCTGACTGTCGTCATATTGATTCTTATTTGAGTTCACTTGCAAGTTAATTGATTAATTAAAAAAGTGCAACAACTTTTTTTTTCAGGTGCAATTTAATCGATGTCAATTAAATCAATGATTAGCCCCCTCAAATACAATTCACCTCCCTAAAGAAATAAACAGTCATATGAAATATATATAAAATTGTATAAATGTAGTCTTGCTGCTCTTAAATTTTTGAATACATTATATTTATCACATTTTACCAATCAATATATTTTGTACTCTTATAATAACATGCATCAAATAAAAAATGTTTATCTTACAATTCACAGTTCAAGTAAACGTTGTATCAATTTAAAAAGCAGATGCGGTATGATAGCATAAAGAATTGTTACCTTTTAATAGAAATGTTGCTGCAAGCCAATCAGACTCCTCTTTTGTTTCAATTTCTACCAAATGTGCACACCTTTTCTGGCATTCCAGCTATTTTGCGTTTGAAAAAAACCAACATTTTTTTAAATAAAGAGATAAACTAAATAAATAGTGTATTAATAGTGTATTAATAAGAGATACTATACTAAGAAAAAATAGAAAGGTGTTACCAAGGTAAAAACGAAACCAGACACACCACAATCTGGCACCGAGACATTACAGGAACAACTATGTTTTTAAAAGTCAGGGTTATCTTTCTTTACATGCACAATTCATATTGTACAATTATATTTCGTATTTAGAGGGCTGTCTGGTAGTGGTCATTCTTAGACTTTTTGAATGCCACTGCGTCTGCATAGTATTTCCAAAACTGTCTGATGCATTTTTATAACTTTAATTGATTTCGAGTTGAAACCACCGATTTTTCATGTATATTTGGTCAAACTATTAAGTATTTTTACTTCATTTTCGTAAAAAGTTCAATTGTGTATCATGGTTATACCAAATTGTGATCAAGATATTTTGAATTAAATGTCCATATATAAGTTTACATGTACGAATCATTTCTCCTTTTTTAACGACGATTCCATGTAGCAGTTAACAAAGCGTACACTGTCCCAAATTGAAATTAAAGGGTTTTTTCATTGCGGTTTAATAACCGTAAACTGTTCCAAGTCGTATGGCATACTATTCGGTTGTTAATAAAAAGTAGTTACGTTGTTGTTGTGTATTGTTTATACTCTGTCCCAAGATATCCTGGATTCACATTTGGCTTAATTGTTTGATATTTATAAATACCCCAGGTTTCAAACGATGTTCATTCAAATGTATGAAAAATTTCCAAGATTTCTCAGTTGAAACGCCCCTGTTAGCTTATCAGGTTTCAATACAATGCTAAAAAATGTGATGTCTACGGAAATTTTGTATTGCCCGTTGAAAAATTGCGCGATGTATTCCGAGTGTATTCCGAATTAAGAAAAGCTGTAAACATTCCCCATTATAAATCTCCGTAAGGAATCTGTTTTCGTTCCTGTGATTTTTTTCCGAGTGAAATATGATAATGTGTCAATGAAATTATCTTGGAAAATATCCCTTTCAACTATTTAAATTGCACTTCTTTCAGAGGTATGTGTATTTTTATCAAAAATCGACCAAATGTGCTGCATAAATATCTTGGGACAGACTATAATACTGTTGACGTCGGTAACGCGTGTTATATATGAACAATAAAAGAAAAGTACATGTATGTAGATAAACTATTTTTTATTTCCTTATTGCTTATGAAATATCATAGTTAATAATTTCTCTTTTGCTAGCCACATGAAAAACATTCTTTTAGTATATAGCGTGAGAAAAGAAAGTTTTAAAAAACTTTCAAAAATGAATAAATTGCCGAAAATAGAGTCACTTTAAAAAGCTAATGGACTTTTTTGGAAGATGTATATTTCCATCCGCAGATAAACAATACCAAGCAATTTAAAAAAGAGAAGGCAATAAAATGCGTTGACAGGTTTTGTTTTATAAACTCATATTTGACCTTCCTTTACTGTATAATGAAAGTGTAAGATTATGAAAAACAAATGAAGCACTGGTATCGAATTTAAAAAACCCCCAAAAACCATTCACAAATTAATGACGTAAAGAATATTTTTTAAGTGTCAATATTTAAATAATATTGAGGGACATAAACGATTCTGGTAATTTATCTCATACTTGTAGTGTATACTACCTGTGTGGTAAACCTTACCACTAATGAGCATTTGCAACTTTCTTTATGTCAAAAAACTTATATTTTAAAAGAAATAAGATTTCTGAAAAAAGGAAACAAAAGACTCAAACATTTAATCAAAATTGCGTAAGAGAAAATTTTTAAATATATATATTTCATTACCTTGGCGTCTGCCCATGTAACACTTTCTTCGCCATAGAAATAATAGTTACCAGAATATTCTACCCAGTTGATCTCTGAAATAAAGGTAATATATTTAGTATAACATATTGGTTTAGATGAGTAATAATTGATTTCAAGGTGTATATATATATATATATATATATATATATATATATATATATATATATATATATATATATATATATAAAGATTACAAATGAACATTAACCTTTTCCGAAATAAAGCATTGAGAGAGGAGCCGGGGCGATAAACTGATACGAGTAGTTTCCCTTTTTTACACAATGGAGCCCAATGCACTGTCTACTTGTTGTGTTGTAAAAGAACTCCATGCAGTAGTCGTCCCCAGAACAAAGCCCTGCACAATAAACACGACTAGCAACTTCTCCATAAGGCACGGCTAGGGATGAGTTGGTAACTTCTTTATCCAAAATGGAATATAGAAATTGTCTTTGCATACTATGGACGGAAAATATGATAGCAATAAGAATCAAACACGATATTCTAAACATGGCATCACATGTATGACAGTTTACTGTTTGAAATGAAATGTTCATACAAGACAGATGCAACTAATATTAAACCATTAAATAAATCGATGCAAGAATTTTTTTTTTTTAATGTATTTTTGAAGAATAAAATTGAATCACTAACATCATGCTAAACATCATAAAAGTTTGATGAAAAAATGTCATATTTTAATATAACAATTTATCTTGTTTGACATCTAAAATCCTATCATTAGTTAGATATCGTGGCACATGAGTTCATATACTGAAAGGTGTTGTTAAGTGTAATTTTAAATGAATTAAATATTAATACATTACTCAGCTATTTCCAAATGAGAAGTACAAATATGATTCTCTGCACTTAAGGTAATAGGCAATCTGTGATATGAATGCTCAAGGGGTTTAACTTCTACGAAACATTAAAAGTTCAGGGATGGTTTTCTAAAGTTTTTTTTTTTAGGAATATATAATGAAATATCAGAAAAAAATTCAAACTTCAGCTAGTTTTAAGATATACAGAAAAATTGAAATGATCAGTCGGCAGGGAGTACTTTCGTATAACTGTATATATAAACATTTTATCAGCTCATAATACTCAAAGAATGATTCCTTATTCCTTATATAAATATTACATTATGACCTCTAAGGACCGACCAGGGACTTCAACATAAGCAAGGTCTAAAACTTTAAATTCATTTCTATTGCAAAATAAGCGCAATTTTAAAAATAAGAATTTCAATAGAAGTGGAATAATATAGTAATTTTACGCTGTAATGTTTTACTTAAAATTTTCACAGAACTGCACACACAAGTATATCGCCCCTACCAAATCAACCATTAGTTGTCCTAACTGTTTTTTCAGTTGGTAAGTCGTGGTTTTTCTTTATAGTGTCTGGATTTGATAGGATCAATGCTTCCCTTTTCTTTACACATCCCATAAAATCGATGTAAACATCATTCCCCGAAATTTAGATTTGATTCTAAGAATAAAACAATTTGACGTTAACGCCCTTGTGTTGTTGGTAACCAATGATTACAAAGTGTCACAACTCCGTTTATCCTTCCACAACATCACGAGGTGGTAATCATCAGTATGCTATCTTCACAATTAGACAATTTAAAATTTAAAACATGGCAACATAGAAGTAGATGTTGTGATGTTGGAAATTATAATACTAATGTAATTAAGTGGAAACAAATCTTTACGTTTTTGTGTATTTTGAGTACACCCGAAAAAAGTTCTATAAGCAATACCAGAACCAAGAATCATTGTTCAAATTTCATTCTGTGTTGTTTGAATTTTGATATTAATTTGTTATTTTTACTTAAAAAACCCGCTTATCAATACTTGTAATAAATGTTTCGACACTTTAACACAGTTAAGACTATGCTTGGACTATTTTCTTGGTTTCTTGTTGCTTTCTTAATTTCTATCCATTGTCTACAAAGACAAATGCTGTATTTCGAATTGAAAAAAATAAGTGACCAACTTATCCATAGCCGTGCTTTTGGGATAGGTTTCTAGTATTAATCATTGTGCAGGACTTTATTCTGCAGGACGACTACTACATGGAGTTCTTTTACAGCGAAACACGTAGACACTGTATTGGACTTCACTGTGTAAAGAAGGAAAGCTACTCGTATCAGTATGCCGTGCCCGGCATCTCCCCGAATGCTTTATTTCGGAAAAGGTTAACTGTCATTTATGATTCAGATTCTGCTTAAATAAAATATATCATGTCTTATAATTAATAATTCACTCTCCTCTTAAACATTATTCTATAATTAGGTTTGATGTCCATTGCTTTTTAGAGTCCAACTGGGTGGAATATTTTGGTAACTGCTACTTCTGTGGAGAAAATAACGTCACATTGGCAGAGGCAATTTGAACAAACTTGAGTGTTTGCTACCTGGGGGCGCTTCCAAACAAGTTTCAGTTTTTCTGGTTAAATTGTTTTAAGAAGAAACTTTTTGAAAAATGCGAACAAATCTTTTATGATTTTTAATTATCCCCCTTTGTAAGAGGGAGTGGCCCTTCGTTTGAGTAAACATGAATCCCCGTGATTCTGGAGAAGAATTCGAAAATGTAAAAAATTCCGAACAGACGGATGGACTAACGGACGTCGGAAAAAGTAATCAGAAAAGCTTACTTGAGCTTTTAGCTTAGAAGAGCTAAAAAAGATATGCACATTTCATTTCTTAGGAGTATTTTAAAAAAAAAGAATATTCACTTTCCTTAAAGGCATATTAGGAAACAATTTAAATTTCAAAAAGTTATACACTCTTCAAAAACTGAACACATATTCGATATGCTTGCAAATTAAGACAGACCAATGTGAGCAAGATACTACGAAAAATACTATTTTAATTTCAACTAAATATAGAGTTTTATTAAAGTTATTGTTATTTCTTTCTTTTTTTTTTTCTTTTTTAAAAATATTATTTTGCCCTCTTTCTTGTCGGTAGAACTTCTCAGAGATGGTGGGTGTTTTTTTTCCTGAAATTTTTAGCTGCGATTTAGGATGTAAAAGTCACTTCTGGTCGTCAGATTTGTACATCTTAGGAAATAGATTGTCCGAGTAAAATCTTAGAAACGGTAAAATCTTGAGACACCAAACTTGTAGGAGTAATATACCTTAAGAAATGGGCGAGCCAATTTGCGTTAAATTGTCATCTGTCACTTCTGATTTTCACTGGATTATATGTTAAAAAAAAAAACCCATGTTTTTAATACGTATCTAATCTGCTTTATACAGAATGTATATTTCAGTATAACCTCTTACACTTGTCATTTTTGAACTATGAGATAGACAAAAATTATTCTATGTTCGTCAGATATCTTAATTGTTTTTTTTTTGTAAACAACATTTGTACTCTGGACACCTAAAAAAGACTGTAAGTGATCAAGACACGAAGCTTACTTTTATGATAGATATTTGATTGAAAATGTATAAAAAAATTCATTTTTTCCGTTTCTTCCGGTCCTCCCCGGAAGGGTTCAAAGAAATCAAAATGTTTACAAGTTTAACTATTTTTCTTTGACAGTTTTAGTTAGCTTGATAGATAACAGCTGTACGTCATAAATAAAAAAGAAACATCAACTTATATTTTCTATATATGTCCGTGTGTCCGTCTCCTGCCCCATTTCAAAAAAAATTGTGTCCACGAGATTTTTATTAAGGGTAAAGACTTGAGCAGTCAAACTTTTCAGAATAATAGACCTATAGGTGTTCATGTTTTTACATTGTTTTGCTTTATCAAGCGTAGCTTATATTTAAAAAAAATAATGTTTTAATTACGTATCTAATTTATTTTATACAGAATGAATATATCAGTATAACTTCTTACACTTATAATTTATGCAATATTAGATAAACAAAAATATTCTACATTGGTCAGATATCTTAATTGTTTTCTTGTAAACAAATTTTGTACCATGGAAACCTAAAAAAAACTATAGGTGATCAAGACACGAAACTTACTTAGATGATAGATATTTGATTGAAAATGTGTCAAAAATGATTTATTTTGTCGACCGTCTCTGCCGGTCCTCCCCAGAAGGGTTCAAAAGTTTAACTTTTTTTCTTTGACAGTTTTAGTTAGCTTTATAGATAAGAGCTGTACGTCATAAATAAAAAAAGAAACATTAACTTATATTTTCATTAAGCATGTCCGTGTGTCCGTTTCCTGCTCAAATACAAAAATCCCTATGTCCACGAGATTTCATAAAGGGTAAAGACTTGAGCAATCAAACTTTTTGGAATAATATACCTATAGGAGTTCATGTATTGTTTTATCAAGCGTAGCCTTCCGGTCATCCCATGAAATTTTCCGAAAGTTGATTTTTAAAATATAAGTTATTTTGCATTAAAGTAAAAAAAAATAATATGAATAAAATACAATTGTTCATCTACACATGATTTAATAAACAAAAAATCTACTTTTGGCGAGATATCTCAAATATCTCAGGTAGCTTTCTTGTAAAAAAAAATGTATCCACGTGATCTTACAAACTGTAATAGAACAAGACACAAAACATAAACTGGCGATGGGCATTGGATTGAAGATGTGATTAACGCATTTTCTTTTGTCGTCAATCACTTCCGTTTTTCTTTGAAAATTTGATTTAGTCTAATCAACAGTTTTGTATTGAGAGTAAACATTCTAAAAATAATTTACTTTATATTTGTTTGATCACTTCCAGATGTAAATTTCCGGTCACGTAATATAAAAATACTTTTCTCAATGAGATCTTAAGACTGACAAAAACGTTGAACAACCAACTTTGAGAAAAGACAAAACAATGTATGGATATATGTTAGCCATGTTTTATTTGATCCGGCGTAGCTTCCGATCGTCACAGGAATTTCTCAAAGTTGACCTTTTTGAGTTTGTTTTGTTTAATATTATAACAATAACTGAAAAATCCTTTACATTATATACTATATCCTTTTTCTTTTTACACGAGGAATGCAGTATTATGTTTTACTGTTTAATACATTAGGAATGGAAGACTGTTTTGTTACTATAGCAACAAGAGTCACATTTTGTATTTTTATTTCGTTACTTTGAAGTATAATTAATGCAGAAGTCCGTTTAAACTTGATGCGTCAATTAGAAAGCAACATACCCAACAGACCGGTATAAAAATGCCATTAGGAACGATCAAAAGTAATATGGCGACATCATACCTTCATTAATTCATAGTAATTTTAAGAACGATCTCAGGTGATATACAACTCATAATATATGCATTTTTTGATCTAGGGTAAAAACATCGTCAAGAGAGCAGCATTGGCATTTATCATGGTTACATGTTTAAGCATGAAGGTGCAGATCTGATATACTCAGTATCTGATTGTGTGATTCAATGATTGGCTCACTAATAAAGTAGCGAGGGATAGTTTTGTCAATATTTTTGTAATTCTTACGATTATTGTACTTTAACTTATGAGTGTGAATTTATGCTGTTACTAAAATTCATGAAATGGTTTTTAATTATTATTATTAGTTAGAGGAATGTATCTTCCTAAAGCTGGTATAAAATATGTAGGCCCTTAATGTAAAGTACGGTTCGGAACATCAATCCTTTACAGGGAAATAGCTGGGAGAGGTCTAAAAAGCTGAAAAATCATAAACAGATGGGCAATATATAAAAGGATCGAAATCTCTGAAAAACCAGTATGAAGAAAATTCTAAAAATTCTTAGGTGAATTAAGGGTTTTGGGCTGAATTGTAGATAAAGGAATTCTAGTAAAAGACTTTCGAAGACCCACATACCCTGGCTACAATGAATTGTATATAAAAATATTCCGTGATACCCAAGGCCATTGTGCTTCTTGAGTGTACAATGCTTTTTCAAACCTATTTGTAGTTAACATTTGAGATGCAACAAATAAAAACTCGACCGTATGGAACAAAGTTACAATTTTTAAGTTTAAATAGTATTCTAATAGCCATGACACTATACAACAATTCTTAAAATAGAATTTAAACTTTCTTTCCAGAAAAAAACAAAGATATTGAATTTTAAACATTGCATGTTTTAATTTAAAATTATTCACGTTTCCAACGTTTTCTAAAATCCTCTGTGCCGTCACAGTGTTATAAAGAAAACATTCCATATAATTAAAAACCATCGTATGCATCCATAAGCTTTTATGTAATAAAGTTTAAAATGTGAATTTTAAACGTATTTACAAGTTATTGGTTATTCTTTGTCAGGTGCATGGCACGACAAGTCTTTGCACAATGCATTGACGTATAGTCGATTCACATTAAAGGAATAACGTTCTCTGTCTGCTGAAAGACCAGCTGGAGTGATAACCTCTGGACATTCGTGGAGAACTCTACCCATGTTTATCCTCTCTTTAATAAAGACTGATCCGGACTTCAGGGGGAAAGGAGCGTACGTTTGGGAAACACTACACCGGACTCGTCGGCAAGCACAACTTCTCGGGCCTTTCCAGGAAGGCTTGGAAATACACCTCGGATGTATTACCTTGGCGTCCATGACAACCCCCCTTTTTATAAAACTTGATATAATTCAACACATTTTACGATTTGTTGAGATGTAAGTGGGTATATCCCTCTAACTGTGTTTAGAATCGGTAGGACAACAAAGTACTGCCTTTAGGCAAAATAGTCCCTATACTTGCAGAGTGTATATACATTTATTGGGACATTTTAAATCAGAATGCTTGACACATGTCAGAAAAGAGGATTTTCAATTTCAAAAACAAGTGTCAAAATTGAATTATCATTTGAAGAAAAGAATTGAAATTGTTTGATGTACACCCTTTCCAAAACTGAGAAATTCCCTACTTTTACTTTCATTTTCAGAGTTTTTCAATACAGACGCAATTTGCCGGAAAACGAATCTGAGTTTCAAACCACGAAATTTTAACAGGAAAGAGACAATTTGATGAGCTTTCATTCAAGAGGTCCCTCGTTGCTGAACGAAAATTAGGGCCGGAGCTATGAACCCTAACGTTAACATTACCGCCTATAGAAAATGCATTAGTGGACTATACCCATATTGAGCTCCATGCTGGTAAGGCATATTTCTTGTTTATGATAAACGTGCATTTTTTTTGGGTACATCTTCTCATTTCTGTGCATAAACTAAATTTCCAACAAGTTCAACACGTTTAATCATCTTATTAACACATCTTCTAAGAAAATATCCATCACAACACCCCCCCCCCCCCCCCGGGATTTTAAAAAAACCAATTTAAATTAAAGAAATTGTGATTTTAACTTCAATGTAATTTATTTTGAGTTTTGACATAAAAAACTGAAAATGTATGTGTGTTTCTAATTATATATAAGTTTAGAAGACATTTTTATAAATTTTGAGACCAAATATCACTTCGGGTTTTTAGTGCGATCATCTCAAGCGAGCAAAAGTAAAAGTAGAAAAGCAGAAAGTTTCCGGTGAGGAAAAATACTTCATTCTAGCAGTGTCCAGCTATTTAAGATTAGTTTGCATTGTAAGGGAATTGTATTAGTGTCCGGTAGGTTTCAATTCTATATTTATGATGATAGATTCGCATTGAATTTGAGTAAATTAATTTGTCATGCATGTGACATGACTATGTACCGAAGATGTAGGTATGCACTCTTTAACATGTAGAAGCCTACCATGTTGGTTAGTACTTAATCCACAAAACCTATCTTTGTTTATCATAATACAAATTGAATGAAATTATCAGTAATCATTTTAAGTAGATATTTACTAGTATTCATTTGTTAATACTATTGAAAAAATAGATCAATATGTTGGGGTGGGGGTTGATATTGAATGTTGTTGTTGTTGTTGGGGGGGGGGGGAAGGTTATCGGTCTTTAGGCTGTATAGATGTGTTGTGCATGAAGATGTAGTTATTGTTGCCTATCTGTTCTCTCTTTCTGTATCTTCCCCCTCTCTCTAATTCTCTGTCTCTCTCTCTCTCTCTCTCTGAGAGACTCTCTCTCTCTCTCTCTCTCTCTCTCTCAACATATGGCTGCTTTTGACATGGAATTGCAAATGTTGGGGAAAGTGTTTGATAATGTAGAATTTAATTCAAAACATTTCATTTTAGATAACATGTAAATTGAAATGGAACTTCTTCAAAGAAAAAAACACAACAATGAGGCACACTTGATGTAAGTAAAATTTATTTTTGTAACTACACCGTCTAAGTTTAAAAGTTTAAGGAACCTGTAAAAACTATATACCCTGGCCAGTATTTTACATGCAGATAATTTAGAATATTAGATACTGGGAAACTTTACATCGATTATGCATGTTTCACAGACTTAGTGTAGGGTAGTTCTTGTTCTTCTGGATTTTGAACTTTAGTTAAATGTAGACTCTCTTCCACAGGATATGTCTTTTGATAATTTTTGTTAAATTTGTTACCATGGTAACAATATACAGGAGTAAAAGAAAAAAATCTTTATTAGCAATTTTCTTTTTCCTATGACATATATTTAATGAGTTAAGTCATGGTGCATTTGTTCCGAAATTAGGCCTAAATAAAAGATCAGCAAATATTACACTTATGTGAGTAAAAACAACTCATCACTATGACGTCATTATGACGTCATAGGTGAGGTAATCTCAAGCTAGCATCAAAATGGAGCTAAAACTAAATTGAGGGCCTCACATTATAGAGTCATATAACTTTATTATTTATAAACCAATACCTACATGTAATACATTGATGGATAGGGAAATTCCTATACTTTTCTATTTTACCTCTTTCGTGGTGTTTGAAAAGAATTCTTTTTCGTAACTAAAGAAAAACTCATGATCTTTACGACAAAAATTTTATAAATTCAGACATTATTGAGCTCTTTCATGAGAATATGAACAAAATAAATTTGGTAAAGTATTGAATGTTTATGTTTTACATGTATTTTAATCCTTGCGATTAAAGTTTCCTCAATTTATGCAATTTGAAGACCATCGAGTGCCAATGAGCTATATGTTGTTTAGGTAAATTATGACTGGACTGTTTCTTCCGATTTCATGCATGTGTATCAATGCTGCAAAATCCATAATTATGTATTGAATTTTTCCAAATTTGGAATCATGGTTCTGTATAGTGTCTAGAGTGAATATATAAGCTAAGAATTGTAAATAACCACAATAACTGTTTTATATTGGGTATATCCCTCTAACTATTTTTAGAATCGGTAGGACAACAAAGTAGTGCCTTTAAGCAAAATAGTCCCTATACTTGCAGAGTGTATATACATTTATTGGGACATTTTAAATCAGAATGCTTGACACATGTCAGAAAAGAGGATTTTCAATTTCAAAAACAAGTGTCAAAATTGAATTATCATTTGAAGAAAAGAATTGAAATTGTTTGATGTACACCCTTTCCAAAACTGAGAAATTCCCTACTTTTACTTTCATTTTCAGAGTTTTTCAATACAGACGCAATTTGCCGGAACACGAATCTGACTTCAAACCACGAAATTTTAACAGGAAAGAGACAATTTGATGAGCTTTCATTCAAGAGGTCCCTCGTTGCTGAACGAAAATTAGGGCCGGAGCTATGAACCCTAACGTTAACATTACCGCCTATAGAAAATGCATTAGTGGACTATACCCGAGTAAGACTTCATTTAAATAAATGAAAGGAAGCGCTGCTCACGTAGCGAGCTCCATAGACAACGTGTGCGAACGGAGGAAATTCGAGGTGAAATCTGCACATTGTTCAAAGAAAAAATTGTGGACTCGCGTGAAAAGTTCTACATATCTCAATAATCCTTTGCGGTGCATAGCAAAATGGTGGAACAGGAAGCGTTTTTACGGAAAATTCTTACCTCTAAATCGCATACATCATTTTCATTTAACAATAAAAAATCCTTTTAAAAACATTAATAAACAACACATATGCTTAGGGAAAAAAAACTGTACCTATCTGAACTTTTGCTGACATATGACGTCATTTCCTTCCCAAAATTTGTCCGACAATTTACGAAAACTGTCGAGCGCAGAAGAAAGTTTAGTATGACGTCAAAGTGATCTCGCGCTTTAATTCCCCGCGATACATTTATAGGTAGAACAAGCATCTGTACTGGATGTTACGTGTAGGAAGTACTCATTGGATTATTTATTTTGTTTTGATAATTTGTTTGCTTAGTGAATACACATGCAAGTTCCATGCTAAATTTACTGTCATATTGATCCAGTCATATATGCATACGTTAGGTAGGTGACAAAAAATTATTAAAAAAGAAAAGTCCAATCATTATTAGATCTACGTGCAGCCAAGTCATTTTGTAATGATCAGAATAAATAAAAGAAAAAAATTAACCTGTGAAAATATCTACATGTATTTGCTATAGTTGCATATGTGGTCAAACCTTTCAATAATATTGGCTTTCACACACTAAGAAAGGGTGAGGGCACATGTCTGCAACGCTTATACAGCGTACAAAAATTAAAAAGATTGATGTCAGAGAAAAATAATTAAAACACAGGTAACAACAAGGAACAAAAAGAGAAATAACACAGACACACAATTTATTGTTTACTGATTTTGATGATCATTATCAAAAGGTAAAGAAATGATAAAACATAATTGCATTTACATAAAAAAAACCCATATGGCTTTGTGTTTATCAAAATATTTTAATAAATCTGTTTAACATTTGACTGGCGTCATGAGAAAAGGGCCCTTATCTTTCAACGTCACAATTATCAGAAAACGACGTCAAAGTTCGTGAACTTTTAACGTCAAAATCGCGCTAAAGTAAATCCGGAAGTTTTATTATCGGCTGCATTTGTTTACATTTTGTATTGAACTGCTGCGTTGTTTGAGTCAGTAATATTGTTGGTGTGCATATGGCAGTATCCAGGAAGAGAACGATTTAATGGATTTTCAGGTAAAAGTTGCAAAATCCTGTTGTACAATTATGTTATGCATTCAATGTTGATTATATGAAATAACATTCCAGAAAAGAAATTTTGAAGAATGGGATGTACATAGGTGACTTATACTGTCTAGTAAAAATTCTTACTTAAATTACTGAATTAGAAGTCTTGATTAGTACAATATTACAAAGCAGAAGTAAATCTTATCTCGCAGATTTAAATTGTAGCATAATTTACCCCCTGCTTTCAAAACAGATCGATTGACACATCCGTATTTTAAACATTTACTCGGAACTCTATACATACACTATAGGTTACCTTGTTACATTCCATTCAAAAGATATGAAGTTTTATTTTGAGGAAAAGTTATATGCGCTGTGTAAATTTGAACACGAGATCAAGATTAAAAAAAACAATGTACTAATAACCCCAATGTGAAAATGACAAGAAATTCCAGAATGTATGCCTATTTATAGACATTGTTTACATGTTGCCATAGCAGGTATAAGGTGGTCTCGTAGAGCTTGCATTTTCGTACCGGTTGTATCGCCCTAAAAATTCAAATTTATATTTACTGTTTCAGTTGAGTAGGACGAGTTAATCGAATTATTTTTTAAATATATAAATCTGTTTATTAATGGTCTGACGATCAGTAAGTTTTTGAACGTAAATACACGTTATCAATCGTTCAATCGGTAAAAAAAAAAATTACAGGGAAATTGTTTCAATGTGAATCATCATGTTATTATTTTCTGCAGAAATTTATAATTATAAACAAGTTTAATACGATAAATAAAAAATGTATACATTTCTGCAGAAATTTATAATTATAAACAAGTTTAATACGATAAATAAAAAATGTATACATTTCTAGGATCTTGATGAAGTGATTCGGGAATTCTTCCCGCAACAAGAACAAAACTCTAATCTTGATAATAGAACAGACGATGAAGAAACAATTTTCCCCGAATTGATAGAATCTGATGAAGAGTTCATTATCAGACTTGCGTCAAATTTTTCACAAGATCATGAAGACGAGTTACAAGGATGTGCCGGGGTTAGTGGAGATTCTGATTTGAATCGTGTTAGAGATAAAATTTCAAGTGGTTGTTCTTGTCATTTTAATTGTTTTGACAAAATTCAATATGAAGAAATTAAAGATCATATACTTACTATGCGAGCACTTACTAGAGACGAAAAAGACATGTACATAATGGGAAAGCTAAAATGTAGAAATACTGGTATAGACACCAGTGACAAAGAACGCCAGCGATACATGTATAGTTTTGATGATAGGGAGGTCTGTAAAGTAGCTTTCCTTATCATACATGATCTTGGCGAAAAGCAGCTAAAAAATTTGTTGAAACATCTGAAAATGAATGGACCGGTTCCTAGGAACCATGGCAACAAAGGAAGAAAGCCGAAGCATGCCCTTTCATTTCTTGACATCAAAAGGGTGGTGAGTTTCATCATACGCTATAGTGAGGAATACGGGTTTCCCCTTCCAGCAGTGCCCCATGGAAATGCATCTGACGAAAACCAAGTCCTTCTGCCAGCATCCTCAACTAAAATTGATATCCATACTAGATATCAATCTGTTTGTGAGGAGAGCAATGAAAGGTATTACATTTAAAAAAAAATGAATAAAAATTTAGTTTGCGTGAGTGGCGTTTATGTTCCAATAAACACCAGAACAACATATGAATTTAAATGTTTTACTATCAAAGGTCTGTAGAACTTTCAACGTTTAAGAGCATATGGCTCCAGTGTGTTCCTCACATCAAAATTGCCTCTCCACGAACTGATGTTTGTCCAAAATGCGAATCTCTAAGATGTGATGTGATAGGCGCTGTCTCAGAGGAGGAAAAACTAACTGCACTGGATGATTATAAAAGTCATGTAGAAATTTCCCAAGGTATATTAATATTTAAATAGACACTCGTATCCTTATACTTGCATTTATGTCCTTATCACCTTTTATCTGAACATATCTACAGATATATTGTAAAATATAAATGTATCAAAATAAATGTTGGTTCAAAAAATGTACATACTGAATTAACATTGTATAAAGATAAATCAAAACGACGAATAAGTGCATAGCGCGTGAAAAATATTATAAATATATACATTCATACTAATTTTAATTTTTGAATGTTGTGAACCTTTTTAGTTGAACACGCAGTGTACCGTAAATGCGTTCACCTCGCCAGAGAGGAGCATGCAGTGTATGGGCATCGTCCATTTGGCAGTCTACCATGCTCAAACGGTCTGGCTCATGTCTATTACACGTTTGACTTTGCCCAACAGTTGACCCTTCCACACCATTCCAGACAGGAAGGACCATTGTACTTCACGTCGCCAAGAAAAGTTCAGTTGTTCGGGGTATGCATAGAAGGGACAGCAGAGCAATGCAACTATTTGATAGATGAAAACAACACAATCGGCACTGATGGTTCTCAGTCCCACGGCCCAAACACTGTCATTTCTATGCTGCATCATGCATTTCAGCATTATGGTTTTGGCGAGATGGCATGTCATATTCACTGCGATAACTGTGCAGGTTCAAATATTATAAAATACATAAAAAATTCTTATAATGACAAAATCTTAAATTTACACAATTCCATTGGTCCTTTACATACGAATTCAATATATTTTCAGGACAGAATAAAAATCGCTATGTAATGGCGTACTTTTGCTGGCGGGTAATGGTCGGGTTACATCGTGAAGTGACGGTTAGATTTCAAATTCCTGGTCACACCAAATGTCTAGTGGATGCTGGATTCGCTCATATTAAGAAACTCTACAGACGGTAATATCGGTATTGCGTTTTCTTAAGACCCGGCCACACTGTTCAAAAGCCGCGGAAAAGATAAATAGCGCAAGAACTAAGGAAAGATCATATGCGTTTTATCACTTATATGTCTGCTAATTTCAGTGAAAAGTCGTTGATGAACGCGATAGTTGGCAACATTTATCTCAAACGATCACTTATAGTCCACGCATATTTCAAGCATTGTGCGCGTAAGAACTACAATATTTACGCAAAAACATAGAGCGCATTGCATCGGAAACTCTTACACAAATCCGAGCACTCAAAGCCTGGAATCGTGCATAACGTATATCGGCGGACAACTACAAAGGTTCCACGTCAGAAAAAAACTGATGTAAATAAATGCTCAAATCGCGGATGTACATGTATCAAGTAAAAATCAAAATTTGTGCGCGTTTCGTGCGTTTACGCAATTTCTGGGCAGTGTGACCGGGCCTAAGTTATCTAAGTTTAATCACTGCAAATTTAATTAAGATAACATACAGAAATTCATTGATATGCATACAAAATTTCCAGGACCGACAATGATTCCCTTTCGGATTTGGTGAGAACGGTAGAAAAGTCATCGAAAGGCAACAAAGCCGTTGTCGTTGATGAAACATTTCAGTGGAGGGACTGGAAGTCCCTCCTTGCCGATGAGTTTTGTCCAATTCAAGGCATCAGAAGCTACCATCACTTCAGATTTAGTGCTCTTAATCCCGGGGTCGTGTTTGTAAAGAAGATTTCTGAGGATGATGAAAGGCCAATCACATTATGCCGCAGCGCCACCGCTGATTTTTCCAGCAATACTCTTCCTCTAGTATTAGCCAAAGGTATAGCTAGAATAGTTTCGTTTTTGATTCAGAAAAAAAATTAAACATGGAACTTATTATTTAAAAGATTTGTTTGTTTCCAGGCGGCCTTTCCTCTTAGAGACAAAGATATTTATATAAAAGTCTGAGACCGTCTGTGAGAGAACATGCGAGGGATCTGACGTGCCCCGCTCCTACTGAGGAATAAACTGACTGCTACCACATCCATTCATATCTTTGTTGAACTGTTATTCATTCATTCATTCATTCATTCATTCATTCATTAACACTGATCTTCATTAGAATTGTTATTCATTCAATTCATTCATCTATCGACGGATGTTATGTTCATTTTTGCTTAATTGTTTTTATTGAAAATAAGCTTTTGGATCTTTCTGGATGAATTATGAAGTTATCATTCAAAGTGTTAAATCTCCATACGATCATTTAAAGTAAAGCGACAATAAAATTTGAAACGAAATGCATAATCATTTGAGTTGGCAATTGTTAACCGATTAGTCGGTTGGAACGACAGTTTACGGCATTAAAAATTGGTGAGTTTGATTAAATTTTTTTTAAGAATTTAATTTTGAAATAGTTAAAATTAATACATCGGAACGTATTAGCTGACACTTTATTTTTATTTATTTATTTTTACTTAATTTACGAAAAACTTGTATCATAAATTTCTTTCAGTTTAACATACAATGTATTACAAATTCTAATGATCAAATTAAAAGTGTTTGAAAAATATTAATGATTATCATGTACGTTAATTTGGAGTGTTTAAAGAATTATACGATTTACCAGTAAGATATACGAAACGGGACTTAAAGTTTACCGAGTACCAAGTTATCCCTGATAATTATTGATACCTTCCATATGATATTAAGATTTTACGGCACAAAATCAAGTAAATGTTTGGTAAATATTACTAAACGGACCAGCGTTATCACTCCGCAATAAAAATGACAACGAATTGAATTTACGAAAAAACAAAAAATGTGAAAATTTGACCTTAAGGGCCCTTTTCTCATGACGCCAGTCATTTTATTAATGCTCAGTGGTAATTTGTTTAAGTGTATAAGCCTAGGAAGGGACTTTTGGAATAAAAGTTTGATAACTTCGAATTCCTTGCGGTGGTTAAAGTTTTTGAGACAAAGCCAAAGCTTTTTGGTTAGGGCAAGTCCACGGGTTGCATTAAACAATGATGACAGAAGTGTGGTTCCTTCTGCGCTCGACCCAACGGTCACACCGTAAAACATATAATACCCTTAAATATAACACAGAAGCGACTTATAAAGCTGTCTAGCCGATACTTTTTTTTAATTTGAAGCGGCTCATTTTTTTTTATCTGACATCCGGTAATGTTAATTTATTTGAGGTGTGTTTCCGAGCCTGCTGAAAAGGCCCGAGAAGTTGCTCATCGGCTGTAAATCAAAGTGCTTTTAAAGGCTTGAATTTAGTGTTAACCATTACTATGTAGCAGGGCCTATTTGGGCCTATTGAATACCAACGTAAAGTGCCACGGATACCCCCCCCCCCCCCCCTCCAAGAACGATAACATTACGACAACAAAATACATGTATTAAGTCCAACATGGCAAGAGCTAATACTTTGGTCCACCAATCAAATAAAACAGATCTGTAATATCCATGCGTTATTTTCTTTCATCTTAAGACATACACAATGGCGAACAAAATGATGAAATCGGACCAATCAGCTTCAAAAAAACTCATTTTAGGCTTATCCTTTTATTTACAATCTTATTTATGCAGTCATTTTGGATAACATTTAAATAACCCTTTTTCAACTTGAAAGTAAAATATTTGTAAAAACGTATGTTTAATATAGTTGGTTGTTTTGTCTATTAGAAAAATCATACCCATTCATGTGCGGATACGCAAGTAGAATGGGGTGTCTTCCGCCCCCTGGAAAAGTCAGAATAATAAAATTAAATAGTTAAATATCCGAAATAGGCCTCAGACCTTGGAAAACAAAATTACCCATCGGACACCCCCCACTTCCCATTCAGAAATGTTTCCTGGATCCGCACTTGCGGTCATCAAACACACACTGTATTGATTTTCTCGCCTAATAAAGAAATAGCAATGTACAATGTAAAGAGAAATAATATTGAACAGCGTTTTCATCACGCATATCCCCGTTATTGAGGAAAGCGAGTACAATAAATTGTATTAATGTATGCCATTTCTTCTTTAAACTATGTGTGATAATAACATTGCAGGCGATGATTGTTGGACAGTTTTATTTGTTCATGTTTTGTACATTGCAGAGCAATACTATAAACTTTCTAAAAAACCCCCAAAAACTTCGATGGGCGGTTAAGCTTAAGAAAAAGGGCGATTGTATAGAAATAATTAGTAACACGAACAATAATTAGCATTCTAGCACTGCCATTCTTTGTCTGTCTGTCTGCTTACCTAATACACAATACATATATTTTGCTTTAAAGTAAAATTAAACAATTTGGGCCAATGCAATGGTCATATTATAGTAGACAGACATTGATCAGAGCCGTCTGAATACTAACAAACGAATTGTACATATTACGTTAATACATTGGATTGGGGACAGAATATCGCTGCTTTTCAAGAAACCACAGGATATTGATTTCCTAGTCCGTCAAGGAAATATTGTAGATAACATTAAATATTGTTCAGATATATGTTGTTTCCAGTGTTCGACAGCACAGGATGGATACTGTATCTGCCGTTCAGTTAACTGAAATGTGGCTGATCGGTAACTGAAATGTGACTGAATGGCATAGCTGTGCCAATTAGTCACTTTTCCAAACCTTTCAGTTAGCACTCAGTTGACTGAATGGCAGAGGTTCATCCTGTGCAGGTTTGCACCATTGATGCTTTGTGAGATTCCCTTCACATTATAAATAATATTATAGTTAAATTAAAAATGTTAATATGATTTAGAGGATCTCTTTCGAAAATTCACTATCGTCCAAAGATTTTTTTCGCGATTTTTGGGTAGAGTATCAGCATTGGCGGCTAAATTGTCTACTGTTTTCTGAATTATTTTACCGCATTTCGCTAGCCGATCCATGCTAGACAACTCTTCTCAGCCACATGCGAGGGATGAGTTGCATCATCATATACACAGAGTTCACAGAGAATGATGCATTTAGAATGCACTCACGATTTTTGAATGCTAACAAAATTAATTGAATTATTTTGCCCAATTCTTAAAATATTTAAAATGAAAAAAAAATGGCATTAACAGTCTCAAAAATCCATAAAGCAAAATACAAGTTCGAAGCCAAACAACACGGACCTCTAAATAGATAGAGGTGAGATTGGTCAGTTACAATTCATTGCCAATGAGGACCAAACGGTTATAGTAACAGTAGGAAGACCATTGGGTCGTGGAGCTTGGACTTTGTGTGTATCAAGTAAATCGCATATAATATTTGTAATTGTCGGCAAAAATGTCAATAAGTATCAGTAAACACTGTATCAGTATTAACAGTTATCAAATTATCGGTAAAGGATGGCAATGACAGTACATTTTTAAAAGTCGATAGTGATGGTATTAACTAAGTGTTAGAGTTGTTCTTCCTGACATAGAAGTTTATTCATACAACAAGTAACGTTGATAATCACTATGAAGTGTTGTATAGCCATATGCTGGCTCTCTAAACTTTCAGAATAACAATATATGTTTAACTGATAGTAACAGCAAAAATGATCTTGTATGATATGATTTTGACTGAAAAGTTATGGCTTAGATGTAGCATCAAAGTCTGCCAAGTGCTTTAAGATCACAACTTCCATCATCCGTCTGTGATTTGTTATGATATAACTATATTTACTAAAAACTGATATCAAGAGGCACCTGCTCGGAAAACTTTATCAGTTTTAAATATCCTTAACCTTCTCCAACATCCTAAACATATGTCCAGCGTCCAAGCATGTCAAGTGCAGAGGTATTACAAAATACACCATCTATGCAAGTTTGGTAAAGATAGTATCTATACTACTATATTGAAATAATTGACTCGAATTTTTGTGCTTTAATCCCGATAAATCGGAAGAATACTATCTTTTGTTTTATATATTTTAAACATCATTGGTACTTGAAGATTACCAATTAATTTTTATTTTTTATCATTCAAGCTTTGCTAATTAATAATCAACGGAAATTCCTCGAAAAATTCCGGAAATCATCTGGATTTTTTGGATTTTACAATCTTGCACAGACGCATGACATTCACGCTAAATCTCGGGCTCTTTGGTTTATGTGTGATAGAACAGGTTGCAAGTTATTTAATTATTGGTTGTTTGAATGAATTTATTATTGCTGCCGTATGTTTCCGTATTATACAGTTATATTCAAGTTATTTATTTGGTAAAGTCACTTATGGGTTTCCATACAAATAAAGTAGAGGGTGTTGTTCATGGTCTAGTAATTCTTAACTTTGGTTGGTTGGTTTTAAGGTTAAAGGTTGAATTCTTTGAAAGTAGAATAATTTTGGGGTGTTTGATTTAATTTCTCCAGTGACTACTGTTGAGAGCGGTCTGATATATTTATATTATTATATTCAAGACAGACTTGAGACTAAGACCTAAAGTAAGAGAGTTTATTAACTTTATTAACTTGTGTGAAAGATAAATAAATTATTAATTAAAATAAAGGGTTAGAATGCTATTTATTAAAGTAATTTTTTATCAGTAATCAATTATTTATTTGGTTGACTTGTAAAGTCATTCCATAAGCAAGTAATTAATACAGCGATGTCAATGCATAAGTTCTGATACCATATATCTGGTAAGATCTATGTTTTGTGTGACTAACATATAAATGTATGTGGTGTCCAAATTGTCTAAACTTTGTCTATACTAATTTTGACCTTTATATCTAAAAGTCATAATTATGCATATATGTGATAAATTTACATATTGATTATTCTTAATAATAATGGTGAAGTATGAACAATTGATTTGATTTTAATTTGATCTATTTTCCATTTCATTAAAGTAGTAAATGTGATTGAATTATGAAATGGAGCTATTGTACGGGTCGAAGTCTAATAGGTAATACTTTAGAAAAAGGACTTGTTTTTAAACCAGGTCCGGACGGCGAAGCCAGGGTATTGTAGACCCCCTCCTCCTGATTTCATTTCTTTGAGAAATTTTTTTAAGTCACATAAATAAGAAATACATTTATATAGATTTGGAAACTTGCCAAAATCCAACTCCCATATACTTATGTTTTTTATCTCTATAAAGTTATACATTTTTCTTCTTGTTTATCTTGACAATATTTTCGAAAAAAGAAATAGGAAGTCACCATTGTGGTTTTTACAGAAAATAGCAAAACTATTATTCATATACCCCTAAAAATTATAATTAATTATTGAATTCACCAAGCTAACCCAGCACTATACATTATATTTGCTTGAAAGACACAGAGCGTGGCAACATTAAGGAATTATGAAATAGAACTTAAACAATAAATAGTATGAGAAATATTTATTACTCCGCAATAACAAACAATTGGTGGATGTTGGCCGCATAATGATTTTTTGTGGGGTAACTGGGGAGCCGACCAGTGTGCCAGTTTAACTACCCATGTAGGGACAAACTGTGGACCCGAGTATGAAACATCAGTGCCCGAACCTGAACGATCCCCAGCGTTCTAAGGAGGGTAGTGAGACCTGCCCTTCTCACCCTGTCTCCTGCAGTGCTACCTTGTTTAGAACTTTGCATGACAAAGGCTACTTTATCAACCAATTATTACATGCACCAGCCTGTAGCATCCCCTCACTGGAGTGAGGTGGATGTGGCCCCACCTATACCCAGTGTAGGCCCCACTATACAAAAAACCAAATTTTACATTGTAACCACATGGCGCAGTTAACTGTAATAACTTTGCCTTTTATAAACCATATTGAATGATTTAATTTATATACTATCCCCTAGCTTTGAAAGCAAGTGGGGGGAGACACCCAGGTTTTGGAGCAGAAAGTGTCAACACATACCACTGCGGACTCCCCAGTCCCCATCCCCCCTAAAAATGTGATGCGACTAGAAAAAAGGTCCAAGATGAAAGTCTATTGAAAAAAAAAAGATAAACTGTTGAACACGAATCCAGATGACACTGAGCTGCTTATCATCCTGTCTGGCTGTTTTTTCTGGTCTACTAGCGGATTTCCAGTCTGCTCTCGATTTGTTACTCAAAGACCTGTCAAAATAAAAAAAAGAAAAACGAGAAAGAAACCAAAAGCACAAATATAGATATCAATATTTAAGTTTGAAACAGTTAATAAAATTGGGGGCTGGGTGGGTGGGTGCTAAAATTCGATGAAAACTATGGGGTTTTTTGCAAGGGCTTCCGGATAAGCCAATGGTTAGCTCGTACCGAGTTTTTTTCCGAATATACAGTGTGTCTCAAAATTAATACAGACTATTTGATATAAAAACAAATAATCCTGATTAATTATTGAATTCACCAAGTTAACCCAGCACTCTACATTATATTTGCTTGAAAGACACAGAGCGTGGCAACATTCAGGAATTATGAAATAGAACATAACAATAAATAGTATGAGAAATATTTATTACTCCGCTATAACAAACAATTGGTGGATGTTGGCCGCATAATGATTTTTTGTGGGGTAACTGGGGAGCCGACCAGTGTGCCAGTTTAACACCCATGTAGGGACACACTGTGGGCCCGAGTATGAAACATCAGTGCCCGAACCTGAACGACCCCCAGCGTTCTAAGGAGGGTAGTGAGACCTGCCCTTCTCACCCTGTCTCCTGCAGTGCTACCTGGTTTAGAACTTTGCATGACAAAGGCTACTTTATCAACCAATTATTACATGAACCAGCCTGTAGCATCCCCTCACTGGAGTGAGGTGGATGTGGCCCCACCTATACCCAGTGTAGGCCCCACTATACAAAAAACCAAATTTTACATTGTAACCACATGGCGCAGTTAACTGTAATAACTTTGCCTTTTATAAACCATATTGAATGATTTAATTTATATACTATCCCCTAGCTTTAAAAGCAAGTGGGGGAAGACACCCAAGTTTTGGAGCAGAAAGTGTCAACACATACCACTGCGGACTCCCCAGTTCCGCCACAGACATTGGGACAATGTCCCCCACAAAACCCTTGATAATATTAGTATTATATATGTAAAACTAATACATATACATGCCATAATTTGTGAAGATGCTGGTAAATAAAGACGCAAAATTGCAGAGACGGTTGATATTTATATTTGCCTTAGGTTGTACATGAAGTTGAAAGAGCATGAAACAAAGGCCAATACCAAATATGGCAGCACATTATGCTTTGAAGTAAAATAAAATTTTGGGCCAAAACATTGGTCCTATCATGGGCGCAAGGCAAGCATCAGAACTTTCTGAATACTAACATAAAAATTGTACATAAGTGAAGCATGGGATTGTGAACAGTTGCTTTTCAGTTAACCACTGGATACTGGTTCCCTTGTCCATCAATGAAATATTGTAGAGCGCATTGAATATTGTTGAGATATATGTTGTTACCAGTGTTCGACAGGTGTGTGCCATCTGATCGAAACAACTCAAGCTCGGTTGCCTTGATGTTGTGGTCATGGCCGATGTAACAACCCCCCACCTGGTCAGCCATGAAATTTTTCATGCACTTGTTAATTCTAACCCGCTTTTTATTGATTTTGTTTCCCAGACCCAAATGGGCAAAATGCCAATATCTTCTAGGTAGGATGGCAGACCAGATGAGGGTTGTTTTTGGCCATAAAGCATGCAATCTATACAATGAACATTGTGCATTTTCAGAAAACAATTTAGAGGTCATTTGATCTTTGGTTAGGTCATTTGAACCGAGGTGAATGATGAAGAAATCTGGTGGAGTCTGGTATTTAGACATTGATGTTACCGTCTTGTCGAAATCTTCATTGTAGTCCACGGATACCTTTCCACTGAATGGTTACAGGTGGTTGCAGGTTAAGGTTTTTCCCCCTGGTCTATCCGCTGCTGCAATTTCAGCCCAATAGGGGATTGAGGACCCCACAATCCTAGGCTGACAAATCTAAAAAGGCTTTGTTAAAATTAGTGTTGAGTCCTACTGGTGTATGTGTTGAGTGTGTGTATGTAGTGTTGTCAAAATTACAGCGGTGCTAGATAAATTGGGAATGTAACTGGAAACCTAATGTTAGTTATGTGGGCGGATGTAAGTAAGAAAGGAATTAGATGTCCATCTTCCCAATTCTTGAATTTTTTCATTAGAAAAACCCTGGATTTGCCAATTCAGTAGCCATGCCTATGCGAAAACTGTGAGACTTGTAGTGACCTTTGACCTGTAAAAAAGAGAGTGACTTGTCCAAAACTGCCTGAAATTGGGAACGTGTAACTGGTGAGCTATCAATGTGAACAAATAAAGTGGGTTTTCTCGGGGGTCTAGCTTGGATGAATGGAGTGATTGTTGATGATAGGACAGAAATGAGTTTGAGGTAGCTGTTGAATTTGCACAACCGAGCTCTTGCCTGTTTGGTCGGTCTTTGATGAGCTAATAGTAATGAAAAACTGACCCAACTGATTTTGAGAAATGTGATTTGCTCGCAATGCAAGAACTTCGCTGACTCGTAATAAGCCAAAATAGGTAACAGTGTATGTTGCCGCAAAAAGTAATGACTCATAGGGTGAGCATGCATACTGATTTGAGGGAATGGATAATTTTTGTAAATAATTGGATTGAAATGGGGAGTCGAATGTCCTTGTTGACACCGACTGACCGCCGGACACCCTCGAGAGACTTGGTAACTATGAAATGCCTAGTGTTATCTAAAGCACCCAAAATTTTGTGATGGTAGGACATTGCACTTATATATAGACATATAGGTCTGTATGATAAATTGTTGATTGATAAATGAGCAATGAAATGTACGAGTTGGTTTGTAGGTACAGGCCAGATTTGGACCAGGTCATACTGTGCTCTAAACTGATTGAACTTTGCTAAAGCGGTGTTATAAGACTGGTGGGTGTTTGGGGCCAAAGATCTGTATAGAAGTCTTGATACCTCTTGCTCCAAATGTTCCAAATGTGAGGTGGTAAGAGGTGTGGGCCAATGGTCCGCCTCCGGTGCAAGCCTTCGGAATCTGGCCCACTGTGAACGAGATAAGGCATCTGCAATGCAATTTGCTTTTGTGTGTATATAGGTTGCTTTGATTTGAATATTGTGTCTTAGTAACAGAAGAAAAAGTTTTCTAACCACATACATGACCCTATCGGACTTGGAAGTTAGTGTATTGAGCACCTGGACTACTGCAGTGTTGTCAATGTGAAAAAGGATTCTAGTGTTTTGTAGACTCTGATGCCATATAGTAATTGTTACTAGGACTGAAAAATTTCAAGAAGAGTCATATCCCTGGTAAGACCCTGTAAAAACCAAGCGTGAGGCCATGTTCCATGTGCCCACCTACCACCGAAATATATATGAAAACCCCCATTCTTACCCCCTGCACTGTCTGTGAAGAGCTGTATGGATTGACTATCCAAAAATTGGGTTCTAATAACAGAAACTCCATTATAAGATTGAAGGAAAATTTGCCAAATGCGCAAGTCATGTTTGATATTGTTGTTAAGCCTGATTCTGTGATGGGGTTTTGAAATTCCAATAGTTGCATTTATGAGGCGTCTGCAGAAGGCACATCCCGGAGCTTCCACCTTACAAGCAAAATTGAGTAATCCCATGAGTGACTGAAGTTCTTGAAAAGTAACATTTTTTGCTGCTAGAAAGGAATTGATAACTGACTTAACTTGTGTAATTTGTCTGATGGCAGAGACATGGTCATGTCATTCATGCGCGGATCTAGAGGGGGGGTCGGGGGGGTCCCGACCCCTCCTGGAAAATGAAAATTTATTAAATTTACATAGTAAAATTATCGCGAAAATTTGCCTCGGACCCCCCTTGGCAAACACAATTATCCTTTGGACCCCCCCCTGGAAAAATTTTCTGGATCCGCGCATGTCATTGGTGTCGAAAGTAATGACGAAAAAAATAAGATTTGTAGTTGGTTCTACAGTTTTTTCTAAAGCAATAGGAACCCCCACTTCGTGGCATAGTGACTTGAACTTGTCAAGTGTATTTTGACAGACCGCATCTTGTCTAGGTCCGCAGAAGAGAAAATCATCCAGGTAGTGTGTGTTTTTGAGTGAGCCAATGCAAGAAAAGAGCAAATTTTTCCCACAGTGCACAACTTATGGACGAACCAAATGGGACCATTTTGTCAAAATAAAAGTAACCTTCTAACTGGAAACCCAACAAGTCGAAATCACCTGGAGCATTAGGTAAGAGTCTAAATGCGGACTTTATATCTGACTTGGCCATAAGAGAGCCCTCCCCTAACTTTGAAATCATGTCTGCTGCTTCATCGATACTGGAATATTTGACAGAGCATGCAGTGGGATCAATGAAAAAATTTATGGAATCCTCGTTAGGATATGATAAATGATGTATGAGGCGCATATCCCCATTCGATGAAAACAATGGGGTTTTTTGCAAGGGCTTCCGGATAAGCCAATGGTTAGCTCGTACCGAGTTTTTTCCGAATATACAGTGTGTCTCAAAATTAATACAGACTATTTGATATAAAAACAAATAATCCTGATTATTTTTACAATGGGGAGAACTCGGTAAACTATTTCATAATCTGATTTGTTTGCCTGTGACAATTATACAGTAAATTAATTAAAAGCATAGACACATTTCCCTTTAACAGTTACCTGTTTTAATAGATAAAATTTCTCTGAAATAAGATAAAATTAAAAAAAATAATTAAAATATCAAATGATCAAACTCAAACGTAATAGAAAAAAATTCATTTCAATGATTCCTTTCAGTACCTTGGCGTTTCACCTTGTTTTATTCCATATAAAATTAATATTGAGAATAGAAGTCTACGTACTTAGATGAACTGTGAGAACAAGGGCATTATACTTTACAGTAGCAACTTGGGGTGAGAATTAATAATTTATTACAAGGCAATATTGAATATCATAAGATTAATTAGAAAACCTATGAGTATGACTAGCTATCCCCCCTCGATTGCACTGCTTAAGAGGAGTTGCTCAATTTTTTGTACAATCTGAAATATCACGTATGTCTTTGCAGACCATAGACAGAAAATAAGAGAGCAACAACCCCCCCCCCCCCAAAAAAAAAAAAAAACCCAAAAAACTAGAAGATATTCTTGACATGCTCTAAACTGTATGTCAGTTAACTGCTTGAAGTTAGATGTCCATACATCAAAGACACAATTTATATTACAGCATTAAATAAATCAATACAATTATTAATGTTCATATGTATTTCAATATTATTAGTCTTTTGTATGAACAAAGACAGAAAATCACAACTTCAAACATCATGCTACACATTATACAGAATACCAGAAAAGAGATAAATGTTCTGTCATTTATTTAAAAAATATGTGCAATGTATTGGCCGTATACATCTAACGTCAAACTATTAATCAAATATCGTGTCCCACAAATTGAATTATTAATGTTTCTTTATCTGGTTATTGCCTTTGATCCATATGGATAAATTACTATACAAAACATTTTCTGCTATTCCCAAATGAGAAATTAGAATTTGATACGCTGTTTCAAACCAGGGTTATTTGCCGTAAACCATACGAAGACTCAAATATCAAAAGGTTTAAATTCTTAAAAATTATATTTGAATAATCATCGGTGATGTATCATGAACTATGGAAACCCCTTTAAATTTTAGAGAGGATATACTTGTTACGTAAAAACGAGTTACCAAATGTAAGAATGCAATGCATATATATTACTGACTATCTCTGTTTGATATTTAATTGTAGTTTTTTGGGGGTAAAAGTGTTGTAACGTAATGAAAAATATAGAGCCGTATACAATTTTTTCATCTGTTGAGCAGATGCTAAAAATAAATAAAAAAAACTGTTAACCGAAAAAGTCAATGTTTATATGAACTCCAAGATATTTTTGCCCCATGCAAACCCATCCAGATTTGAGAGGATCGTACATATTAGCTGTGATTTGCCATTACGCCTACTGTTTCTTCATATTGATGAGCTACTACTATTAAATAATCGGCTTCTCCCTAATGAGAAATGAAAATGATATATGCCTTAATTTTATATCGACCATACTATACGGATTAGATAATGTAAAAGGAAAGAATTCTATAAAATCCAGACGGGATTACAATCCAAAGATATATAAAAATGCGATGTCAGAGTATAATGCATAGTTATTATCTACCATAAAAAAATCATTTTTATATTTGATATTTAATTATTTAATTGACATTAAAATCAGTAAATTTGAATATGAGAGCCTATCTCCACCCCCCCCCTCCTCAAAAAATAAACGAAAAAAAGCACCCGCAAATTAAAAAGTCTAACGACCATTAACAAACCAGTCTTGTTCAGGTTTAACGCACCTGTGTATCAATAATATTTTCCCTATGAAAAAAATCCACACATAGAGAGCAGTGTAATTATTAAGCATTAGTTTTACTATGAATGAGTTATAATAACTACACGGTCTATCATTCTATTTCCCAGTATTTAAGTCGATACAGTCACGAGTCGAGGCCTGCTGAAGGTTAGCTAACCTGGGCTAACCTCAAACCCAGTAAGAGAAGCCAATCTTCATGTTCAAGTGGTCCCATACGTATTGACTCTCAAGTCCAGTGTCATTTCCATCAATCTAAGCTGAACAACTAGAAGTACAACTATCTGAAATTAAAGAATGTTTTCTTGTACTTCTTAATTAGCTGTCACTGAGAGGCAATATCAAACAGCTGCATACTTTAATATGCATCAGCATTTAATCAGCATCATTTGTACGTTTTTAAAACCCTCAAAAGGCCTAGACACGAATTCAGATTTTACCAAAAAAATCATTTTTACGTAAAACATGAATTATTGGCACATTTAGAATAATTAAACAACATTTGTAAGTTAGAAGAAATGTTACCAGCAAAATGCAGTAGTCGATTCATTGGCTTTAAAAAAAAAACCTTGATTATATTTACACCGATGTAATGTAAAGAAATTTCATATCATTTACAAAATAGCATAATGTGACAAACAAGATTAAATGATTAAATGTGTTAAAAAATTAATTGTTATCATCATTAAGGAAAGAGCAAGCTTTAACAGAAATTTACACCAATCCAACAAATATGCAAACAATAACAAGACTCCAGCTCAGTTGACAAAATATAAACTCTGAGCTCTGCATCTAACTACATCTTCGATATTTGATTTTTAATGATGCATCATAAATCTACATTTTATACACATTTACGTTGTAAAATTATATTTCAAAATTACAGGCTCATATCGTATGTTGGTTTCTGTATAAGGCTATCTTAACATTCAAAACCTCCATTTTATGATCTCAGTTATAAGACCTGAGCTGACAAGAAACTATTACTAACAATTATTACTAAGTAAATGTAACATTATGGGGCTTACCAACAAAAGGAGCCGGCAGCCAATCAGATTCTTCCTTAGTTTCAATTTCAACCAAGTGTGCACATTTTTTCTGGCATTCTACCTAAGGTGCACAAATAAAAATAAATGTTTGTTAAAAATAAAGAAAAAAGCTAAATCAACAGAGTAACTCTCAAGATTTGCATTGACCAAAAAAAAAAAGAAATATGTAATGGATAAATAACGAGATAGTGTTGAATAGTTTAGAGAAAACAGCCCCTCGGAGGGCCGAAAGCCCTCCGAGGAGCTGTTGTCTCTGAACTATTCAACACTATCTCGTTATTTATCTTACTTAAAAAAAGTCCTCCATTGAACGTCAAGAAGGCATTGACCCATTCATCTATCCAACTTTGCTGTAATACAAAAGCATCTAGCTCATTTATGATTCCAAAAGTACCATACACAATTGCCTTACCAAACACACCTTTTATTCATGAATGAGTGAACAGGTGTGCATGTTAAAGTAAAACAATCCGCTGTACTGAGCAGACTTAATTTAGATGATGAATTTTTTAACCCAAAGTACATTCATTGTATATAGAGATCTACATTATCAGGAAAGACACGGACACCGTTTGAATGATATTTTAGACTTGCAAGGAGAAAGGACAACTCAGAAATTTAACGAAAATGAACAGACAATGATTTGTTAAAAATTCTGATAGGAGTATTATAATATGTATGCAATACTATTCCCTATATTGTTAAACCTAATGAAAAGGAGTGATATGGTTCAAGGTTCAAAGAGGAAGTCTAAAAGCGTTAATGGAAGTGATTTATATGTGATCCCAAATCTCTCAAAATTAGGAAAAGGATATTTCTGCTGAAATATCATTCGTGACGTATCAGATATACATTTATGGATGACAATATTTTGTGTTATAAATTTGGATTTATGTTGGAAATACACGTTTCAACATTTTGTCATTTTTATTTGTTTTATGCACTGTTGGATATCCAACAAATTTTGATTAAATAGTGAAAATAAACATTGACTTAATACAATGGGTGACGTCATAGAAGTTTTTTAAGTTAATATAGCTAAGCAGTAAACGTTTCCTTTGATGCTTTAAAAGAGTTAAGAAGGTCTCAATCATGATAAAAGAATACTTTACTTGCTAACATTGTTAGTGTACTATTACAATGGTGTTTGCTAATTTTATAACCGCATACCATACCATCGTAACCATGATTAGCATTTGACCTAAAATATTCCTTCTTTTTATAATTAAACTCTTAAAAATCACATATTTAAGGAAGGAGTCTTTTTATTATCAAACATACTTCTTATAATAAGAAATGCATGAAATTTTGATACAATCAAACGGATCATATTACTTAATGATTCTATCAGTTTAATAAAATTTGACCTTTTTGTTTTCGGATATAGGTCAGGTCAAAGTCACTACCTTTTTCCTCAACGTAAAGAGTGATAAAAATAAGTGTAGCTCTTTATACTTTTGTAGACATTTGTTTAAGATTTGAAGATTCAAATCTTCAATGAAATCATAGACCATGAGAGTGTCTATCAGCTTATACTACTAAATTGGAATAAATATTTATACTAAAATTGATATTGCTTAGCCCGCATTTCCTCTAATTTTCTTAAATTTTGATTATTTTTTTATGCTTCCAATAATAAAATATTTCTAATTTTTATGTATTATGAAGACTTTATATAAAGATATAAATTGACAGAAAAGCTAATATATTGACCGTTTCATAAGAGAGAAAAACTGATTTTAGTGATTTTTTCACAAAAATCAATGTATTGAATGGACGCTTTAAAAAGCTTATAAAAATGTTATTTGATAGGCAAATCATATTTTAAAAACATATTCTGAAACCCAATTATCATATTATTAGTTCACATTAGTTAAAAAAAATCCAACATTATTGTTATTGTTTTTAAAATGCTAAAACAGACTCATTATATATATATAATCTGCAGCAATTCTGAATTGCGCAACATGTGATATTTTCCTACGCCAATATTACGCCAAAAATATAGTCCTTGTTCCATTCTAAACATTGATTACATTTTTCTGTGCCAAGTTGTATGATAGTAAGAAAGAAAGAAAAGTATACTATTTTAATTTCCTTTCATCTTGATTTAATGAACAATTAATCAAATTTACGTTTGACGAGTCGAAAACCAGAAAAGACTCCTTCCTTAATGTGTATGACACGTATAAAATGTATCTATTCTTTATTAGGGCTTTTCGACTTTCGGTCGAAAAGACCTATTGTTTTCGTTCTGTTTTATTATTATTATTCTTCTCGACAAAGTTTCGTCATGGATTTTTTGAAAACGGAACCGAAAAATAAAAATTTAATATTAGACTCTTTTAGCAATTGTTTAGTTCTCCCGTATGTCCCTTTTTGGACTTCCGGTCTATATACTTCCGGTTTACACATGTAAAAAACAAAGTATTAAAAGGACCTTTGTATCTATTTTATTTTTTAATTATAAACTATGAAATTTTGGATTTAGATACTTCATAATTTGATATACAAAATTGTAAGCGACAACTTTTTTCTATCTCTTGCTGTTTTCGAGATATTAGACTTCAAACTATGAAAAAAGGGGGGATGAAAAAAGTAAAAATTGAAATAACCACCAAATTTTTTAAATGAGGAATGGGAAATGTTAAAAGTGTCATAATTATCATATATTTAAAGTTTCGTTTGAAACCATTGAGAACTTCCGGTTTTATAAGTTGATTAAAAATCGTCTATGGGTGTTTTAATGTTAAACTGAATTCACGCGTGCCACGTTTTCTCAAAGAGTTTTCAAGTAATTATTTTCATATTTAATTTTTATAATGAAGGACCAAATACGGAGACCGGAAAAGGTTTTGGGATTAAAATTTTGAAAAATAAGGGATCTAGAGGGGTGAAAGTTGAAAACAGCCATTTAGCTGTATCTTTTTTAATTTTTCATCCGATTTTCAAAATCTTTTTAGTTAATAGTTCAGAATAAAGAGTACAATTTAAAAATTATGGTCCGAGGGGCCACTTTTTGACTCCTTATAGGGGTTTGAAGGGCCTAAAGATCATTACTTGTTTAAATTTCAAAATTATATTTTGGAAGAGTTATCTCGCTTTGCTCTAAGAATGTAGAGCACAAATACTCTCCGCATACCAAGTTTTGCGTCCAAGGAATGAATACTTACTTTGAAATGATTTATTGAAATGAATTCTTATTTAAGCAACTGGTTATACCACGGTGTTCAGAAAATTTGGAAATAGATTAGAGATGTATTTTTTTGACACTTTAAATAAAAAAAAGGAAACTAGGGCTGTCGAAAAGCCCTTACTTTTTGTTGAAGACAAAAAAAGTTCTAGTCTTATTTTGATATTTGTGCTTCACATTTTACCTGCACATTTACAAGTTGTGTGATCATAAGTGCAATTTTGAAACACATTTTCCCATGATTTTTGTTTGTTTGTTTTGGTGTTGTTGTTGTTTTCTTTTATAATTCTTAACATGCATATTTAATTTTTATTGGATTGGCTGTTAGTGGTCAGGTTTGAAGCTTCTCTGCGCTTGTGTAGTATTTACCAAAACTGTGTAGAGTATAATTGATATTAAGGTATATCACTCCTCATGTTTTGATTTCATTGCGCAGATGTTCATTATATTTAAAATGAATATGATTTTATTAATTTAAACCTCACAAAAAGATCATTTCATAATTACACAACATTCGAAAAGAAAATCCATTTGAATTCAAGAAACGAACAAGTTTTGGGGGAACTATTTTCTCGTGCGGAAGGTTTTTTAGTCGAAAATGACAGAAACAAGCAATTTTATGAATTTTCAATATACTTTTCTTTTTATTATACTTTATTCAGTATTCTCATTTTTAACATTTGATAGGTTTGTGACATGTTCTATAGGTTCTCTATGACTTGTACTAAACTAAATTTTGAGAGAATGATAGACGTTTAGCATAAAATCATGCAAATATATAGAAAATGTCTGAATTTTTTTAAGCCAAATTTTACAATAATTTTACCTTTGAAGCCATGTATCTAAAATTTGAAACCACTGACCCCCATGTTTTATTATGTCACAATGATACTGAATACATATGTAGGCAAACTGGATTAATCTTCAAAAATTCTTGATATTCAAAATGTTTTTATTTCAAATCAAATTGTAACTATTATAAAAATTGTCTATTTTAAGTGCAAAAAGGTCATACAAACATTTATGCAGCTTGATGCAATTCTTTTTTCGTAATCCCTCTATTCAGTGTGAATATTGTACATAATTAAAAACAACATTTTAAGAAAAGAGTTTGCTTAATCAAAAGTTCTGACAGCAAATCCTAATCAGGCTGAAATCGCATTTTAGGTGCAAAAAGGTCAAATTTAATTGACCATAACTCAGAGGGATGAACACTGACCCCCCATTATCTTTGTATTATTTAAGTGTGTTTTGTCTACAGATTTCAATAGAATACTTCTCAAGAAATTCTTGATACAAGAACATTGAGGAGTGGGATACCTTAATTTCATTTTCTTAAACAATCGTTGCATCAATGTATTTTCATATCAACAAAGAGTATCTTAGATTTCTTTTTCTTAAGAATCTCAATGCGTATTATGATGATACTTATACGTGTATCTATATTTCTTGAGCTCATGGAAAAAATGGTATGTCGTTAATACTATGTCGAAAAGATACAATGATGGGTTTTCTTTCATGACGTTGGGCTCTGCATTAATATTTATGTTTTTTTATTCATTCAACTCGAATGTGTTATACAAGTAGTTCAGAATCGGAACTCAAAAGCTATACATCACAAATACATTTGATATACTAACGTCGAACAAATTGCTACAAATATTTATTGGCATTTTTTTTTAATTGGAAATGTACTATACACATTTTTGTTGATTTTGAAACTCCCGGTCACTGCATTATAAGCATAGGAAAAACAAACTAGCTTACTAGCAAAGTTACTGAATCATTTCTTTCGGCCAAGCCCTCCTTCAATCTGATTGAGCTGTTAATTCCCTATACCCCGATAACTGTGCTTATGCCACTGAAAAAAGGAGGAGAACACCAGTTAATTAATACAGACTCAACAAAATATATGCAAGCTCGTTTTTTCGTATACAAGTCGAGGTATGACTTTGGGCTTGGTTACACGGGTACAGTATGTAGATAGCATGCACGTTAATAGCTCACGTGGTTATTCCTTTATTAAAATATACAATAATATATTGTTAAATGCCAGGTGTTAATGTAAATTAAAACGCTCACTGCAATGTACAGTATTAGGTTTTAACATAGCATTTGATATTCTGTAAAGAGGATAATAATCTTTTAGGACGTATTGGCAATTTTTTTAATTCTCCGACCAATAAAAGTAGTTTTAATATTCCTGATTTCCGTGGTATTATTGGATAAAAATCATAAACTCCCTCTGGATGGGACACCAGGCCATCGCTGATTAACTTCCAATCTGAGCCGGTATCCAATTCTATCAATGTGGACTAAGACAAAAATACATAAAGTGCCTTGTCTAAGGACACAACACACATAAAGTGGCAACACCGGGATTTCAACCGTCGACCTTTTCACATTTTTATTTACACGATGAAACTCACAAAGTATATAATAAATCATATGGCATGCAAATCGATATAAAATAACACACTAAGTGACCTCCGATACATGTTTTGATAAATAACACAACTCGACCAAATACTCCTTTTGATTTAAATATTTGTTACACTTCGTTCACCTGATTAAAGAACGTATTACGCAACCATTTGTTTCGTTATCAATTTTATACACTATAGAAAAAAAAAATCCTACTACGTATATAAAATTGTATTACATGTAATATATACAATGGTAAATCACTGCTCACTTTCAGAATTGCGAGAACGTTTCTTTGTATAAACAAAAATAACTGTTTTTTAAATGCCAAATATTCAGAAAATACCCATTAATATGAAAATTGCTATTTATAAACCATATTTATATTTGTCGTGTAAACCAAATTTCTTTTGATGATCAACTAAAGGTGTCCAATCCTCATCAGATATGAAAGCCGAGATAAAGGATACGGGGTGTTAGCCAGCCCCTTAAAAGATACTACCATTATAAGTAAATTATCTAAAATCTCTAATTTTTCCAGGCTAGCTAAGTCTGTTAATGGTCGTGTAAACCCAATTTCTTTTAAGGGTAGACAGAACTTTTTCAGGGCCCAATCCTTATCTATCATATATGTAAGCCAGCCCCTTGAAATATAGTCCCATTATAACTGTGTCATACGGATTTTTTTTAATTTTACCAAGCTAGATAAGTCTGTTAATAGTGTCGAATTCCAATTCATTTTTGAGGGTCGACTGGACTCTCCTTGGGCCCAATCCTTATCAAATATGGAGGCTACAATATGGGAAACAGGGTGCTAGTCGGGCCCTTGAAAAATGTTCTCATTATACCTCCGTTATACGCAAATAAAAAATAATTTAGGATAAAATCAAATTACTTTAAACCGATTATATGCGAGAAAACATTAACTTATTTACATCATTGATATTGTCAAAGAATTAACGTTGTGACTTACTTAAAAAACGATTTCAATCTACACAGTAATTATTGTTTTCTTCTTTTTTACACAAAAGAGGTTGTTGAACAACACGCATACAATATAATAATGATTTAACTAGAATAAAACATGGCGTAGAATGTATTTTCGAATAGTAGCTGAATCATTACGATATTTTTTCACAAATGAATGGGTTAAAATGAGAACAGTGTCGGTCATTCCATTCCCCATTTCGATATATGTCGATACAATCCTGAATGTTGAGATATAGTTTGGTGGGATTATTTGGGGACCAGTTGTAGAAGCCGATCGTTGTGTTCGAGTGGTCCCATACGAATTGACCTTCAGTGTCAATGTCATTACCGACAGGTCCAAGCTGAACATATTCGTAAAGCAAACGAATAACAACTGTCTGAAATAGAGAAATGTTTTATATTAATCATTTAATCAAATTAATTTGCACTGAAAACAACGCAACATATTTTAAATGCAAAAAACTGATCATGGCCTTCTTATTACATACGATTATGAGAAAGCAACCACTCTGGAACATTCAACCTTCAATACTGCTAGTATTAAACTTTTAAACCATCCACTTTTCGTTTTCTATGATTTAAGTGCAGAAATTCAAACCAATGTAACACAAAGACAGGTTTACCTTTCATAATAAATGTAGCTGCAAGCCATTCAGATTCTTCTTTAGTTTCAACCTCCACCAAGTATGCACACATCTTCTGGCATTCCAGCTATTTATTTTGATAAAATATTTTTTTTTGGTTAAATAGAGACAATTACAAATGATAAGTTTATTGCCACAAACTACACACAAGGAAGGTATACTTCTTAGTTTTCTGGATGAAAAAAGAAAATAATTACTATGCAACGAACCGGATTTTTTTTAGTGCAGTGGTTAAAACTCAGACCAAAAGTTGTTCTCCCCGCCGTACACGTTTTATATAATAAATAACTTAATAAATATAATAATCATAATGTGCAGTATTGTCTAGATAAGAGGGTTCATTAAACGTCCAAATATAATATTTAATCGAATAAAATGTAGTGACAACAAACAGTGTTCAAAACCAACGGTCAGAAAGAAAAGTACAAAAAAGGAGAAAACAATCACGGATCTCTAAAAAAACCAAAAACCTTTGCTAACCCTTCACATCCGCCGTGTACTCTTTGTCATAATCGGGAAAACGGAAAAAATCAATAGAAAAATTAGTGATTGATAATGGCCTAACAATAGTTATGAAAAGCGTGAGTAAGCATGCGACCTAGCGGAAGATTATGTTTGCTGGCAAGGTCTTTCTATCATTTATATCAAAGTCAGCATATTCTGTATAATTGATGCAAGTACCATAAGAGTAGTTTTATTAAACAGATGACATGAACAGGACATACTTATTTAATGGGTTAGACTTTCATAAACTGTTTTCTGTCTCTCTATTCGATTACTCATTAGTTTTCTTTTATATTTTTAAAAAGAGTTTCGAACTCTCCTCTTAATTGAAAGGATAAAGTAAAAGTCATTAAAGGATTTTTGTCGGAAAATTGCAAAAAAATTAATGAAACACTACTTAAAAATAATTAGTTTCATTTTCGCAAAACTCGCTTCTCTGTTTCAGGATTTAATTTGTATGCCCGCTGAAAATCATCTCTGTAGATATGCTTGCCGCGATTTTACGTTTATTACTTTAATAGTTATCTAAATTATGTGAGTAAATTCTGGTTGTACTTTTTTTTTTGTCTGAATATTTACTAATGTATTCCATTACTAGTGCAACATCGGAATAAACACTAGGACGTGTCAAGACTGATATTGCCTTCTTGTATATAAAAATTGTTTATTTTCAGAAAATTCTCTTACTTAAATCTCAGATTATTAAGAAAAACTGTATATGATAGAATATTACCGTTTTTAAAAATGATGTGATTGTTTTGATACAATGTACATTCAGTCAATTCATATTAAAGTGCAAATGGTATAAAAATACATCGGTTAACGAGTTCTACATTAAAGTTAATTTTAATTGATAAGTTTAAATACCTTGGCTTCTGCCCATGTAACGTTTTCTTCCACATAGAAGTAATGGTGACCGGAATATTCTACCCAGTTGCTCACTGTGAAAGGAAGGAATCAAGCTAACCTTTATCAGAGTGTTTGAGATGAGGGTGAATAATTTAGAATAAATAAAATCATAAATAAAATTTTACCTTTTCCGAAATAAAGTCCTCGGTAAGGTGTCGGGGAGACATACTGATACGCGTAGTTATCCGTCTTTAAACAGTGGAGTCCAATGCAATGTCTACTTGTTTCGCTGTAAACGAACTCCATGCAGTAGTCATCTCTAGAACAAAGATCTGCACAATGAATAAGACTAGCGATTTCATGAAGCACAGTTAGTGAAAAGTTGGTCACTTCTTTTTCCAATCTGGAATACAGTATTTGTCTTTGCAAACATTGGACAGAAAAAAATAGAGCAACAAGAAAGCAACAAAATAGCCTAAGCATGATTTAATGGTTAATTTAAGATTGTCTTATTGTGTAGATATACTGCCAATGAACCCAGCTTTGGGATGTTTAGAAAGGGTGAACATGGTTATGACACGTCGTAATCATTGGTTACCAACTAAACAATGACGTTAAGATTGTTTAACTCTTAAAGAAAGCAGATTTAAATTTCAGGTAATACATGTATTGTTTACATCGATTTTATGGGATGCACTAAAAAAGGAGGATTTGATCCTTTCAATTAGAAACAATATAGAGAGTAAATATAATTTACAATTAGAAACAAAAAAAGCAAACAGAACAACAAATGTTAGAATTAATGGGGACAGCGTACTTATGCCGAGACTCCCGATTCCAATGCAGGCGCGTCCTAGCATTGTTTTCATATATAATCAAAGAGAGGAGAAAAACTCGCGTAAAATAAACGTTTCATTAAAATATTTGTAATAAACAGCATTGTCATGATTACACCAATAGCTGTAAAACCATTAAAATGCATTAACACTTCACAGGTGAACTTAGTTTAATAAAAATAAGGATTAAATTTGTTAGCATCGAAGTCAGTTGAAGCTCTTAAATGATTATACCAAAACTTTCTTTTCTGGTCCCAATTTATCATAAGCAATACTACATAACTGACTTTCTGCACTTGTTGGAATAGAAAAACTTAACAGCAAGTGCGTTTTTTAAGTGTTAGAATTCATTTCAAGTCTTATTAAAATCTATTAATAAATGATAGTAACGAATATTTCTACGGAAAACCTGATTGATTGGTAATTTGAAAGGTCATAAAACTGTTAATAAATGATTATTACAGTATCACAACATAGGCAGTAGTCGGCTACATAGTAAATACAGCAATGGGCGAGAAATGTTTTTGTTTTTTTTTTGTTGTTGTTTTTTTTTTTACAGAGGATACTGTATTTGTGTTGCAAATGATGATTTTGAGCCTTCAATTTGAAATAAAGCACCGTTAATTTAAAAAGATTTTTTTTCATATTTTTATTGAAAAGCCTAGCTAAATGAACTCTTTTCAGAAAAAAGTAGTAAATTATAGAGTGTACAAGAATACATGTAGTATCAAAGGTAAGTAGAGTTTGTAAGAAATGTTGTATACATAAGATACCAGTAATAGAAAATTATCAAAATAATAAGTAATTAAATTAATGTGAACCTGAACACTCTGTCATTGATAATAGCAAATATCATCCCGTAAGCCTGACAGGTAACCACTTTATTATAAATTCTCTACACCAGTGCACTCAGTCTTCTAGGATCTATATTGATCCAATCTTGCTGATCCAAAACATTAAATTACATAGCTAAGGATTAATATTGATCTAAATATTTTTCTTTTAATTCTTAGATTTTTAATATACATGTGTCATAAATATATTTTTTGTGTACTTTTTGTAACAATAGGTGTTGCTGTAATAAACATTCATTGTCCATCCGAATTTAAGGTCAGGATATAAGAAATCATCAGACTGCATGACAGCTTCTTTGTTTGTTTTTTGGTGTTTTTTTTTATCAATAAGAATAAATTATAGACAACTCATAAGTATTACTTAAGATAAAATGAGCGTCATATATTATTAAAGAAAAGATTTAATTCTATTTGGATATAAACAATTGAAGGATTCTGAGATTAATACATTTCTAAAATCTGAATTTTATGTTGAAAAATCGATTGCTTATTTTTATTAAATTTCATTCACAATTTTTGAAGTCCTCTTACACAACAACTCATATTGTTGCATGAAGTAAACAAAGAGACAAAAATGATATTAAATGACACACTTAAAAAATCAAAAGATATTAGAGTTGTTGATTTTCATATGAAGGTAGAACTCTGATTTTGTGTACCTCAAGAAATTTAAAAACATATTTGCTCTCATGTACAAGTATTTATAGTAATGCCTCTTAAATCCAATCCTTTAATAAGTCCAACAACCCTAATTATGGTTTAAGATCCTGTTAAATATTTGGTCATACATTCTAAGTCTCTGTACATTATCACCCGCTATGTGTTGACAAAACAATAGCCTTTCTTTGGCAATAATGATTTCATATTTTTGATGAACTTTATAATTGTTTAGGAAATCCAATATCTGTCACATTTTTTTTTCCAACATGAAGCAAATAGATTAAAGATAATCAAACAGTCGATCACCATTTCTACTCCAATTCATAATTGCTGGGAAAACAGAAATGGGGACTCCAAGCTTAGTGAGTCGGCTTTGATAAAAATCTCTTTACGCAAGTTCCAAATTAAACCCTTTATAAGATATATTTTTTTTAAAATATTGCTACATTTATCTAATGAAAAAATGAAATCCTAGAAGAAAAACTGTGAACGATTTCATCTCATATAAATCTAAGTTGAAATTTTGCTGTTTGTTATGCAGTGATATGCTATGGTACATGTAAGCCCGTAATATGCTCGGATAAATGAAATGTGTATGTTATGGTGTGACATTTGTATACTATGTCATGAAATTTCCATGATATGCTATTACAATTATTTGCTGTGCTCTGGTTTATTTTATTATATAAATAGTGCCTGTTTAGGAGGGCAAGAGTTAAAATGGACACCCCAAGAAAACTATTGTCAACCGACGCGAAGCGGCGGTTGACAATGGTTTTCGAGGGATGCCAGTTTCAACTCTTAGCCTCCTAAACAAGAACTATTAACTTTATTATACTGAATGTCTTATTTTAAAGAAACTTAACTAGTTTTATATATAAATGACGTGAATTCTTAGGTGAACCGTACGCGCATAGTTTTTGCGCATGTAACAATTCGTTGTGTTACCCGTTGTTAAGTGTGTTACTAAGGGTAATAGAACGGATTATCAACTGCGTCTAAATCAATCAGATTTCAGCATTTAACATGAAAGTATAATAAAAGAAATATGCAAGAACTGATTCTACGGGAACAGGAATAAGTTTACCATATTTAATTTATAAAAATGACATTTTTGATGTATACTATTTTAAAGATCAATAGGAACTTTTGTACATATAAGTTAAAATATAGAGGACAATAAAATACATGTTATTTTCTAGACAAATCTTTAATTTTTTTTTCTTCGGAAAAACGTTTAAGAAATAATTTTGGCTGAAAACATGATATTTTTAAGCTATGAATAAGATTTCAATCGATAAAACCCTATCTATCATAAAACACGTGTCACAGACGATCAGACAAAAAACTATTGCATCTAACTGCTTACGGACATTGATATCAAGTAACATTTCGCACATCCAAAATAGAAATACCCCCCCCCCCCCCCCAAAAAAAAAACAAAAAAAAAAAACGAAAAAAGAAAAAAAAAGATGCAAAGAAAGCGTAAATATACTACCCTCAGACTGTTAGTATATCACCCGACTGTTAAGCTGTTAGCTTTTATTGAAAAAAAGTTAAAACGCGTTGTTATTTCAAAAGATTCTACATTTTTAACATTGCTGTTTTTGGGGTCCAACCTGTCACTGCACTAAAATCTCAAATTTATAGTTTGGGCATGCGCGATGATGTGCAACAAATGGAAATGCTCTGCCATGATCGGAAACTTATGTCGCATGAATACCTAGATTAAATTTCTGTCAGGTTGGATTATTGTTTCATTGGATATACCGGTATCATAACAGTGTTTTAGTTGTTATGGTAATTCTTATACGCGTTTGTAAAACTCATTACATCTGATGTATCATGTTAAGGTGAAAAAAAAGGCAGAATAACATGAAGCATTAATTTTGTTCTCCTTCTTATATTGTATATCAGTGGTGTATATCGATCAAATGTTTTTGAGAAGTTCAAAACAAATATGGGGTCATTTGAATATGAAAGGAGAAAAAAGCTATTTAAAGAATTATGTCAAATCAAAATAAATTATCTATATATGTATGTATAAATTTATAATAATTTATCATATATGTCAGTACCGTGATTATTACATCAAATCGGGAAATAAACCATTTAACATGTGATCAGTTAAACGTTGATTAGTTTTATTAAATGAGACATTCACGATCAATATTCAGTTACTTATTGTACACCCAAAAAATCAAAAGTAATTTTTCGTAAGGAGCGCCTTCATTTTATCAGGTAAAATAAAAATAAAATTAAAACAAACAGACAAATCTATTTAGGGAAGAATAATATCGGTCCACGTAATTATTTTACCTTTGAAGAACGAGAATCATTTCTCTTAAAAAAATCAAAGTCTTTCGCATCGCAATTATCATAATTATTATTATTGACATTGAATTCCTTAACGAGAACAAATCGATTGTATTTCCTAATGTTTAAAAAAAACTCAGAGCAAGAGATATTGTAGTATGTTGAATTATTAAATGTACTGAACGGATTAATATTGACTTTGTAGACAAAACTTACTGACAAACAATAATATATTTGTACTTAATGTCGAGTTAATAGCTTGTAAAAACCCAGAAACATTTTTATTAAATCTTTAATCACACTCTTTGCACTCTAGCGAGCATTTGATAAAATATCTTCATAAGGAGAATGGATGTGATACGCAGATATTCATTTGTCCGCACTATTTTTGTCCAAACAAAGATAGCATCATCAACACATTATTAAATGAAAAACTTATTTTTGAAGATTCAAATGATATAGCCTCATTTTTTAAACAGTAAAAAAAACAGCGCTTCGATTAAAGGAGTTTATTTTGTAAATACAGTTTAATATGTTACATGTTTACTTAAAGTTTAGTTTTTCAGATTTACACTTTGAACAAGATTTTTTCTACATGTATTTGTAAATTGCTAAACGATTGTGTTTCTTCAAACGCAAACTGTTATACACATATAGCTTCTTTTTATTCTTTCAAATGCACATGTAACTTAAACAAGAATTAATCACCAAACAAGATTTCAAAGTATTTAAGACTTTAGCCATATCTTTTATTCGGAGGTTAGATAATTTTCTCACAAATAAATTTGTTGTTATGAGAGCAAGGTCTGTCATTCCATTTGCCATTCCCAATAATATCAATACAGTCACGAACATGGGCCTGGGACGGATCATGTAAGCTTGGTTCGCCTGTATGCCAGTTGGTAAACATAATGGACGTGTTCGAATGGTCCATCACGTAGTGACCTTCATTGACAAGGTCGTTACCTCCTGTCCATGCTGAGCAATTCGATGTATATAAATTAGTAGAGCAACTGCCTGCAACAATATAGTGTTGATACATTATCTGTCACGATAGATACTATGTTATGTATTTCAGTATAAAAGAAAATAAAGGATACTATCCAATGATTTAAATGTTTTGTTGAATTCTATCAATCGATTTCGTTGATTATCATCAGAGCTCAATGGTAAATTATCGGGCCAGTGAACAGCAAATCATAGAAGGTAATTCAGCTGTGACTTATGATCATATTTAATGAATACAAATTTGAAGATATAAAATCTGAACAAAATTGTCATTTTTTTCGCCCAATTTACTCTGGCAACGAAATGTTAAGTTATGACCATTTACATATAAGCAAACAGAGGTCACTATTGTCTTAATAATTATTTTTTTATAATTTGAATAGTAGCACTGATCATTAATGTTGTTAGGTTATAAGCAATGGTATGTGATCCTTTTGTCAAGATGCATTTAAAAAAAGCAAACAGTAAGTAACTTCTATTAACTTACCATGTTAAGATTTATAAGACATGAAATTAAATTTTAGCAGTATTTTTTTTCTTTGGTAAGGTTTTGAAATAAAGTTTCTCATAAATCTTCTTAATGAACACATTTGTTGAAATAAACACCTGTCAAATATCACAAAAAAATTTATTGTATGATATTGATTATAGATAAATTTAATTCTTGTAAAGAAACATTCTAATACAATTAGATTACCTTTCTCTACAAACGTCTTGAACAACCAGTCTGACTCTTCTCTGTCATCAATCTCTACCAGGTAGGAACACATGTTTTGAAACCTCAGCTAGTATTTAACAATAAAACGAACTCTTAGATTACATTTTCTGGAAATGTGCCGTGTCGGTTTTGAGCTCATGTGTACATGTATTGTTATCTTTGATATTAAACATTTCGTTTACTGTTTAACGATAATATACATAACATTCATTATTAATTAACATTTATAACCTAAAAACAGTGATCACAATCGTAATGATATCACAAATCCTATATATTTGGTAGTTATCTAACAAATATTAAAAAATTGAAAAGTTAATTGAAAATAAAAAAAACTAAGTATGTTAATTTTCTGTCTTATCAAAATCCCATGATATATACCTTTGATCTCATTGCTCATAAAACATGATATATCATTATTCTATGATACGGTAAATGTTTCATGATAATTGAAAGAAAAACAATAAAAATGATTACAAATATATAGCTCACTTTTGCATCAAACCACGTGACTGTCTGTTGTCGGTAGTTATAACAGTGACCTTTGAACTCTACCCAGTCAGAACCACAACCTAAAATAAATCATACAATTATAAACGCTCAAGAGATACAGACATGCATCGAATGTGAATTCTAGTGCCTGAAACATAAGTGCGTAAATTGCGTTTGCAAAATATATTTTGCAACTAAGTTTTCAAGGAGAATATATTTCAACTATAAAAAAAAATATAAAACGAAATTCAACAAAATATGCAAAACCTTTTCAAAAATATCACAGTTTTTAGCATTATCTTTAAGGATAACAGATTGTATTGATTGAGTGTTATTAAATGAAATGGTTATCCACTGACACAAAATGTGTTGACTAAACTTTCCATTTAAATCCAATTCAATCAAGTCATATTTTGATTGCAACATTTTATCAATCATCATTTGTAAAATAAAACCGTCAATTTACACGATTAACAATTAGACAACATTATTCAATGAACCCATTTTACAATAAACCTGAGGTACCAGTAACATTGAATAAAAATACCAAAAGCAAAATATTTGGAAGTGGAGTCTGTATGTGATTGTTTAACATTTTGTGATAATAATTGTAATTCTATTTTTCGATTCACTTAATGTTATTTTTTAAGCCCATAATCAGCGTAGGTCGTCATATATAGATATACGATTTTCTTTCTTTGCAATTCTTTTTCTTAGAATCATATATGATTTGAATGATGTAAACGTTCAAGCTTTCAATGGATACATTGTAAAATGGTTTAATGTTGATAAAATCTAACTATAGTTTATTTATTTTACTGAGGCATCCATTAAAGAGCGCAAATGTTATTTTAGAATAGGTACAAAAAGCTTTTCCTTGTGTTTTATGAAAACTAATTTCTTTGGTACTTTAAATTTGAGCGCATGAACGGTATTTGATAAGCATGATTTATAAATACTGGAAGTCATTTATGCAATGAGAGTATAAACATTTAAACATTGTTTTATAAAATAAAAATCTGTTCTTGAAATCATTTTATAGGAAGCAAACTCGTTTAATGACGAAATATTGTATGGTGTAGTTTTTTTTAAATAGAGTTCAGTGATAGGATTTTACAGTTAAAATATCAAGTTAAGTTTTTTTCTATCATACATAGGAAACAATCCATGAACTTACATTTAAAGAAACATTGAAAAAATGATAATCTATGAACCGCACCTTGCAACAAGACGTGATCCAATTCTTTTCACCACGTTACTGTTACGATTATAGTTTAATTATATACTCCTTCAAGGTAAAGGTAACAAAACAATAGCTTGTTTGATTAATTTTACATTGTTTACCTTTTCAATTAAACCATTTAAAAACAAGTTTTTTGAAACGAACAAAATACAGACAAAATGTATTAATCTATACTTTGTCATTAGTTTCAAAGAGTGATGTTATGGTTTTGGAAAATCACATTTATTAAATCTGAAACGTTATCTGGAAAATCATATCACACTCTGTATATTTAACAGCACCAAACAAAAGGAAAAAAAGTATGCAATCATCGCGATTCAAGAAGATTTTACCTTTCACAAACTGCTGTGCCACGGGTGAAATAGGAGGGACCTGCTGGTAAGAGTAACCACTTTTCTCCAAAACATGAATTCCCACGCATTGCTTATTCATCTTGTTGTAGATAAACCTTATACAACAATTATCATTCAAACACTTTACACCACATGAGGTGACAGTTGAGGCACGCTCATAAAACACTACTAAGGAGGATGGTGCTTCTTTGTTGGCCAAATCTGAATAGTACACCTCCCTCTGTTCACAGTAGAATATGAACAAAACAATCAAGAAGAATGTATTTGAAAGTTTTGTCATTATATTTCTTCCGTAAATACAGTAATGCATATTTTGCATTATCTTTTGCTTTTGAAAAACCAAAATCACTGAAAGAGTTTTTATATATAAACATATGGAATATCGATTGTGTTTAATTGTGTAGGTGTCTGCACTTTATGACATAATAAGAAAATCTTACCATGGTTTTGTTGACAGATGAAAACGAAGAAAAAAATCAATAATTTTCAGAGTAATCATCTGTGTTGGACTGTTTTCAATAATAAAACTTCCCTTTAATGTTTGCCATTAAAACTCACTGAATCGATCGTTCGGAGCATATATATTTAACTATTATGTTACTGCCAATAAATGTATTCAATAATGCTTTTATATATTTATACAACAATTATCTATATGACTGTTAGTCTGCGATCAATTTATATGAGATTTTTAATTTAAGAGAACACCTTCTGGAAGGTCCACTTATCGTCTAAATCAATAATGCATCAATTCATAAAATAATATTTACAAAATCAAATACAAATAACCCTTTAAAAATATCGACTAATTGAAACTGATAGAATATGATCAATAAGGTATCTCAGAAGGAAAATTAATCGTAGCAATGAATTCATACCCAATAGCGCTTTCCAGATATTCAAATCATAAGATTTGTTTTTCTGGTCAAACTATTTTTCACATATGAAATGATTTAAATGAGAACAAGGCCTATCATTCCATTCGCCATTCTTTAAAATGTCAATACAGTCTCGTATATCACCATGGCTGGGAACAAATTTATACCAGTTGGTAAAAACGAAAGATGTGTTCGAGTTGTCCCACACGTATTTTCCTTCAATATCCAGATCGTTACCTCCTGTCCATGCTGTGCAATTTTTGTATAAACTCGTAGGACAATCGCCTACAATGAAATAACAATGGTATAGAGTATTTGTTCATTTTCAAGTGTTTCGACATTTGAAAGAATTCGGGAATTTTTTACCATTGGTGTTTGCCAAAAACTATTAAAAAATCAATACCATAAAAAAGTTAGAGATGAGTAAACAAAAACAAAATCTTTCAGCATTTCAAACATTTGTATGGAGTATATAGAAGTTTAATTAAAAAAATTGTTAAGATGGTCATTAAAACGTTCTTGCATTGGTGATATCATCCCCCCCCTCCCCGAAATCTCTATATTGGAAAATATTAAAAGGAATAAACTGTTACACAAAGAACCACAATTCCTCGTCAGGGTTATAACGTTTATTGTTTCAACCTACATTTAAAAAATAAATCATAATTTACCATACATACACTCACCCTTCAATTTATCATTAACAATTTTGTTTTGTTATTTTCCATTACACTTACGGGCCTTTTCTCGATAAACACATCTAAAAAATTCCGCGAAGACAGTCTCAACCCGGAAACATCTATTTGAACACTAAATAACATCCCCCCCCTCCCCGAAGCTAACCCTAACCGATCCGATATACTCGATATACTCGAATATCGAACACGCTACAGACACATTTGGAAAAGCTTACAATTAAGCCACTTTGTAATAAAATCAATCGTCCGTTACCGTTTTACCGCCGGCCTCTTAGCATTTAGGTAACTTTTAAGCAATATTTTTATTAAAGATTAATGTTAATGCCTATTTCTTTATTAAGTTCATAAGTCGAAAGCGAAACGCAACATTCTGTGTGCAAAAACACACAGTTGTTGTATATGGTGTACCTGAAGCTCCATGGTCTGAATGTTTCGTGGACCTACATTTCTTCAGCTAGATTTATTTATTTTTTATTTCGTTATCGAAGTAAAAATAATGGACTATGTGCGGTATTATGCATTTTTTGCCCCAAAAATCAAAGTTATATAAAAAGCTTTAAAAATAAGGTGAAAGATACTTAAAATCATATTGAAAATAAGGGTGTAAAAGGTTATCACCACAGTGACGTCATAATGTAGAAAGGACGTCTTAAAGATTGCCTTATTTTGATAAACTGATGTTTTGTCCCCAAAATATGGATGTTTTCCGATGTTTATTCGACTGGGAAACATCGAGCGCAGGCTTGCTCATATGCCATTTTTTAGTATAATGTGTATAACTTTCTGAAGAAAAACAATTATTTAAATTGTACTTGGGCAGACCTGCGCTCAATACTTCCGAATGCAAAATATAAAGCAAACATGAGAATATTTTCATTTGTTTTCAAAATTGCGGGAATAAGGTCATTTAGCTGACGTCATAGAGAAACAGCGAATGAGCAATGATGACAAAAATCAAGATTAAAGTGATAGGCATCCTCTGTATAATGATTAATGGAAGATTTGATTTTTATACGATACTATTTAAATCGGTGGCAGATATTTGACCATACCGCACATAGTCCTTTCAAGTCATTTACTAAATGCATCAATACAGCAAAAAATATCGACTAATGTAAGCACAACTGTTACGCTTTATAGAGTAGTTTTTTGACTAAAAAAGGAACATTATAGAACTATTGTTTTTTTTTACTTTTATCGAGAAACATCAAAGCAAGCCAATCTGATTCTTCTTTATCTTCAATCTCTACCAGGTACGAACATTTCTTTTGACATTCCAACTAAAAGTAAAAAATAACGTATTAATTTTGAAGCAAAAGAAATAATGTAAGGGAATTATTATATAACGGTTATTAATAATTTTACCTTGGCTTCTGGCCACGTAACTTGTTGCTGTCCGTAGAAATAGCAGTGACCTTTAAACTCTATCCCAGTCGAAATCACAGCCTATCATAAGCATTATGTCAATTAAATGTACTCACAAACATACAAAACCTATCAAAAATGTTAACACCAATTAGCAAATATGATTCATTTTTTTTTTATATTTCATTGTTTAAGTTGAAATAAAGCTCTTTATCTATATTTATGAATATGTGTTCCAATTGTCGACAAATAATGACCAAATTAACCACTGACAGATGTGTTTTGGGAAAAGTTCTGAAAACAGTCCCAGTATACGAAATACATTTTTGAACAAAAACTTTATATAAATAGTTCCTATATAAGTTTATTTGGTTGTAATAAGGTTTTGAAATCAGTTTAAAGAATAGTATGAACTTGATCGATGAAAAAATGTCTCTTAACAAAAATTTTATTAGTGTAAATTTAGTTACCTTTTCTGTATTGTTCTGTTTTATCCGACAAACCAGGAATTTGCGAAAAGGAAATAGCACTTTTCTCAAAATTATGGAGTCCAAGGCACTTCTTACTTGTCTTGTCGTAGAGAAAATGAGCGCAACAATTATCATTAAAACACTTAACCCCGCACAATAAGGTAGTTGCAGCATCGTCATAAAACATCGCTAACGAGGAAATGGTTTCATTTTTGATTAATTCTGAATAGTAGATTCCTCTTTGTTCACAGTTAAACAATGACAAAAAGGCCAGAAGAAAACAGATTGATAAGCAATTCATACTTTTAGGTTTATGTGGTGTGTCCACAGGTCCTTGTCAGCTACTGCAGTCCATAATGTCCATTGTTATGAGTATTGGTATAACATAGTCGGTCAATTATGAAATGAGAATGAATAATTAACCAAACTGACAACCCTACTCAACAGCATCAATATTGTCCACTCTGTTTTTGAATACACAATAAGGACAGTACAAATACTTTAACATTGGTATTCAGTAAATACTGCACTAATGGAGATTTAATTAAGCCAATGTGTTAATTATTATATTCATACTATGTGCACAAAAACTATCATCGATTGAATTGCATGGACTTTGAAACCTGATCATAGCTTTGTTCATGAAGTTAATATTTTTAAGGTGTAGGCTAATGTTAAGGTATAACCCATGTTTAAGACACAGTCCGTTTTCTTTGTTGATAAATTGAAAAAAAAATTGAATTAAACAAACATTTCTGTAATTTTTGTTCAATTTGATTTGTAGTATTTTTATCACAATGATGAATGAGACTTTAACGCAAGAAGTATTTTTTTTTTGGACAGGCATTCTTACTACAACGTATTGTCAACGATAGTTCAATACCATATTTTTATACCTCTTGGTAATAATCTTTAAATCAAATCCCGTTTTGCCTTCTTTGCTTTTGCCATATAGGTCACCTGCTGATAGAAACCATCACTTAATACCCTTTGTGTTTGACGTAAATATTCAGCATGTTTTCGTTTTCATAACAAACGACAAAACACTTTTTAAAATGTGATAGTGAAATTCAATAACCATTCAAAATTTTGATTTAAAAAATTGTTAACCTCTACATATAGGTGTATATCAAAACACATACATTCAGTGAGTTTTAAATGGGCAATCTTTCCAATGATTTTTCAATATCTAAAAGCTCTAATTAAATATTTTGCGATAAAAATAGTACACTAGTTACTGAACATCTTTATCAATGGAATTTAGAGATACACCTTAACAATGTTTTGTAGTCGAAACATGCTCAAGCAAACCTCCCCTGAAAAAAAGTTATCTTATGATACTTTTCAGTGGGACCTATGGGTATGATGAAATGAGTCCTCTTTCCACATTTTTCCCATTCCAGTAATAGAAACACTTAATATGGTCCAATATCAAATAGCATTCACTGTCATATTAAAGGGGACACACTGAAAACATCTTTCATTTGATTTGATAAACTGTTAAATTTTAACCACTAAGAAATGTATCTTATGCCTATAAAAAAACACACTCTGTTTTTTTTTATTCTATTTTAATTTTGATGTATATTACCGTTATTAAAAGTGCATGCAATAGAGCTGATTTGAAACGTAATTAGGTTTCTTGATGTTGACTTATTGCAACATTGCCTTTTTAACTCTAAAATCCTTTATTCTAAACTGTGGAGATACATTTATAACAACGATGTGCATTCCTAAGTTGTCAAGAACATAATATATGACATGATAAAGCTGTATCCACTGAATTATTCCGTAGCTGTACAATTGTTCTGTAAAGTCCTTTGATCGATTTTCATTAAATAAACTATCATATTACAAGCATATGTATGTTGTTAGATGTAAGTTGCATAAGGAAGATAAAAACAAAAAATTATTAATTTCATTGGAGCCAGCCATTGTTATCAAAGAGAACAAATAAGTGTTTATATCAAATTTCTTATCTTAATATATAGTACAAATATTAAGACAGAATCACTTCTTGTTAAAAAATATGCCTAGTTCCGATAACATTGTCTGCTTCATAACCAAACACCTGCGTGTTAATAACTTTGCTTGTCGAATCACATCATGTAACTGAATAATTAAAGGAACTTTTTGTGTTTTCATGATGAATGGGTTGACATTTTATCTAAATTCTGAACATTGTTTTTCCTAACTCTTTCCACTTCCAATATCTAAAATATCATTTTAGATAAATACGCTGAAAAGTTATTACCACTGACTATTATTTATTTTAAGAAATATTACAATTTGTTTGAAGAGAACATTTGTCAAAAAATAATAATTTAAAAAAAAAGTAATCAGAATCACCCTTTATATTGATGGTATATTGTACATACTTAAACATATAGACAAGTTCAAACATTTTACAAATGCTGAATATCTATTGCTAACAAAAACACAACTTTTTTACATATTAACGAGCCTTAAAAATGGCAAAATAAGGAAATTGACCACATGGAATATTAAAATGATAATTAACGAAGTTAAAGCACTCACCATCAATAAACATCAACGCCATTGCGTTTCTTTTTATTTCAATCAATAATTCCTTAATGTTAACCAATCTATTTTTCACAAATAAACGCGCTTAGAAATGAACAGGACATGTCATGTAAACAGATAGCCATGCTATGACCTTGAATTGCTAGTATTACATAATGGTCACTATGATATTTATGTGTACCTAGATGCTGCGCACTGAATGGTGTTAATAATAATTGACAGAATGAACTCTGTGACTCTTGTAGCAATGCGTAGTATTCCTAAATGATGTTATGAAACCAGGTCATAATACGGGCAGAATAATATCCAAATTGAGAGTTTAACAACATGTGACCTATTTGGCGATTCTGTGTCTGCAACGAATGCTCTAGTATTCTATATTGAGTCATGCATTGTGTATTCTATATATTAACCTTTGTAACCTTTTATGCCGTGTATGAATGAACGTATTGTGAGTAAGTGATGCCTCATACTAGGTGGGGGGCTCCGAGACCCAGGACTCAGAGACCCACATCCTGCATCCAGACTCTTTGATTGGCAGTTTTGACGGTTTTGTTACTTTATTTAGGAATAAACTATTAATCTTAATTTTGAACAATAAATGTTCACTCATGATCGTCGTAAATGGGCCGAACTAGTCAAAACTGTCCATCATAAGTAAAACCTTATATATACCCATATGAAATGAGATTGTGCAGACTCCTGATTTGGGCTGCTATTAGCTGATGTTATTGTAACTATACGATCACGCTTAATAAAACCGCTTGAGAAAGAAATACTGGACTTGTCATCCATAAGCTTGAGCTGACCCTCAGTAGGATCCTGTAAGACAGAAGGCTTACAGTCATTCCATTTACCATTTCTAAGAATGTCTATACAGTCGCGTGTCAATCCTTGGGAGGGAGTTAATATGCTGGGTTCGTTCTTATACCAGTTGGTAAAAACCATGGACGTGTTCGAATGGTCCCACACGTATTGACCTTCATTGTCAAGGTCGTTACCCCCTGTCCATGCTGTGCAGTGTTTGAAGATACCTGTAGGACAGTCATCTGTAATATAGGTTATAGATTTAGGTTTGTTTGTACATGTTCAACAACTAAAGGAGATATCTCTTTGGTATATGTATGTATTGAAAATTAGCAAATTTCATAAAACAATAAATTTAGCTGTACGACTATTCCTCGTAAGATAAACTATTTCTTAAAAGAAAATAAAATGTAATCCAATCTCTGTCTATACGCGTATTTTTGTTTTCAAAAGGCGAAGTATTCTTTTAAATCATTTATTAAAAATACATGGTTGAAATAAGGCCAATCTATATTTAAATGTATAGTCAGAGGTGTTAAGCATTGACATCATCATTAGACAATGTTGCAGTCAGAAAAATAAATGTGATAACTTATGCATTTTGTATTTGTATAGTTTGATTAATTTTATAGTTTTATAGTTGTAAACTAATACCAATTAAATACCTTTCTTTAGAAACGTCAGGGCCAACCAGTCTGCCTCTTCTTTGTCTTCAATCTCTACTAGATAGGAGCACATGCTCTGACACTCTAACTAATTTGAAATAAAAAAACACCTATTGCAACATATTGAATAATTTTTGATAAAAATCGTATTTCTTTGTGGGCTCATTAACAGTTACAACAACGTACTAGCTGAATGAAAAAAAAAGTGATAAGTTACACCAAGATGCATTAAATTGATCACTTCAAAAAGAAATTAAGCACATAGTTTTGGTCCAATATTGTAGAATTTGAAAATTTTAAACGGGAAAAGTCTTTTGATTATTATGTACTTTTATCCACATTTTATCGACAAGTGTCCAATACCATATTAGAATACATTAAAAAAGCTAAAAAAAAAAAAAGAAAAAGAAAAAAAGTCATACAGAAAGCATGATCCAGTTTTTTCAACACAAAGTCAGCTTTTTGTTTTATAACTATTACATCGTTTAAACGCTATTCAATGCCGTTTAATATTCAGATTTTTGCATTGAAAATTTAATTCATTTTAAAGCATAAAAAACCGATACATTATTTTACCTTGGCATCTAGCCATGTAACTTGTTGTTGTCCATAAAAATAGCAATGACTTTTGAACTCTGTCCAACCAAGACCACAACCTGTAAAAATCATCTATCATGGTAACTTTAAGATATATTATATTAATAATAAAAACATCCATCAGCAAACATTGATATTGCTTTGTGCACATATCGACAGAAAATAAATGTATTGCGAATCAGTTTTACCAGAGATGAGGAAATTGATTTACTTTGGGCATTTCACAATACAAATTGCTAGGTGATTAAGTAAAAAGGGAATATGTTTGGATTTTTCCTGAGAGTCTTTTCTAAAAATAAATTAGAATTGAAATGATAACAGTTATCTTATAACACGTAAACTGAGCCGACAATTTTCATAGATTCCATACATACATTGTTATTTTACAGAAAAAAAAGCTGAATGTTTTCAAATTGTGGAAATACCATGGTGATTTTGAAGATTAAAGAATTTGAAAAAGATTGTGTATATTTTGCTCAGTCGATTGATGAAAGAAATGTCAGTTGATGGTATTTTCTAATTTTCATAGCTAACAAGAAGACACAGAACTTACATACTTAAAGTAATAAAAGAATATTGTAATGTTTTAAGTATTTCAAAATCATCAGACTAAACATTTTTCTTTTTCAATCTAGTAAAAATATAAAATCACCGTTTCAGAAGATATGAGAAAGATGTAACGTTTAATTAATAAAGTCGATGAGTTCTTATTGCAGATTATTCGTTAAAAGATCACAATTTTTTAAACAAAGATTTAAAGTTGATTAATAAATACCTGTATTGTATGTGAGATTAATCTCCTATTGTGAATATATCATGCCAATTAAAGTTTTGTTGTTACCTTTTCTGTACAATTCTGTTTTATCCGACAAACCGGAGATTTGGGAAAAGGAAATAAAACCTTTCTCAAAATTATGGACTCCGATACAATGCTTGCTTATTTTGTCATACAGAAACTGAGCACAGCAATTATCATTTAAACACTTGACACCACACCACAATACAGTAGCAACATCGTCATAAGATATTGCTAATGGATATTTGTTTTCTTTTTTGTCCAGTTCCGAAAAGTAGGTCCCTCTTTGTTCGCAGTTTAACTTTCTCGAAAAAGCAAGAAGGAAAAAGATGAATATTTTGTTCATGGTTGTTCTTCAGTTTTTTTTTTTTTTACATCCATGCGTATTGTCAGTAAATGAGGTATATGTAGCCTTTTGTAAGTAGTGTGGCAACGACATGTTCGGTCGATTTTATTACTTACTGTAAATATTTGAAGCCATACAAAAGGCTTGAAAAACTTTTTTAAAAAGTAATTCAACATACACCATTTTAACAGAGGTTTATTTAACCCGTTGGTTTATTTATTCATTCATTTTTTTCAAACAATGAGAATTTGCAAATTTGGGAAGATTTATCTGTTCTTATGATTGTATTTTACATAGGATCAATACGGTTATATTAAACGTTACGCTAAGTGATTGGACAGAGTGCTAAGGGTAAACAATGATGTCGATGGAGTCACTGTTCCGGACACGTTTATAGCATGTATGCTTTTATGTACAATGACAACGAATTGATTAATTGATTGATTTATTCTCATGCAAAGCATGAGGTTTAACAACTCTTTAATAACTCTTTCTTTTTATTTGACCGAAATAACTCTTATGTCTTTTATGTTTCATTTGATTATTTATTTGTATTTGAAATGAAAAAAAAATGACAAAAACAAACCGTGAATCATCTAAAAAATCCATTAAACGAAATACAAATTCAAAGCATAACAACACGGAACTCCAATAAGATAGATTCTACACTAGTAATTATGTTGATATGTTTTAAAATGCTTCCATTGGATGCATTTTATTTGAATATAATTTGTGTGAGAAAAACGTTAGCTTCCTTAAAGAATCAAGAACATTTGGTATTACGTTGTAAATTATACAGGTATAGATTTATGGTTTATTAACAAATTGTAAGATTACATACAATAGATGGTAGACATTCATTGTTCTCTATAAAAGGCACACCTCTACAAAATTACAATCATTCAAGCCTTTTAAAAGTGGCAATAAACGGAAAATTGCAACTCGTGATTTCAATAAATAAAAGCGAAAACATTATATATTGATAAATTACAGTCAGTTCATGAGTTTTATAAATATAAATGCGTTTCCCGTATTGATTAATATATTTCTAACATCCATTAAGTTTCATAAAGGAACAGGGCCTTAATTTTTATAAAATAATCCTTAGAATATCAACAACTTCGCGCATCATCTTTGCTTTGATAAAAAAAAAAAGATAATGCGTTGGGTACTTTTTAAAAAATGTGAAGGTAAATACTGTTTACGGTAAGTTTTCAGAATTTTTCAGTAAAAAAAAATATCTATAACAAATAAATTATATTCTTTCAATAGCGGGAATTCCAGCTATAAATGAAATTCCATATCAAAACCTATGGTAAGAAAGTAATATTCTTTCAATACAAGATATTCAAGGTGCTAGGGTAATACACCCATGGAATTTTAAAAAAAAGTCAGCCCGTGTAAGTCTTTGGAATTAATGCACTTAATGTAGCCAGAACGTTAGAGCTTATCAATACATTAATACAATATAAATGGACGTTTAAATTCATAAAACATTTTTTATGCAGGATTCATAACTTCATAAACAACAATTTGAATTTTTGAACACAATCGGAATTTAAGAACACAATTGAAAAAAATAAAATAAAATGTATACTTCAAATATTTTTGAGCGAGAATAAAGATCGTTTACTTACTTATGAGATGTCTGCAAACAGGTTTAATAAGAAGAATGTTGGTTTTGATAAAATGTTGGCGACTCTTATGTATAACCCAAATTATACCAGTGACTGTTTATTTATTAGTTACTTACTGAATGATAACACAGAAACATTTTTTTTATTTTTTTGGCTGATCAATCGTCACTGATGATTTCCAACCAATTATTTTCTTTCTTTCTTCACTTTTAAATCGGATTATAGGCGTCAATAACGTTATTTATATTTTCGAGTTATAAGTAACAACATCAGCTAGTACACTGGTGATTTAAACAGCGTTTTAACAAAGGGAGACAATGATAAGAATAATTCCTCCTAAGTGATAGCGTGTTGTTCTCCGGTCGAAAAAAATATGTCAGACTAGTCTTTTATTTAATTAATACAAATTAAAATGTATCGACATCATATTAAATATTTACATGCTCAGCCGTAATACATTCTACATGTATAGCAAATTTATTTCATTTTCTGAATACTTATCAACAAAACACGAGAGCAAAGGTTATGATACAATAACTTGAATAGATAAATTGATAACTGGGTCAATACCGTTACATTGTAAAGATTAACCCGAATGACAGCCATTGAATAATAACTGTTTAACAATGTATCGAGTATAAAGCAGGTAACATAAAGACAAAAACAACATAAATCGGATTTTTTTGTATCTTCATTTATTTCAGTCATGTACTTTTTAAAAGTAGAAAAAAGTTTTCATGGTGGCCTAATTGTTGCGGAATTCGTTTGTACCTCTCATCCAATAATTAACAAAGAGAAGGGCACAAAAAGGCATATGTCTTCTTGTTTGTATAAGATAATACATGCGATTACGCCATTACGAGCTTAAAAGTATAGAAAACTATGAAACCTGTCCTTCATTTACTTTAATGATTTAATCGTACCTTAATCCTCTTTACTAGTTCACTTCATATTTGAATGGTTATTGCCAATAAATTATTTGCAATTATTCTTATGTAATCATTACACAAACAAACACATAATAATTTATATTAAAGTTAAAAACGTTTCTACTCATGTAAATATAAAAAGAAAACAACGAAATCATTTTAATATTTCTTTTTAGATCTTAAACATATCATATATATGTTAGTATGTTATTGCGTCAATGGATATGTACAATAGTCGTATGTCCTTTAGGTGAGAAATCGAGTTGAGTTTGACTTGTTTGACTTATTGGCTATACTCTATTACCTGATACAGCCTAATTATGTATGTTTGAATAAAATTCATATTTTCACGATGTCTGTTTTTGCATATTCTATTTAAGATCAAAAGTCAATAGATTTCTCACATATAAATGAGTTCAAATGCAAGCACGGTCTGTCATTCCATTTACCATTCCTAAGGATATCGATACAGTCTCGAGTTGTAGCCAATGATGGGCCAGTCAAGCTTGGTTCGTTTGTATGCCAGTTGGTAAAGACCATGGTTGTGTTCGAATGGTCCCAAACGTATTCTCCTTCTACGTTTAAATCGTTACCGCCCGTCCATGATGTGCAACCATTAAATATATTTGTGGAGCAGTCATCTGCAGAAGAAAAAAGTAGTTGTATATGTTTTTTGTTTAAAGTTATGAAATATATAAAGACGATATCCATATGTAATGCGTTATGAAATTTTAACTATAATAAATATATTTAGCTCTCAAAACATTTATTGCCAATAACCTTATCAATCATAAACAATTGCGAGTGTATGTAAATGTTGAATCTTTGTAAGTCGAGAAAATGATGTTGAATTTGAAATATTAGGGCGCCTTCGAATGTTTTCATTTTAAATCATCAGTAAAGCGGTTTATTTTAAGTAATGATATGTAATTATATTCAACAGGAAAGTGTCAAAAATTTAACTCTGTAAAAAGCAATTGGTTTGCAATGCAGACAAAAATATATCGTTTTACTGAAAAACGAATAATTTTATAATTTCGGCAATGCAAGAATCAGAATTGTCATTCAATTTAGATTAAGGACGGTTGACCATTCCATTTATACAACTGTAATTTTAGTAAATAGATTTGTATATATGAGTCGGAGACACTGTAGACATTTAAAAATCAATTAGAAATAACATAGACATTTAGAAACCAATTAGAAATAATATAACAATTAAATTTAATTTTTGATATGGGCCATTCCCACAAAACTGGAGTTTAAAGGTACCTTTCTTAAATATAGCAGATCTATGTGAAAAGAAAATCATCATGAAAATCTTACTGCGATTACATATTAAGTACTTTTCGATATATTTTAAGAAAACTCAATTTCACACATGAATGATTTTTTAATCAAGCCAATTGGTGCGAAATGAACTGTGACGTAACGAGATCAACGCCGCAGTATGAAAAATAAGAAATATGAGCAAATGTGTTTGTATAGTTTCCCTTATCAATCCTAGATGACTATATTGACAGTTGTTTGAGTTTAAACCAATATTTTATCGAATCAAAAAGTCTAATCGGTAAATTGTTTGCTTAACGATTTGTAAATATGGAACGCACTTTCCACATAAATTCACAGCATATGTTATCACACGATATTCAATCAGACTATTATACTTAAAAGAAACATGTTTGTATTTCTTTGTAAATACTGCCATTCTTTCAGATGATTTGTCCATGATGACATTGATTAATATAGATAATACATAATGTGTAAAAGGTTACGCGGAGTTTATTTCTCGTATGAGAACAGAGTTTGAACAGATTTTTGGACCTTAACAATCAGAGTTGCATGAACAAAGCATGACCAAAGTCAAAGAACAGCATGATGAAGCCTGTCTCGAAATATTTAAAAATACAGAGGATTCTTAAAATACGATAATAGAATTTCATTTAATACGTATATACATTCTTTGTCAAACATCTTATACTTCATGTTGATTCGTGTCAGTACACCGATTCAAGCTATTTGAAGTTTTATTAATGTCCAGAAGGCCCAAAAGAAAGATTTTCTTAGATAAGACCAAAACAATAATCAACGTTATAACTTCCAAAATGATTGCTTCATAGATTGTATAAAAGAGGAATTAAATGGATGAATTTTATATCTTGTCATTTTTAAATTGATTTCAAATGAAACAATTAAGACATTAGTTTTGAATATTAGTTGCTTTTTGATAGTCTCATAATTCTTTAATTACAAATTGATGTACTCTAAACATGTAGTTGCTTACAATCGCCTGAATTTACAAAGTTTATTTCATTTTTCTGTTTATTCTGATAAAAATTAAATAGCTAATTACTCACGAACCAATCAACTAGTCAAAAAGAGTGAAACTCCTGTTGTTAACCTGGCCCCGAGGTTATAAAACTTTCTTGAGTACGATCTCAAATCGTACTCCGTGCTCCAAATCGTACTCGTACTTGTGGTTTTTCTATACAATTGTTTTTTTTTTAATTTTTATAGAATAGCTACTGTCTGTAAAAATATTGGCTTTTAAAAATCGCCTTTTCTCTGTAATGTCAAAACGCCTGAAATTTAGAGTAATTGTGGACAATGTTCATTTCTGTTTATCTCAAATTATCAAGACCGTTAAGAATAATAAAAACCTACTCTGAAAGTAAGCAAAAAGCAATCTTACTTGGCTTCTTATATGACCATACATACTACATGTAGCTGCAGAGATCTATATGTGTTCTTGGTCTAATTTAGGCCGCGACTTTTATTGAATTTTACTGCCGGAAGTTAGTATATTTATTCCGAACCATCTACATGTACTAGTATTTGATATATTTTTTTCCAGAAATCAAAGAAATTTTGACCACAGAACATCACCTACCTTATAATTATGATTTTTATTATTTATTTCAAATTAATACACCGAGAGCATAGACATATGTAAGTCAGGGTACGTGAAGTGAAATTCATTATTTGGTTTGATATTTGATTACAAACACTCGAATATGAATCAGTGGATCCCGTCTTATGTTAGTGTCTTTCCACAAATGATTATTTAAAAATCAAATTTGGCGTTATGACATCAAATTTAATTCTTCAATAAGCAATTCTGGATATGCATTAAAGTATGATCGATGTATATATTCTGCCTGAGAATTCGGGTAATTTACTGTTAAGTAAAAGCTTGTTTATGTAAAATAATAATAATAATCATAATACTAAATTAATTATAACACGTATGATAGAAGTTTGAAATTATAAGAGAGAGAGAGAGAGAGAGAGAGAGAGAGAGAGAGAGAGAGAGAGAGAGAGAGAGAGAGAGAGAGAGTACAGACCGTTAATTACCTCGTTGTTTATATCTACCCCTTCCCTCATTTCCAAAAACATTTCACATAAACACAATTTGTTGATAATTTTACCAGCAACACTGAATTTATCGTCCTTGCTTCTCAAAAGTTTATAAGTTATAGATACAGACAGATATCCATACTTGCAGATGAAAAAGGGCATATGTACATGTAAATAATGTGTTTAATTTTCCTGTTAAAAAACTATCTGAATACATGTACAGTTTGCCTACATGCCAGGGCTATTTACATGAATTTCCGTGCTCTGTCTTCTTCTCCAGAGACGTAAAATTTCCCCAACCGGCTTCTGGAGCATACTCCAAATAGTACTCAGCGAAGAACGTACTCCAAAACTTTCATTACCTCGGATTTTAAAGTTGTACTCAGTGGAGCACATACTTGGAGTACGGAGTACGAGTTGGAGTACGAGTATGGAAAAAGTTTTATAACCTAGGGGCCAGATCCGTCTACCATTTGTACACATACCCCAGATATACACGTGATATTGAAAGTGATATTATGTAATCCAAAAGTGAACGAACATAATTCTGCTAATTCAAGTGTTTTAAGATATCGTCATCATCGGTAAAGAGACGAGGAGAAAAGTGAACTTTAAAATCCTTCAAAAAGAAAACTGACTTAAGCTAAATATATACATGGACGGATACAATTTTTAAATATACATTATTTAGAATAACTAGATACGTCAGACCTAATTCCATCATTTTGGCTGTAAAATTGAACTAATTCAATAAAGCTTTGTAAGGAATTTCATTCCTGTTGACCTCATGACGTCATTTCCGCTGAGACCCCATTATTACTTACTTTTATTTTCTCTTGAATGAATTTTTAAAAGCAGTTTAAGATAGTAGTTTTTGCATCGATTTGAATATAGTTTTTGTATTAAACTCTGATATATGAATTATATGAAAAATGACATATATAACGGATGTGTAGTTTTGACTGCAGGTACCCTTTTATATAAAGCTAACTATAGAACTGTGATATCCCCTAAATTAGTCGAGCATGGTAATGGTGCAAAAAAGTTTTAGTTAGTTAAACTATATCAAAGTCAGGCATTGCATGCACTTTAAATGTGCAATAATGACCTAGAAATACGTTCTGTATAGAGTATTGGTGTGTTTAAAGTAATACTGAAAATTCGATTTTCGTAAAAATCACTCCTTATATGTGCGCTATTTATTGGTACAAAGCATATAAGGTCCATTGTCCTTAAGTAGGATTCTTTTGGTCATCCAAGTTTTAAGGTGTACTCTGGTTTAGTTTTCCGTATCAAGGTTTACTGTAAAGTTTTTTTTAGGGTAGTGTAATAATTTTATACCAATGATGAAAAAATCCATTTTTTTTATGAAAACAGTTGATTAGCTTGTGATATTAAAAAAATATGTTATCAAAGGACTTAATATTCTATGTCTTTAGACAATATGTACACGTAATGATTTCTTATAATTTGCTTAGTGCGTTGCATTCCTGTAAACAACATTTCAAGTATTACTCAACAGAAAGACTTACGCACTTGTTTCATATTTAAAGTAAATTGATTTTTTTTCCTTTCAAAATATGCTAATTCGATTTCCATTACCTTTCTTTAAAAATGTTGTAGACAACCACTCTGCTTCTTCTATGTCTTCAATATTTACCAGGTACGAGCACATCTTCTTGCACTCCATCTTAGAATGAGATATAAAAAAAGTTTGTTGGTTCAAATTAGTAATTAATTAGATTAACTAATTGAAAATGTGTTGGTTTATTAACGCTCAATAATATTCTGCAGCTGTTAAGGTTTTGTAAATAATACGTGTGTACAATTACGTACTTGACATGTTTATATATCTACAATGAAATTATGAATTCATCAAATAGGTAAATTGATCTTAAAATGAATATTTTAATGTGGATGATATTTGTATTGGACTTTCTCTAAAATCAGGTTCAGCTGTATTGATTCATAAGAGATGTGATAATGATTGATGCATTCTTTTTTTATTGTGCACAAAACAAAATTAGACAAGGCATCAGATATTGCCTTAATATGTTATCTCAACACTGTTTGAACTTCAAAACTGTTTGAACTTCAAACAAATTCGTAAATCATCTGTTTATATGCGTAATCTACAAGTATATGTAAGAAACAAACAACACAAACGATAATAATTATCATTATGCACTGAATTAACATTTGTAACATTGAAAACCAACATGACACTTATGCAATTGTTGATAAACACAACCAGTGTCAGTTATTGGTTTTCACTACAAATTTAATGTCAAGTATCCAAATTTTGATTTAATAATCACAATTTCATGTGTTTTATTTCATCATTCATGACGGAAACTGAACATATTTCTAATGAGGGCATGTTTATGATTCCTTCATAATCTTAAGGAATTTTTTTGTAATCTATATTAATTCTCTCAAATTCTCTCGGTAGACAACACTCTTCTAAACCTGCTTAAATCATACAGAACTTATTTCATTGTTTAAAGAAAAAAAAAAACTAGACACGATTTCGTTGCTAGCAACGAGGAGGTCTTCCGTCTGATTTTAGAATTTAAGATATTTGTTCGATCTTGATTTTGCTATTTAACAGCCAAACATGATTTATAATAGAAAAACCGGGTCTACATTCTAAGGGCCAGATATTAGTTTGTTTCACGGATAAGAGCTTTGTTCCACAAGTGTTTAGAAATTCGTCACCGTTCTTGAGATATCTGAAAAAAGTTTATGGGGCCAGTCCCTTATTTCCTTATTGGAGCCGCTGAACCAAATTTTGAAGGTTGCATTTGTAAAGTACATCATTTTGAGCATTTTTTCTTCTATACTGCATTTCAAAATAATTTCCTTTTTGAGATACATGTACGCCTCAAAAAAGTTTATAGTGCAGAAGCGTCTTACACATGTATATATTGTCATTCCTATGTGTCTGTTCGTACATTACTTATTCAGTTCGTTTAAAAGTAATAACGTACGTTACTCTGTGAATCTATACCAAAACAACCAACATAGTTTTATGTCTAGAGTGTATTTTTGCCAAATTATCTAAAAAGGCCATGATAAACATCTCTATGTTTTAGTAGAAAATTAAATTGATAGCTGTACGGATGAATTTTATATCTTTAAGGATTGTTTACATGTTCTATAATAAAACCTATTTGAATACAATTCCGTTATCTGAATTAAGAAATGTCAAAGCTAGCCAGTCAGATTCCGTATTGTCCCCAATCTCTTCGAAGTGTCAAAACATATCCTGGCACTCTAAAGATGAAAGAAAAATGTGAAAGAAAAAATTATCGATTGTTATTTATTTTGCTTGAAAATGTTAAGTTCTATTTGAAGACCTATAATTGAGTTTAAATATTCAAAGTATAATAAAATAGTAATTGATATCTAGTTCTTTAAAGAAAGTCGCTTGAAAATATACAAAGATACTGATAATTAAAATGATTGTTTAGAAAATCAAAATTTTAATCATTTAATTTGGTTTAATAAATACTTTTTTAAGTATATGCTAATAGCCTATAAATAAATCATGCCTAGAATAAAAATACCTATGCTAGTAAATATTCAAAAAATCATCTTATAAATTTCCTTAAATGCATCTTTGAAGTGGTTAAAAGCATCTAACGAGAATATCGTTAAAGTAAGTAACGTTCGTTATAACTTTTAAACGAACAGAATAAATAAGGTACGAACAGAAACATAGGACTGACAACATATAATCAAAGTACTGAAGAACTGACGGAGTTGATTTTGTCGATGTTTGTTTATTTTAAAATGAATGATATGTTATTTTGCATGACAAATACATGTAGTTCCCAATTTGAATTACGCACATTTTTATAATATGAATTTTTGGACTTTTTCGACAAGAATGTCGAGAAACCCCCATATGAATCATGTTAATTAATATTTAAAGAGAACATTAATTCAATCAAACTATGTATCAATAATAGAAACATTTATCGAAAATTTATGGATCCAAGCTATATTGAACTCTAGTCTCGTTCAACCAAACGCTCGGCTGACATCGTTAATCTCCGACAAGGATTTACGTAGACAGCCGAGTGTCGAGTTGAACGAGACTATATTGAACTCTGGCGTTGGAATACAGACGACAACAAAACATATTTAAATTGTTCGTATCATTTAAAATCTGACCATTTTCAAAGTATTGATAAATAAGTTTCCTTGAAAAACAACGCTTTAGCATACATTGCATCGAATTTATCAATTATTTTCAAGAACTAAGTCTTGTCAGCAGCAATGATTTGTGCTGAGGTCCAAACACTGTTTCACTTTCGGTTTGTCTGAGTAACTGCATAGGAGAGTTGATTAAAATCAACTCCCAAAAAGCTGGTCATTTTGCACAATAAACTTTTTTGAGGAGTTATCTTCCCTTGATGAATTCAAGAAACTTGATGCCAGTTAAAAAATATCAGTAATCTGTGCTATGACTGAAAGGAAACTTAAAAGTGACTGATTGGCATATTGGTATAAATGAAAGCAAGTATTTAACTTTATACATTAATTTGTTAAAAAGGAACAGATTGTTTTATCAAACTGGGAAGTTAAACTGGGGGGGGGGGGGGCACCCTCCCTATTTTTTTTCAAAACAGTCTTTAATCCAACCTTTATATTTGGAACAGGGATAAAAAAATTAGTATTTTTTAATTCACTTGTTTAAAAAAAGCCGTGTTCATGTACTCATTATTCAAATCAGTTTAAATTTTCCCCTATTTAGTTGATTTATTTGCACTTTCTGGAGGTATATAACATCAGATGTGACGCTATTTTTATAACTCGATCAAAATCAGTAAAAAATTGACATATTTCTTATTGTTTTTCGAATAGGAAATATAGTGCGAAGCTTAGTACAAGCAAACTTTTTTGTCACTTATTAGTGTTGGATAGATACATCTCTAATAAAAATATTCTGTTTGTTCAAGCATACGCTCAATGCTTTCTGAAAGAAAAACTGCTTATAAACAAGCCGTTTATGCTTAAAATGCGAAAACGGCAGGAAACGGTTTACTTTATGATGTCATATTTCTACATTGTTGGCACTTGAATCAAAGTGGAAGCTATGAGAAAACTATATATATATATATATATATATATATATATATATATATATATATATATATATATATATATTTGTGTGTGTGTGTGTGTGTGCAAAGAAAACACAGAATTACAGTAAAATGATGATGTTCATTTTAAAGGGCCATTTTAAGCTCACATCATATATAGTCTTTTTAAAAAAATGTGCAAACAAAGTTCGATTCTTAAAATTGTTCTGCTTAGAAAATCAAGTTTTACCGCATGCATAACTTTGAACCCCTACTTATGTTATCTTAATCTGATAATGGAAGTCCAATGTATTTGTAGAATCTACTGTTTGTGGACTTGTGAAAGTATGCACATTTCTAAGTGACAAATTAACACAAACATTAAATGAAGAACAATTTTTGTATTCAAACATGTAGAAGAAAATGTGTAAAAGTACACTGAGGCAAACCATGATAATTTTAAAAAAATGGCCTTGGACCCATTCCCTCCAAATTTGGACTGTTACGCAGTGGAGTAAACGTGTATAAGGATAATTAACTTTAATAATCGTGTAATATGACATTTTATGCCGTCATCAAACTGATACAATAATATACAGTTTGATTATTAGATTTTCAGAATTCAACTCTATTAGTGTGATTTTAAAACTGATAGTTTCATAGTTTCATAGTTTTGTTGCCAAGAAAATACGATTTGATCTTCAATATTATCGAATATTTTAAAAGCTAGGTTTTGTATATAATTGCGCTCTTTAAGACATGTGTAAGTTTAAAAAAGGTTGGTTTCTCCTGGAATGTATTTAGGGCAACTTATTTGAAAAATATTGATAAACATTCTTCGCTCTAAAAAGGATATCCAATTGATAGCTCTAGGGATAAACTAAATTTGTTTCGAGATTGTTCGCGTTGTCAATAAAAAGAGATGGAAAACAATTCCATTACCTGGATTAAGAAATGTTGAAGCAAGCCAGTCTGATTCCGCTTTGTCATCAATCTCTACGAGGTGTGAAAACATGTTCTGACACTCTGCCTATTCATGAAAGATAATTAACGTTGGTGAGAGAATAATTGATCCATTTGTAATATTCCGCTTGAAGATGTTAAGTCCTATTCAAACTTCTATAATTGAGTATAGATATCAAAGTAAAGTATAATAATGGAGTTACTTTTATCTGGTTCATTAAGGAAAATCATTCCAAAATTAACGAACGTTAATTTGAACGATTGTTAAGTAATTCGAAATATTAATCAAAAACTTTGGTTAAATGAATATGTTTTTGATATCTGTTATATAAAAACATGCATAGCATAAAAAACCATATAATAGCAGGTATTTACAGAAATATTTTTTCAAATTGATTTTAGTATTTTAGATTGCTTTATCATTCACATCTATACTAAATTGTAGAAAATTATAGCACGTTATATTTTACCTTAGCATCAAACCATGAAACTGTTTGATGTTTTCCGTAGAAATAGCAGTGACCTTTGAACTCTATCCAGTTAGCCCCCGCAACCTAAAGCTAAAATAATTTAAAAAGTCAATAATATCCCTTCCTTGAAATAAAAAAGGGACAAAGGGACAAAAACAGAGAAACAGGTAGTATTTTATAAATGAAAATCACAGGTGGAAAATCAGCTTGTTTGAAAAAAAATAAGCCTAAAATCGTATGACACCAAGTTTTGATGTGACAAAATCAATAATTTGTCGGATAACCGTTTTTAAATGTAATATCTTAAGTTCTTTAGCTCAATAAAAATAATTAATTTCAACTAAATGTTATAAACCATGTGATGTGTTAATATAATTTTCAATTATATGTTCCACAAACTATAAAAAAAATATATCCATTAGTTTAGTTTAGCTCACAAGGGTAGTCAAATACAAATGTATACTGTAATTGCAAACACGTATTAAATATTTCATTTAGGTTTCGGTAAATTGTATTCTATTTGTATATCCATTTGTAAATCTTTTTTTTCAAAACATGTCCTAATTAGAATCCATTTATGTTAAAAGTAGTTCAAATCATTAGCAAAAGTTAAGATTTTAAAATCACTAAAATATCTTAATTTTTTTTGACAATATTGACACAGTGTTTTAAGAAAATAGTTTTTTCTCCCAAGCTTGTAAATAGTCACCTTACAATTAAGAATTTCTCAATGATGACTAACAAAAAATACGTATACTAAAACAATAACATCATAAAACCCAAAGTTGGATTACACCTCACGACTTACAGAATGGTAGATAACCGTCTAAACCATTGAACTACGCTATGAGCTTACATTTTAAAAAAAAATAATACGAAATCATATTTTTTGTTTGTGTATATCGACAGGAAGTGTTTAACAACACGGTGTTAAATACCACCTATAAAAGAAGATTTATGATTACAAAAATGACTTTCATTTTAGATATAGAGAAAGGAAATATATAATTGAACCAACAATTAGATGTTTACAGTCATTGATACATTTAGATGACTTTGGTTAGAATTGTTTTGAAATCTATAGTTACATTTATATACATTTTATTGGTTTAATGAAGTAAGAACTTTTTTAAGAAACGTAAATAATCAAGAAAAGCATTGTTTCAATATGATCAATAGGTACACAAAAGTAAATGCATTGTTCTCAACGACAGTTTACCGTGCATGCTAGCGAGAAGTAAAGATCGTTGCGTTTACGTGCTTGAATAAACACAGTGCTATATTTGGGTGTAATCGTTTATTAAACAGGACATGTATTGTTTTTTTTTTTTGTTGCTAAAATTTAATTGCACCATGCAACGGCAAATGTGTCTGCTCTAAAATACATATGCGCCAAATTTTCTCGTTTTAAAGAATGTGAACGTGTATACCCCTTGCAAATTAAAAAAATATATGTTAAAGAGTTAAAATGGTTTAAATCTATTTCTTAATTAAATTGATTCTAAATCCTTTAATGTAATTTTAATGATATTATAATTCATTTTTTTTTTTATTAATAATCATAAGTAAAAAGTTACGACATTATATGTTATACCATAATTGTTACATTATATATTTATTCGCATGGGAATAAAAATTGCTGTATAGTAAAGAGTTAAATGCTAACAAATAATTAGTTTTTATTGTTATTATAATTTTCCTCGTTATGCATGAAATTGCACGTGTTTAAATACTTATTACCTGGACGATACCAAAAAACTTCTTCTGATATGGATGGAACCGGTTGATAAGAGTAACCCTCGCTTTCAAAACCATGTACTCCAAAACAGTGCTTACTATTTGTATTAAAACCAAATCCATCACAAACAGTATCAATGAAACACGTTGCACCACAAAGTAAAACGCTGTTAGCATCCTCATAAGTTACAGATAATGATGAGTTGAATTCTTCCTTTTTGACACGCAGAAATAAAATGAGTCTTTGTTCACAGTAAATTGTAAACGAAAAAGCAATGAGAAAATAAAGTAGGCTTTGCTTCATAGTCTTAGATTCTTAATGACTATCCTTTCTCTCTTTCGTGCAAGGAATGCAGTTCAGTTTGAAATGCGATTAACATATAAAATGCTGAAAATCAATAACGTACTACTAATTTATCTTGTGATGGCTTGCTTCAAATCATGAATTTTGAAAAAAAAAACCATGCCTTAAAACGTCAAATCAATTATTAACTCAAGTATAAATTTTGATTTTCCTGACGCGCCCCTCCCAGATGAAATGTCTTACAGTGTATTAATTTTTAAACTTAACAATGACTAATTTTTTGGATGTCGTCGGTCCTTTATCGCACACAAGCGGTGCAGACAAATTGAAGATAAAATTAGTCTGCACTGAATGTTCTATGTAAGACCAACGGCACCTAAAAATAAGCAGTCAAAACATATATCTTAATTTTCATGCTGGTGTCTCTTTGTATGAAATAAATACGCTTTTCGTAAGGGATATGAAAACATACATTGAACAGCCATATTAACATACTTTGATGATCTCTTCCTCGACTTTAAATATAGTGCCATAAACCATGTTTAAAATATTTTTTTTGACGAAAATATATTATTTAACGATTATTTTTCATCAATACATAATAAATCGGATATGTAAATTTAAACGTTTTGATTAATCTCACAGGATGAAGCTCTGCCATTCAGTCAACTGAATGATAAATGAAAGGTCTGGAAAGGTGACTGAATGGCAGAGATATGCCATTCAGTCACATTTCAGCTACCTTGCAGTCGCATTTCAATTTACTGAATGGCAGAGATTCATCCTGTGTCTTACACTAAGAATATGCTCAAAACACGTGATGACGTTTATATTTGTGCTCTTGGCGCATGAATAAGCTAAGTGTATCAATAGGAAATTGAACGTCAGATACTTACAATGCAACCATAAGGGGAAATATACACTGAATTTATATGTATAAATAATCGTTATAGAAATAAACTTAAAGCAAGACGAATTGTATATGCACATTCTGTTTTAAACCGATATTTCTATTCTAACAACAGCATTACGAAGCAACATTTTCATTTTCTTGATTTAGTTCTAGCCTGTAGTATTTTTTTTTTTTTTAGTTTTAAGCAAGTTGTGAGCAAGACTTTACTGTCACGGCACTTAGATTAATGAATCCTTTTTTTAAATTAAGATAAGATATTAGATTAAAAAAAAAGAACGACAGGAAATATATACATGTATATATATATTCCAACACTTTAGTGACTTATTTCCGATTCGTGTGTATTTTTAGCTATGTAAGTTTATTTTCCGCTATGCAACTGTATCATGTTGAACTACATACACAAGGACATATTTTGTTGTTCGACATGTTTGCCTGCTTGTTAGAATTTGTGGATATAATATATTCTCGCAAAATGGTGAAAAACAAGGGTGAACAAAACAAATTCCGTTACTCTATTACTGTAATAAAAGAAACAACCTATTTGGTAAGTTTAAACCATTTTTCCTTTTACACCTCATAGATAGCATGTAAGCAAATTATTTTTGATCAACTTCTCATTGATATGCCGACACTAATAATTAAGGCATTTTATCCCGACAAAATAATAATAATTGTGTAAATAGTGCATAAATATTTATGTCTGATGACTTTATTTAATGGCTTGATGTTAATTTGGATTACATGTAATTAACAATAATTAAGATGAGTGATTGATGTTGATTTAATATTTGATAGAAATCGAAAAAAAAAACCCAGACAGATTATAACTGTTAAAAATTAATCATATTTAAATCATGTGTTATCCTGATTAATCGTGAGGATGGTTTGAGTGATATTAGCTTAATCTTCCGGGGCAAAAATTCAAAACAAATTCTATTTCAATAGATACCACAAACAATTATAAATAAACATTGAAAACGCATTTAAGGTTTACATGTTCATTTCATACATATTTGTTTTATGTTGCATTCCTTAAAGGGATAGGGTCATGATTTTGGACAAAAATTATTATTTTTTATTTTAAAATTTACAATGCTTCAGTAAGGCATTCGTAATAAGCAACTTAAATTTTGTTGTCATTCGTTGAGTTATAAGCGAGTTACAGAGCTTTCAATTCTTTGCTATGTAAACAAAGCTTTTGTTTACATTTTGAACGTTGAAGTTAAAATGTCAGTTTTTGATTTAATATGAATGTGTTACACGCCAGAAAGGGTTTATGTAATATGTTTAAAATGCATAGAAAGCTAGACAAATCAGCTTGTTCTGGTATATTGAACCTTTGTAAACAAACAGGGCACGAGGCTTGTTTACACGACAAAGAATTGTGAGCCCTGTACCTTGCATTTAACTTAACGACTGACCCTCAAATTTCATTTGATTATTAGAAATGCATTCCTAGAGCATTGTTAATAATAAAAACAGAAAAATGGAATTTGACTGAAATCGCGGCAATGCCCCTTTAATAGCAAATTCATATGTGCTTTGGTTTTAAATTAGTCAATGGTTTTAATGGAATGAACTGTTCCTGAACATGTTCCAAACATCTATTTTAATGAAAAATAAAAATAAATTTACACTACACAATATGTATTCTGCATCAACTCAAACACAAAACCCATTTATGAAACTGCAGCAAATGTTTCAAATGCTTGTTTGACATAAAATTGATTTTATAGGACGCCCTCTACGTTTAACCACATAATTGTGCCTGAACAACCAAACCAAGTTTCAATTTTAAAGCTGAACACCGCTCGTAAATAGGCACTGTCCACCATATTTCTCTTGCAGCACCGCTCTTCCTACACCCCTATATAAGCCATAGACCTCTTAACAGTTCAAAGTATATCGCTGTAGAGGTCTCACCTGTGTAGACGTACATCTTGCCTCGCCATGTTACTCGGTCGCGATGAGATTGTCAAGTTTTACGCACTTTTTTCAAACCAGGAGAGTACTAACATCAAATGAACTGGTCATTGCATTATTTACAGACATAATATGCACATAAATAACAATTAAATGCATAAAAATCCAAAGACAACGAAAGGAACACTACACGTCGGCCACGAGTTTCAGATGTGCAATCGGGTGTAACGTAATCGAAGGGTTTATATACTAGGTACCTGTGTGACGGTTCCTATTTACGACCGTTTCAGCTTTAAGAAACGGTCGACAATGAAAGCGAATAGTATACATGTACAATCAATGTAAAGAGAAAAAAAATTTAAGGACGTTTTTCTTATTCAAACTAAATTTTTGTTTTGTCTAATGAAAATAAAATCACATTTGATCGATAATGCAAAACAAATTCACATACTACTTGAATTTTAAATTTAATCCAAGTTTCAGAATACTCGACTGTGGCACAAGGAATTAATTTGGATAACAGAATATATCAAATAAGATTCACATTTTGAAATGAATTAGACGACAAATCAATATTAAAAAAAACAAAAACGAACAAAAACGAACATGTTTGTCCAAGACATGTGAATGTTTTTTGTTTGGTTTTTTAATTTTGAGCATAGACAAAACTGGCAATAAGTATGAAAGCATATATATTTGGACGCCTCGTGATAAAGTCCAGAATTTTTCTTAGGATTCTCATAGGCCCCCTCATTGTGCGCCCATACATGAGCTTAAAAGTAGGAAACCCTAAACAATCCTGAGTCCTGGTTACTTTGTTGTTCTTTCTAGTGAAGTTTTTATCTGGCAAATGTTACATGATCTACAATAACGATGCCAGAAGAACTTACTTGTTGTTATTGCATCACAGATTTCCAGTAAAACATGTCATCATTGATTTTGAAAGGGTAAGTCGTGCTTTCCTTCCATTAAGGCTAAACAGACATTTAATTCTGAAAAAAAATACTGTTACTGTTTCATCATTTATGTTAAACTAAAGTTTAAAAAAAGTTCATCAGGGCTAATGTTCTTGGTTTGTGTTTGTTTTGTTTTTTCGTGGGGATAAATTTTACAATCCATTTTCCGATGAGCCAAAGAATGTACAAATAAATATATGGAATAATTCATAAAAAAATATCATAAGAGTAGATCTACGATTATGTTTTTTACTAGTTTGAAAAAATGTCGCCTGCAATATGAAAACACAAAATGTCCTATAAAAGTTATTGAATGATATTTTCAAATTGCTGAATACTTTACATGGAAACATCAAATATCAAGCAATGACCCACATGTTGTTTTTATTTCATGAATCAAGGAAGTTGTTTAGTCAACAAAGTATCTGTAAAATGCTATTGAGTACAAATCAAAACTTTGCAATAATTTGTTCTAAAATTTAAATTGTTGGAACCCCGCAAAATAGTGGAGTGTGTAATGCTGTTCAATTTTTTGTATGATTTTTGCACTTTAATATCGATTTTGTTGACATTATAACATTGAATTGTCCATGTTAGAACTTCCACACATTATAGAGATTTTTGTATCAGAACAGTAAGCCTCGGAATACCATGTACTATAATAAAAAAAGAACTTTTTTTTATTTTATTTTGGAGTTTTTATGCAGCGTTTAATTGAGCAAATATTAAAAATTGTATTTTCCTCTGAATGCACAATATCGAAATTAAGAACAAGTTTATTGCATTTAACAAAATGAATCAATTACAAGACACAGTCGAGACTTCAAACTTAAACTTTAATAGTGAAACTTCTATTAAAACTCCATAGTGTCCCGCAATGAAATCTTAACACATGTATTCCCACAGCATTAAAGAAGCTTGCTAACCACTTTCCAGTTCTTTCAATACGTTAAATTAATTTTCAATATTATTGTACTAAATGATGGTTATATCCAAGGACGAAAAATTATATATTATATTAGTGTTGAAAAATCATCAATACTGTTGACTAGTAAAAATCGAATCCACGATTTTGTGATTTATGCAAACATTTATGAAGTGCATTAATTGTCTTGATATTAAAAAATATTTATGTTCTTTCATAATGCAATTTATCTTAGTGCGTTGCATTGGTCCCAAATTTAATACACTTTGAATTTTTTTCTAAGTGGTTTTCAGAGTGTGTAATTGTTTGCTTTTTTGTTTTTGTTTTTTGTTTTTTTTTGCAAAGTGTGTTGCCATATACATGCATGCCACAGGATAACATATGAAGAATATTTAAATCCTAAATTCCAACCCCCCCCCCCCAAAAAAAAAAATAATAATCGTGATATCGAACTGTAATTTCAAACTTTTAAGCAAAATGTTGTTAAACTGAAATAATACCTGTTTTGATATTTTTTGACAAAAGATCCAATACCAACAAATTAATTTAAAAACAGATAATTCTAAGCAGTCAGTTTCATTTCAAAAATATGTGTGATGTTAGTTTATACGGATACCTATTGAAAACACGTGCATTTTGAAGACTTGAGACATATCGACATCCCTAAGCTTTCTTATGAAGTTCTCTGCATAAATATCCACCATATATAAATGGCAAAAGGTTTGAAGGTGTTCCACATTAGCAATACTTACAGTTGCCATGCGTTTCAACTTTTCTTCATATGATGTAAAAAAAAAATACAAATAATGAAAACAATAACATAACTCAACAACTGATACTTCTAAATTCACTTAAGTTGATGCAAGTTGTTGAACGCTGTTTGCTATTGCATATTTTTTACATTTTCCAGAGTCTTGTCTGTGATAACACTACGAATTAATTTTGTACTATTCGGTTCAATAAATTCAAACGACGTATTGATGGGGAGTTAATATGCATACTGACTATTTTAATTTTAATCGAACAAATGCAGATAATTATAAAAATATAATTTAGGGGATTTCATCACTTCCGGACCAAAATGATCAACTCATAATACTCAAAGAATGATTCCTTATTCCTTAAACTATTTAAAATTTTAATTCAGTTGTAGTATCTATTAGAAGATCTATAGATTAACGAACAAACTTTCTAAGACTATGAAAAAGTGTCACTTACATTGTTCATCCAACGAAATCCTGGTTTAGGCACTCCTTAGGCACACATTGCACAAATCACAAGAACAATTAAAATCTTTGTTTTTATAAAAAATAATGTTGATTTAATGATTTGAAAGTGAAACACCCTGCTGTAAATTATTTAAGAAAATGACTGTGCGTCACATTTTAACTTAACAGCTAAAACCTGTTATGTTTCCCGTTTCCTGCCATTTTCCTACGTCGATAGGTCCTGACCCGTTTCGTCAATCACAAACTCTTTATCAAGTTAGCAGAATGTGACCTCGTTCTCTGGTTGGTCTCATTAATGTCTGCATTATACATTAAAAAATTTGTTGCAAGAATAATCATAATTTTGAATTTAATAAATGTGTTAAATAATTACTTACTTCGATCTTCTTAAGTCCTAGTGAACTCATCAGTCTACCTAATTATTTACAAATCTAATACCTATACATAACTTGTTCATGGGAGTATCCATATTGCTATATTATAATAGTTTCTTTTTTCTGTTTAATACTCATTTTCTGATTGGACAATACAAAAGGTTAAATGCTTAAAAATTATTCTCACTAAATGGAACAATTGTAAATTCGTATATGTTTTGCTTATTAGGTCAAGGGATCGTCAGAAGCAGAGATGATCAACACTCTTGGCTTTGCAAAATTTGGGTGTGTTTATTATTATAATGTTGTATATATATAATATATATTACGACATTATGAAAATTTAAGGGCCTATAACTATCTTAAATTATAAGTTATTGTTATTGTAAAACAATTAAGATTTTTAGAAAAAAAATCTTGCAAATTTTACGTACCGTTCATCCGTCGCCATCATTAAGTTGCCGATGATGTCCGGTTCGAAAGAGGCGGGTCAATACGGTGTAAGCCGGAACTGCGCGCGTAACCCCCGGCTCAGAAAAAAAGTAACGTAGCCACTTCGCCGAACTCACCGCCGGCTGAGAAACAAGTACGCCAAAAATTCAAACAAGAAGGTAATTTGCCTTAACAGTCACTTGATTATTATAGCCCATATATACAAACTTGTTTGAGAAATCTCATAGATGTATTTGAATTAATTTCATTCTGGAGTATAGCAATCTTAATATTGTAATGGCAACCATGTCCATGTTCTAGCGAGCTCTAACATATTAAATGATAATTAAATCTTCATCACCTCTTGGCATTTATATCAAAATTATTTAACATGTACACGCTTATCGGTGATTTTGGTTAGCTAATTATGTTACTTTTCTTGGTCTATTTTTTTTATTTCGAAAGTTTAAAATCCATTTGGTTTCAAGTAATAAAGATACCTGCATTACTTTTTTTCATAAACTCCTTACTTCTTAACTACATTATATTCAATGATAAATTTACTCATTGAATTATGAACAATTAAGCAAGGGAAAAAACCTCCATTATGAAACAAGGAACGATAAATCCATTAACTGATATCTTAACTTTGAAAGACAGCTTCATTCTTTCTTTTTATTTTTTTTTTTTTATAATAAATTGAAAATTATTGAAATTCCTGAGCGGAATAAAGTATAAGCCCCCCCTCCTCATCCATAACCATTTGCTTACATAAAGATGACATGAAAAAGTATTAAGTTTAATGTTTTCTTTTTTTTCTAAATATGCAGTCAGTTTTTTTGCCGATGTCAGTGGACGTTGTTTGAACATTATATACATTTACACTCCATGACCATTCGGGCCACACCAGCATTAAGAACCCTACCCTATTCACTATGTGAGAATATGACCCTGTGTAGTGTAGCAGTTTTCCACATAGTATTATTTCTCCCTTACGTTTTTTGGTTCAGATTTTATAGACAATATTTATGGAAACCTAGTAAGAATTAAAATCAATGTATCTACGCTCTTAAGTTGCATATATCTGCATTCATCTGTAAAGGTTGTTTCCTTTTGCCGATTTTTTTATTTTTCATAGACGATGCTGAAAATTGATCCTATGTGTTTTGGAATTATACATAAAACTTAATTTAGGTAATTAATTGAAAAAGAATTTGGTTTTACAAGAATCATGTATACACTTATTTGCATAACCCTGTGTTCTGAATTTGTAAGTAAAAATGTTTTGAGAATTTTTTAATAAATCTATCAATCCGTCTGTCTGTTTATGCAAATTTTTTCTAAGCCTAAACCTCTGTTTATGCGAATTTTTGGAAGAACTGAAGGATCGCTTATGAACTTATAGTGTGTTCAGACCTTACCCAATTTTCATCGAGGCAAAATAATTTATATTATTTAAAAGTATACATAGTATTTTTGAATAAGATTTCTCCTTATGTCACAAATGAGATTATTTGTTTCATATGTCCTTAAAATTGCTAAATCACACCAGCAATCGTTAAATCGCCCCACAAAACAGTTATATTGAACAAAAAAAGTTATTAAATTGCCCTTCCAAAACTGTCATATCACACTCGCGTGCATCAGTTCTGTATATTAATCACCTTGATTTGAAAGCACAAATCGACATATAACAGCACATTTTGCATTCCTTTGTCAGATATGAAGATGTGTGACATGTCATAAAATACACTAGCTTTTAATGAGTTAAATGTGTTTTTGATTTTTTTAAAAAACGTCATATAACATATATTGCATGTCTTCTCGCGCGACAATACCAGAATATTTGTCGCTCGGTGAAAGGAAATCCCTGACGTGTTACATGTATGTGGCCCTCTGCCTTCGTCATCGGGCGACAAAACACTCCAGGTCTTTCTTGTCAGCCCAGGGCAAACTTGTTGGTATGTTGCATTCGAAACCATGAACATTATATACCTATTTACTTGCTATTGGGACGGTAGCAAGTTCATTGTTCCCCAAGCTGCAACTATTTCATGAGGTGAAGAAGAGTAAAATACTTGCTGTCGAGGGGGCAATTAACTTGCTACATGTAACGTCCAAAGAGTCAATAAATACACCGAAAAAAATATTATTTGTCGGCAACGCAGAATTTCTTAATCATTTTAAATGTAACTATAAATGTAAAGTGTACGCTGCATCGATGTAGCTGCGTCCCCACAAAGCGTCCGTATTGACTTAAGATGTAAAATGTATGCTGCCTATATGTAACTGCTTCCCAATAGAACGTCCGTAATACCTATACATTAAAAGAGTACAGTTGCATGAGTCCAGTTAAAGTTTACGCGCTATTTTTGTTTATTTCTCAACATAACTACATCATTAAAAAACTCATTGACTGTATACAACTATTTCCAGAGTTAAAAATCTGTGCCGTACGTCACCATTAATAGAATTTGTGTAACCCTTCCGTCTTATAGATTCACTTAAGGGTCATCTCAAACTTAGTAATAAACAAGTCCAGTAGTTCTTTCATAAGCGATTTTATTAAAGCGTGATCGTATAGTCAAAATTACATCACCTAAAAGCAGCAAAAATCAAAGAATATGCTCAACATCATTTCACATGGGTATAGATACATGTAACATTTACTTATGATGGACAGTCCTGACAAGATCAAGAGTGAACATTTAGCGTTCAAATTTCAGAGTTATATTTTATTTCTAAATAAAGTAACAAAACTGCCCATCAAAGAGTACGGATGCAGGATTTTTGTCTCCTAGTCCTGAGTCTCGGAGCCTCTCGCCTAGGTATGAGGTATCACTTACTCATAATACATTCATTCATACATGGCATAAAAGGTTACAAAGGTTATATAGAATATGCAATACAAAACTCAGTATAGAGTACCAGAGCTATCGTTGCAGACAAAGAATCGCCAAATATGACACTTATTTATAAGCACTCAATTTGGATATTATTATGCCCGTATTATGCACATAGTTTCATAATATCATTTAGGAATACTACGCAGCGCTAAAAGAGTCACATAGTTCATTCTGTCAGTTATCATTACATGTACCACAATTCATTGCGCAGTATCTAGGTATACATAAGTATCATAGTGACCAATATGTAATACTAGCAATTAAAGGTCATAGCATGGCTATCTGTTTACATTTGGAACAATGAAAATGAAGGTTAATGATGTTTTTTAACTTTACAAATATACGAAACAAACTCCTCAACAGACAGATTTATGAAAGACTATTTGTGAACAAGCATTATATTTGTTTGGTGTTACAAAACAGGACCAGAGTTGCAATTTAATGTGTTATATTAATGTATATTACCAGTACAAAAATTAAACACTAAAATATTTCTTTTAATTTGTAGTTTTAACAGTTTAATATGTTCTCATTGCGCAAATCATGCCGAAAAATCGGACATTGTATTGAAGCAATAGAGTTTTATAAAATAATCAATTAGTGTTAAGTGTCATGATAATGGTTTAAGGTTTCTCCGCACTTGATGCTTAAAGCAATGTAATTGTTGTCTAAATTTGAAGAGCAATCCTGCTCTCCAATCATACAATACATAACTCCTCTTCTGATTTCAATTGTTACATCAAATCTTTCCTGGAATTTATAACAATCCTTATTTATGGTTTTTTTTTAATAATTTAAGACCATTAACAATTGCAAATGTGTTTATTTTGACATTTACAGGTGTCATAACAGTATTTCACTGAAGGTTCACCTCAAAACATTGCTGAGGCAAAATAAGTCCTGAATTCTCCTTTAAATTTCGGACGTTTTCGCTCGCGACAAGAGCTGATTTTTTATGAGATGAAAAACAATGTGTAAAAGGTCTAACTATCCCAGTTTTGTAATAATGCGGGGTCATTTAGATTTTTGATAGTGATGTTTCCAAGGGGGTAAAACAGCCCAGGCTTGATTATTAAGCACTTGTAAAACTTCGAGGCTAAGAAAGTCTCACGCCTTGTTTGATGTATTTTGCAAGAGAAAAGTTTAATTGAACCGTTATTTAAAAATATATCAAGGGGATTTATTCCAAAGTTCGTTTTGGGTGTTTATTCTGTATCTAAAGTTTTGCAATTTTTGTAAGAATATATAGTAAATTACATTGCTTAAAACAAGGGTGGAGAAACCTTTAACTATTATAATTACACTTAACACTAAGTAATAATTTATAAAATATATAGTAAAATTTAAATACTGTTGTGACACCTGTGCAGTACATTTTGATTTAATTTTTCAACCTCGAAAAAATATTGTTTAGCATCTTAAACTGTCTTTAACTATATAAGGGACAAATATGACGGAGACGATCTTCTGGTGCTGGTGGTGATACTTATATTGTTAGAATAACCAGCTTGAGTACGATTTTTCAATCACCTGCCATTGCTTATCGGTATTATCTTAGTCTGTCATTTAATTTTTCAAATTAAAAAATAAAATATATGATCATCTTTTGTTAATTAATGTACACTGAATAAAAAAAAGTGTCTCCCTCATATTACATCATGGCAACAGAAGAAAAAGACGTACCTTAGATAGTGTCTGAATTTTAAATAGATCCTTAAGATAGGCGCAAATCTAGAAGAAAAACAAATAAAAAGTTGGGCAAGGCGGCAAGGATGGGGGGGGGGGGGGTGACGGTTTTTCATAGTAAAACCTTGACTGAAAAGGAATGATATCAATCTGAAGGAATAAACAAATACATCCTTATTGTATGCAGAAAAAGCCAGGAAAAAAATATCCACCAGAGTCTAAATCGCCATGAGAGGTTTATTCACAATGGATCTGAAATAAGCAAATCTCATCCAAAAACTGTTATCCAGGGGTGGGGGAGGGGGATACGAGGGACAATTATGATTGCTTAATGGGGGTCTATGCCTAATATCGGTCAAAATAATAAGTGAATATATAAGTTTGAACTCCCCCACTCCTTAAATCTGCGATTGCATGCATCATCCCATTTTGATCTTTCTAAGAACAATTATTTTCTTGTACAACAGGTTTACAAGACTATATATTAAACAAATACAACAATTGCTTTAAAAGCAATATAAACGTAACAAATTCCTAAACTTCGAATTAAGAATTAAAAAAAACCAGAAACACGAAACTGTATGGATGATTCTGTGTGAGTATGAAATCGATCTCTATTGAAATCAAACTAAAAATGTACTTGTAAGCTTTTGTATATATATCAAAGATAGCAAACTGCAAAGTAAAAATGACACTAATCAAAGTATTGTAAGTACTAACGGGAGTTGATTTTATCGATTATTATTTATCTTAAAATTAACGACATGTAATTACGCATGACAAGTATTTTCTTATCCGTATTTGAATAACGCACATTTTTATGCTTAGAATAATCGTTTTTTCCGACAATTTTAAGACTTCCCGAATAACACCTAATGGATTATGTTGTGCAATATTTTAAAAGTGAATTAATGCTTACAAACTATGTATCAATATTTCTGAAAAATTTTATGGATCCAAGCAATATTTAACTCGGTCTTGTATCGTTTAATCAGACGATCGGTTTCCTCCGTTAATCTTCGACGAGCAAAGGAGACTCTCGGTTTTTTTTTGTTAAACTCTTAACCTATAGTAGTCATATTGGTTGCTCAAATAGTTACAAGAGAAAAAGAGATAAGGTTCTCACCTTATCTTTTCTACTTGTGCAAACTTAGGAACCACTAAGTCTAACAGTAGTTTCACAAGTACTTTATTAAAAAGTGTGATCGTGTAGGTTTGTCAAAGTTAAAAATATACGCATTACATTATAAACATTAAAAGCAGTCCAACTTTAAGATCTAAATTATATGCTAAAAATTAAAAATATTCTGAACATTATTCGCAGGGTATTGTATAACATTTAGTTATGACTGACAATTCAGACTAGTTCGACCCATCTAAAAAGTATGGATGCAGGTTTGAAGTCTCCCGAGTCTCCCACACGAGTATGATGCATCGCTTACGCATAAAACATTCATTTATACATAGCTTAAATGTTACAAAGGTTAAATAGATAGAACAAGCATTATAAGACTAATGGTATCAGGGCCTTCATTTTAGACACAGGATCGCCAAATATGACAATTTGTTGATATCTTGTTTATTTATTTTTTTTATTTTAATTTTACTGTACCCGAATTTCGTACCTGATTACTTAACTTCGTTGTGGACTAAGAGTATTGGAATGGAAGATTTGAGTCTCCCGCCTGAGTATGACGCATTGCATACGAACAATATTAAAAGGTCATAAATAAAAGTATACACAAGTTCATGACTTTAAAGGTTACAAAGGTTATCAAAACATGCAATAAATGACTCAGTATAGAGTACAAGAGCTATCGATGCAGACACAGAATCGGCAAATATGACTTGTTTATAAACTCGCAATTTGAGTATTATTGTGCCCGCATCCTGCACCTAGTTGCATAACATCATTTAGAAGTATTGCGCAGTGCTCTAAGAGTCACAAAACTCTGTTAGTCATCATTACCACCAACTAATTGCGCAATAGCAAGGTATTCATAAGTTTCATACTGTCCAATGTGTAATACTAACAATCAAAGGTCATACCATGGCTATCTGCTTACATAACAAATACAGTCATGGTCGAGTATTTATAATTTTTTGACATAAACTAATCAGTATTTCAGATACAGTCATGGTCGAGTATTTTTAATTTTTTGACATAAACAAATCAGTATTTCAAGCAGACGATGATAACGTCGGCAATTTAAAAACTGATGTTAAAATATTTAAATTACAGAAAATAAAAAATGGGGAGTTAGACATATTGATATGCATATAAGATATATTAATTATAAATTGTCAATTCAAAATGTTTAAGACCTTTTCATGACAGACTTCAAACATGATGTACCAACATGTTATTTTCAAAGGTAGATGGCTCCTGATATGCTAAAGTCGAACGTCAACGGGATTATGAGAGTTATATCACCACTACTTTTTAGAGAACGATTTGAAGACAAACTTTGTTTAAAGTCATTGTACATTGAATTAAAGATGATTAACATTTTCCTATTAGCGTTTGCAGATGACATGACATTTGTTACAAGGGTTTTCTCTGTATGTTCTCGCTTTGCTGAGGTACCGGGGAATAAAGGATCGTCGGGGACTTCGAAATAAAACCAAATATTGAAATAAGGCCAAAATATAAAGTTTATTAATTTAGATCGCAAATGTCAAAGGTTAAACTCACAATATAAACAGTTCTTAAAATTGACAATTAAAAATAACATAAAATGAAAATATATTTACCTTCGAAATAAAACCAAATATTGAAATAAGGCCAAAATATAAAGTTTATTAATTTAGATCGCAAATGTCAAAGGTGACAATTTGCGTTTGGCTTTCGGTTTTATTTCGACGATAATTACAAAGTCACGCCCATAAAGTTAATCCCGAAATATAAAATATAATTGGATATTTAATTACTTATGGGCGTGGATAAAAATGAAACGAACAGGTAACAATCATTATAATTAGTGTTAATAACCACTGTTCAAATTATGTAATTAAAACGCTCACAGGTGCCAGGTAAGATGTCAAAACAGGTTGAATTAAGTAATAAAAATACTAAGCGGTCCTGTGAGGCTTATTTAACAATTGACGTTAATTTGAAAATTAAAGAAAGAAGTAATTAAAGATTTCGACATAAAAAATAATATTAACTAATTATTAAGTAAAATCATTATTGTGACATTTGAATATTCCTTTTTTTTTTCTTTTTTTTCCTATTTTAAAAACGTATATACAAAATAATTTATCTACAAATTAAGAACATAACATTATTAAAATAGCATTTGATATGAATAAAATATACATAAAGTATACAGGGTAAGTGATATATAAAAAATAAACAAAATATATACACGGAGCATAAAATTCTGTAACACATTGATAGCAGAAACACCTACTTGGCTACTGAGTTTGTTGATTACACTTAATCAATATATTAAAGAAAGAGACCTGGATGTAAACGTGTTAAATGGTGGGAAAATATCAGATCTTGACAGTTCGTCATAAAACGAACAAAAATAAGTCCTTAGGAAATAATTTTTTTCGGGGGTAAATATTTTTTTTATTTACCTAACTCCCATGCAATAAATGTACAATGTAGGATCCAGGCCCCATTTATATTTTCAACAGAAATTAATAAGTTAGTTGTTCAGTCATTTCATGCATGTATGCAAAGAGATTTGTATGCTAAGCTATGAAATTTGTATGCTATGATATAAGAAATTGAAATGAAGGGCTTAATGATACGGTAGGATATGCTATGCTATGGTATTCTATGAGATTTGAACAAAAATGCCTCCATACACAGAAGAGTTACACACATTGCGAAGTAAAATAATAAGTTTACAACAAATCTATTATGTGAACATTCATTTTTTTTCCAACCCCCCCCCCCCATTGAAAACCAAGTTAAAACAATGTTGTAAGCTATGCTACTGATACTGTACCAGTTATCGGCTAAGACCAGTTATCGGCTAAACTGAGAGTTCGGGTTTATAGCACGCGACAATCCAAGATTTTTTATTTCAGTCGTCTTTTCGAATAAAGAAAAGTAAGTTTGCTTGAAAACTTTCTTGAATATGTTTTATACACGAGCTGAAACGATCATTGTTTACCGCTGATTTTACATCTTTGCACTTTCAGCAGTGGGGGAAGTGACGTAATAAGTTAAAAATAGAATATTACCTCTTAGTGATACGAGGTACATAGAAAGTGGACGCCACAGAAATATTGTGCGAAATAACAGAATATGTGAATTTTGTAAATCCGACATTGAAGATGAATATCACTTTGTCTTAATATGTCCACGATACCAGCAATTAAGAGCCAAATATATAAAAAATTACTATTGGAAAAAACCATCAATGTATAAATTTATACAGCTATTATGTGTAAACAATGTTAGAGAACTCTGTAACTTAGGAAAATTCTTGCATCATGCCTTCAAACTACATGTTGACTAATATACTATTTTTAAAACAATTGTAATTAAATTGATGTGTTGAATTGACATTCTCCAATGTTATCTTCACTGTATTACATATTCGTTGCTATTACCATTTGTTAGAAAATCCATGAAATGTGCTGCACATATTATTTATAAAAATTTCATATGCAATAAGATGTATGTCTTACGCAATAAAGAAAGTTGAAAGTTGAAAGATACGTTATTATAACCCTTCTTTGATTTGACATATAAAATCAATACATTTAACATGTATAAACAAAAGAAATTTACGAATTTCCGAGAGATTTGTAGCGCAATTGAACGCCGGATTGCACAATTATGTATTGAATAGTATACGATTTGGTGTATTACCGTATGATAATAAACGAATTATTTTATGAGTTTTGTTTATAATGTATCATGACCCCGAATACTTTAGTCTGACCTCACACTACATTTAGCAGAGTATAAAATCAACATGAACACGGATTTTTACTATGTTATTATCACGAAGTCGATAACTGGTACAGTAAATCGTAAAAACTCGGCAAATTCGGGGCGTGCTTAAAAGCGCAAAACAAGATGTGTTGGGTTCTAAATAATGATATAAACTATCAGACTGATTAATAAGGAGTTCACTTTTTAAAGTATGTCAAGTTTTATCCAAAAATATCAAGAAATAAGGAATTACGAAAAGAAAACGTGAAATTTTAGCCGATAACTGGTACAGTGCCAGTACGGTATGCCATGGTATGGAATAACGAATGCGATTCTATGGTATTGTATGCTGTGATATGAGATTTCAATGCTATACTATGAGATTTCAATGTTTTGCTATGAAATTTCAATGCTATGTTATGCTATGGTGTATGTTGTAAGTTAAGATATGCTTGAACCGACTGTAGTATTTGATATATGCTATAAAAAGCACACCTTATTAATAATCAATTTTAATTAAATTTACGGGACGATAACCTTAATCTGACAATTATTTTCACCTGGATCGATAATGTATCACATGTCTTCCAAAATTATAATACAAACTAACACTCATTTCATTACAATGAAATTTCAGAAAAGTGAATTGGCGTTTAAACAATTAAGTTCTAATTCATAGTAATGATTAGTTCTCAGTTAAATAAGTTATCATAATGTATCATTCATGAATAAATGCACATTTGTATCTGAAACAGCGTATGCATGCCCTTTAATTATGATCACAGATTTTGAAAAAGAGAACCAAGCTCCTAAAATGACATGTTTTTCAACAAAATCTACATTGAAGTACATAACTTGGTTATTTTTATTATGAGTCTTCCAACATCGCCAAAGTAGGCCAAAATTATACCCCGCCCCAAAAAACAAACAAACGAAAAAACAACAAGGGCAAATGAAAATTACAACAAATATAAATGAATAACCTAGCTATTTGATATATAGTGTATTAGTCGGTCTTCTATCCATAATGTATAATCCACTATTCACTAAAAGTTAAACAGTTTAATTTTGTCCGTTTCGACAAGCTATATAAAATGACTTGCTTCGTCCTTCATGCATAAATTAATGTCTGCTCCATTACTCTATATGTATCATGTCTGTTTTGACAAGCTATATAGAAAGGACTGTCTCAATCTTTTGCACTTACATTATTGTCTGCTCTGCTACTCAATCAAAGTTGTGCAATGGTTTCATCTCCGTTTTGATAAGTTATTGAGAGAGGACTTGTTCCGTTCTTTGTACATAAATTAATGTCTGCTCCATTATTCAGTAATAGTTGAACAGTACTAGTATGTCCATTCCTATAGGCTTCGAATAAAGGACTTACTCCCTCCTCTTCACATAAATTAATGACTGCTCCATTTTTTAGTAAAAGTTGTACTGTGCTATCATGTCCGTTTTTACAAGCCATATGGAGAGGAGAGGCTCCCTTTTCATTACATAAATTAATGTCTGCTCCATTTTCTAGTAAAAGTTGCACTGTGCTATAATGTCCGTTTACACAAGCTATATGGAGAGGACTGATTCCGTCTTCACAACACAAATTAATGTCTGCATTATTTCTCAGTAAAGTTTGTACTGTCTTATCTCTTCGTATTTTGCCTGATTCTCCAAGGTTATTGGCCTCATATTCCGGGATATCGATACCAGCTGCTAACGTAAGGGGAGTCCAACCATCAGCATTGTCCTTAGTCTTTTGATTGGCATTTGCACCTATTTTAATCATCTCATCAAGTAATTCATAGTTTTGGAACACGGATACAATGTGAATAGGGTTGAAACCTTTCCATGACTGTTTCAAAGATTGTTTTGCATTGTTATTAAAAACAGTATTAAACAATTCTTTTGAACCATTGCAACAGATCGCGAAAATCAGAGAACAGTTGCTTAAATCAATTTTTTTTTGTAGGAGACCTTTAACACAGTATAGCGATAATTTTGTATGACAAAATACAATCAGACCAAAAAGTGGACATACTTCATTATTTGAATATAAATATGCAAGCTTAGACATGAAAAAACATTTATTAGTCAAATCAAGTTCTTGCTTATCAATTGTAAGCTTCTTTATTTCTAGTACCGTTCGTACGTTTTCGGGATGAGCTGCTATTTTTTCTTTCAGTACTTCAATTACATTTTCATTTTTCAGGCAAGGGTTGAGTAGGACATCTAACAGGCGTTTTCCAAACAGTTCATTAAAAAGTCTTTCCCCAAGTTCCTTTATGTATTTATCACATAGATAAATAGTGAACGAATCGTCGTGTTCCTCACAATTCCCTAGTCTTACCCTTCTTCTAAGGAATCCGACGTCAGCGTCGTTAACTGTTTCGATTGGGTAATATGTTCCAAACACATAAGTGGTAACTTCCATCACTAAATCATGGTAAAAATAATAAGTGTCGCCAACTTGTTTAACAAAAAAACCTTTAATGGAGTTTAGATGATCCTTTATAGATGACGGTGGCGTGTTTTCGGGTAAACCACAAAGTTTTAACGTGTGTTTGAATTTGTTTTCCGTGTCTTTATTTTTTAAAAGATCACTTACGCAAAGATCATCGTTGAAAAGAACGAGGAGAGCCAAAGCACAATATTTACCCTTGTCTTTGTTTTTGAACCCTACTATTTCTTCTTTTAGCATTTTAACGGGTTCTGTAAAAAAATTGTTACCATTATTTTTGTTTTCTTCTTTGTTACACGTAGAATATAACTTACACAACAACGGAAAGTACCTTTCCACTGCAACGATCTTATCACAATCTGTTTCGGATAAATTCATAGCAGATGTGTATTTTGTCAAAATCTGCCGTTTTTCATTAGCTGATAATTTATATTTGCTATTTTCTAGGTCTATAATATCTGCATGATTCGCGATATAACGTGTCAATCTAGCATCATAAATGATGTGACTTCTACACGACATCAAAAGTTTGGCTTTTGTTAGGCACAACTTTAAATCTTCCTCATATGTGTGCCATGAATTATTTAATATTTCATCAAAAGATTCTTTTCCCAGTGGATCATTAAAAACAAAAATGGTTTTATGGTCTTTAAATCGACTTGAAGAACGTGCATCCAGGATGTCTTCTACCTTTCTTACTCGTATTACGGTCCAACCCCTTTTTGTGTATTTGAGCGCAATATGTTGAATAATGGCAGATTTTCCGGATCCTGAATGGCCAGCCACAATAACCAGGTTCCTGCTTTTAATTATATTGTTTACTTCTTTACACCCCTTTGTTGGAATAAAACAGCAGTCGTCCTGTTTCCATTGGTTGAATATGACCTCCTCAAATTGTATTTCTACAATGGGTAATATGTTTAAAAGACGTTGTCAATTTTAAAAACAAAAACAGGGTTTTTTTAAGTTTATACTCCTAACAAGTAGCGTATATCAGGTTTTTTGCGTGTCACAAAAATTTGCGAAAATAGGAAAAATATGTTACATATTTATTTTGCGTCAGTCATTTTTTGCGATTTAAAAAGTCTGTGATAGAAAATGATACAGGATATAATTTCTACTTATTCAATTACTTGTAATTTTATAACAATTGTGTAAAGTACTTCCGGTTATTCGAAGATGAGTAAGCAGTGCGGGTGTTTACATATACGACGTTCATTAATAACGACCTTTAATATTTGATACAATGTGATATTTATGATTATCAAACAGAAAACATCAAAATTTATCTAAAAAAATTAAAATGAACGCAAAAAATGTGTTTGATTACAATGTATAGCTTGAAGTACATAGTTTTGCTTAATCAGCAAACATTGCGAGGGAAAGACATTTAGATACTTATTTTTAGAACTAATACTCTTTTTGTGAGCTAACGGGTGGATGGAGGTATATTTGTTTCTCTGATTAAATGAACCCACCTGTTAAGCAGAAATGAAAGATGTTATAAATATTAGTGAGGGCTGGAGTTTAAAATCGACTGTTTACTATTAAAATCAAATATAGAATATAGAATATAAATTCTTAACGAACTGTCCCTATTTTTTTCTTCTGAGGTCAACTCAAAAACAATATAGGCTTAAGGGAAAGTATATATATATATATATATATATATATATATATATATATATATATATATATATATATATATATATATATATATATATAATTCTGATTAAATTCAAAGGTTCATATTTCCGAGACCCCCCCTCCCCCGCAAACTGTAGGGAGTGGGATTTTGGTAATTTGTGAAGTTTGTTTTTTGTCTTAATGTTCGGTCGGTCTGCTCTTCCAACCCCCCAACCCCCGAATACTCTTTCAAAATATGATGTTTTCTATAGCCTGGTGAGATGCATTCTTTGTAAATGCCATGCTTTCATGAAAAAAAAAATATGTAAACATGCAGTGGGTATTGGTATCTTAAATGTACCAGGCACCGACGGTTATCAATTCAGGCAGATGTATCTGTCATGCAGGATGTTTAATCAATGACAATCATTTGAATTTCTTAACAAAACAGATTTGTTGTATAAAATAGATACCAGTATTATAGGGTTAAAGGGAATAACAGAGTTGAAAATGGAGCTCAGTGCTTTAAAATATAGATTTCATCGAAATTAGAATTTGTCTTTGGTTTAAAACAAGACATCCCTTTCTTTTAAGTCTTTGAGGAGACAGCTTAAACACATTTTTTTGTAGTTTGTTTGTTCTACTTTGAGTATCTTTATTACTAATGATCAGTGCAGATACGTTTGTACGTAAGTATATTGCCTATCTTTGTACCTCGACCTACTGATAAATATTTTTTTTAATAGGTGGACAGACAAAACCATTCATGTCATAAGGATTGATTTGCATGTCCACTTCTTTGTATAATAAAATGCACAGGTATTAGCAGCGCTCACCTGAAACCACGCATTCACCGCCAGCAACTGAATTATCAATTGGTAGATGGCAGGTGCGTGGCATCAGTGGGGGAGGGGGGCTACTTTCTCAACTTCTAGCAGCAGACATTTAGATATTTTATCATAAATTAAGATATAAAAAGGTTAATAAACTTAAAGTTATCCCCCCCCCACCTTTTTCGGAGCAAGTAAATAAATTGTGAATCGGTGAAAAGAAGAAGGAATTGATGTTATGATTAAAGGTATGCAGTACAGTAAATTACACTACAACCCCCCTCCCCCCTCCCCCCCCCCCAAACACACACACACACATTAGGATTATCTAGATTTGTTTTGTTTTGTTTTCTTTTTAAAATATTTTGGTTTGTCAAGAGTCCCCCAACAATCCACTTTCAAAAACCATGGTATGTGCCTGAATATGGCACAATTAAACGCGCTTGTCAAATCTCTCTACTGGTTTGTTTAGTATGTTAGTATAACAGCATCCTTAATTGCACAAGCATCTCTCTTTATTGACAATTTACATCAATAACCGATAAACATGACAAAAAACGTTTATTTCAACAATTTGTTTATACTGGTTACATAGCGATATACCTGCTCTAATGGAGAGATAATAGCGCATATTAAAGCGCAGTCTCAGAATATGCGCATTTATCTCAGTTTACTTTCCATGCTCATGCTGAGTTCCAAAATAGTTTTTTACTAAGTGCTTTTCTATATTACGTCATATCCTTCTTTTCAATCTTCACGTCATACAAACTGGTAGGTTAAAATTTTCTCTGTTGAATTATCATTATTTGCCTAACTATTTCTTAAAAATAACATTCAAAAGTTTTTCATCTCCTTGTATACGCTAACTTTACACTATTATTCGTTGTTGGGATTTGCAGATCGCAGTTATTTTTATCGGATTGTAGTCTTTCACCAGACTTATTTTACTGTGACCTGTACACACGCCATATTCATTGGTACAACGTGGGCTATCGGGCCACGCTTCTTTTTGATTACGTGTCATTAGTTTATTATTTTTTTTTTCTAGTTGCTTAGTTAGACATTTTTTTCATTTTAAATAATTTAACAATTGTTTCTATATTTTTATGGTAATACCCAACGCTAACTATGCCGAAGACTAAGTCAAGGCCAGCAAGGCCAGCCCCCACGGAGCGGACGTCCAGGCGACCTCGACTCCACGCCGCGGCTAGGGATGAGCCCCAGTCAGTAGTGCAGGCGGCAACCCCACAGGCACGTTCAAGCCCAGTTGAACAGTCAGCGCCACAGGCGCCCACAACCAGCGTTTGCACAATACCGGTCACTGAGCCACCTGTGCCCACAGGTAATTTAACTCTTGTTCCTCTTGACTCCAACCACACCATCCTGCCCTTACCTGTAGGGTCTACTCAATTTTCGTTGGGATACTACGTTGACCCTAGCACTAGGGATAAGATCATATCTGGTAAATACATTAACTTGGGGACATTGCTCGTTAGGGACCCAAACCAATCTCATGTTTCCTCCACTCTTGCAATAGATGCAACCGGCCAATTAATTGCCCAACCTAAATCTCACCACAAAATTCAAAACATTGATCGTTGGACAGATGCATTCATTATCTTCATGAGCATTTACACAGCAGCACATCCTGAAAAAATACAACAATTCTTAAAGTACATGCATGACATTAGGCTAGGAAGCCAGAGATCACAGGGCTGGCTCACATATGACGAACAGTACCGCCTTAGGGCTTCCATTAACCAAAACACAGATTGGGGTGTAGTTGATCCTGAGTTATGGATGATTTACATGACACCCACTGCACCCCAGACCCACACATACAACCAGACTCACACCTCAAACAAAAGGGTAAACAGCGACAAATGCTTTGACTACAACTTCAAAGGTGCATGCACCAGACCAAACTGCCAGTATGTACACAGATGCCTTAGGTGCAATAATGCACACTCCTCTAACACCTGCTCTTTGGCTACGCCTACACAAGCAACCAAAGTTAACAGGCCATTTCGCTTCAACACACCAAACCAAGGTCACCCCCCCCCACCAATACAACAACAACCCCTCAGCCAAATTCCCTCGACACCCCAAACAATAATACCCTTTGGTCTCTGGGAAGCACCCCAATCCTTATTAAGTCCATTTCACAGTATTTACAACATTACCCAGATAGGCATGCCGCAAAAACTTTAGATACTGGTTTTAAGGAAGGATTTAAATTGTTGTATGCAGGACTTAGACTTCCTATTTTTTCTCACAACTTAGTATCAGCCAATCAATACCCAGATATTTTGCAAACAAAAATCTCTAAGGAGGTGGATGAGGGACGCATGGCTGGCCCCTTCCTACAACCACCAATGCCCAACATTCATGTCTCACCAATCGGTTTAGTTCCCAAAAGCGACGGCGGTTGGAGAATGATAACACATTTATCTTACCCACCGTCATCCAGCATAAATACATACATAGACCCTAAAGATACAACAGTAACCTACACTTCCTTCGACACAGTCGTAATTACCATTAGCAAATTGGGAAGGGGGGCCTTGTTGGCAAAAGAGGATATAAAAAGTGCTTTTAGGCTAATACCCGTATACCCTGGGGACTTTGAACTGCTAGGACTTTTCTTTAGGGGTGCCTACTATTTCGATAAAATGTTGCCCTTTGGCTGCTCAATTTCGTGCAAAATTTTTGAAACATTTTCTACATTCATCGAATGGTTGGTCAGAAGGCAATCTGGTTTAGAAACCACCCACCATTACCTAGATGATTTTATTTTTGCCGGTCGGTCTGATACTAACCATTGTCGTATGCTAGTCGACACTTTTCATAGCCTATGTACAGATATGGGGATTCCACTTAATAAGGACAAAGCACAGGGGCCTACAACATCACTTGTGTTCTTGGGTCTGGTCATAGATACAATTCAAATGCAAATTCGCATACCACCACCAAAGATTCAAGAAATGTTGTCAATTCTCACACATCATATTCAGAAAAGAACAATTACCATCAATTCACTGCAAAGCATTGTAGGTAAACTTAATTTCTTTGCCAGGGCTATACCAGGTAGTCGAGCATTCAACAGACGTTTTTATAATGCTATGATTGGTAAGGTTCAACCCTATCACCATGTTAACATTACCTCTGCAATGAAATTAGACATGCAAATGTGGCTCGACCTCCTGACCAATTTCAATGGGGTTGTATATTTCCCGGATTCCGAATGGAGTTCTCAAGAAACACTTAACCTTTTTACAGATAGCTCTGGGACAGCTTCATTAGGATGCGGTTCATATTTTCAAGGGCAGTGGGCCTATCTCCAGTGGCCATCGTCATGGGCAAACAAACCAATCATTCATGACATTACATTTTTAGAATTAGTCCCAATTGTTTTGGCATTCACCATTTGGGCTAAAGCACTCCGAAACAAAAAAATAATCCTACATATAGACAACCTAGCTCTTGTACACATCATTAACAAACAATCATCCTCATCTGATAGAGTCATGTTTCTCATTAGGCCACTCATGCTTGTCACTATAAAAAACAACATTCAGTTCAAAGCCCAGCATATTCCTGGCAATCAAAATGGTATAGCAGATGCAATATCTCGTCAACAGTGGGGCAGATTCAGGGAACTGGCTCCAGCAGCAGACCAGCTACCCCAACCCATACCAACATCCTTCCACAATGTGCTCTTGAAGATGAAATGAACCGCCTTCTCATGTCATCACTAGCCAGTAACACTACCAAAGCTTACGCTGTGGGTCTGCAAGCTTTCGACCAGTTTAGATTAAATCAACAGTTGTCCATCCTCTGGCCGCCACCTTCAAATCACATTTTAATGTTCATAGCTCACCTGTCCATACAAGGCTGCAAACAAACCACTGCTAGGGCCTATACATCTGCAATTGCATTCAAATGTAAAGTATTGGGGAATGGTGACCCTACAAAACATTTCCTTGTTGGTAAAGTGTTAGAAGGCATGAAAAGGCAAAATAACAACAGGGATGTGCGCATGCCCATAACCCTAGAGATTTTGAATCAAATCCTTCATAAGTTGCCTGTGGTATGCCAGGATACCTATGAAACTTCACTGTTTTCTGCTGCGTTTACCTTAGCATATTATGCATTATTAAGGGTGGGGGAATTAGCATTATCTAAGGGTAACTCACCTGATAGAATCATCCAGGTTCAGCATATTTCAATTCAACACTCTATTATCAATCTCCTTATTAAATACTCCAAGACGGATCAACTAGGCAAAGGAACCCACTTGCGCATCAATGCCACTGACACCCAATTTTGTCCGGTTAAAATTATGAACAAATATTTACAAGTTCGGCCAAATGTTACAGGCCCCCTGTTTTGCCACTACTCCGGCCAACCACTAACCCGCTATCAGTTCTCATCAGTACTGGCAAAAGCCCTACAAGTTTTGGGAATCAACAGCAAGTATTACAAATCTCATTCATTCAGGATAGGGGCAGCTACCATGCTGGCACAGCAGGGCCTATCAGAACAAGCCATACAAGCCTCTGGGCGATGGCATTCACAAGCCTATAGGTCTTACATTAGGTAATGCATATTCAGCATTCCCCTTCACTCAACTAACCACCGGCAGTTGGCGATTAACTATCATGTTCCCTCCCTTAAGATCTTCATTTTTATTCCCTATTTGTATCTGTCATTATTTTAACAAAATATTTGCATTCCTAAACCAATTTAATCCAAGTGGTTGCAGATCCAGTTAATGTGTGGATTTTGGGATCTTCCAGTATCAAACATGCTACAGTAGCAGCCTCACAAAGAATCGGAGGAACCAACCTATCCATTCCAAATGCCAACATATGGTGGCAGGGGTACAGTGGCATGAAACTTTTGGACCTTGTCCCTAAACTCAAGTACCTCAAAGGCCTCAAATTGCAAAGTCCTCCTCACATTATTGTCGTTCATTGCGGAGCCAATAATGTTGGCAAAACTCGTCTTGACCGGCTGTTGACCATGGTACATGACATTCTGTCTCAATGTAAAACATTATTCCCAAAAACCAAATTTGTGTGGTCCTCTACCCTCCCCAGGATAACATGGCGCTATTCAACAAACACAAAAGCCATGAACCAAACCCGAACCCGAGTTGACCGCCAAGCAATTAAAACCATGGTGAGCCTGGGAGGGGCCTACATCAAGCATCCTCAAATTAAAATCAGTCATACCCAACTTTTTCATAGTGACGGTACCCACCTATCCAAGTTGGGGAACGACCTTTTTCTCAACAATTTACAAGGGGCTATCGAACACATAATGGGGGTCAAAACCAAGTAAAACCAATCCCATCCTCATTGGCATTGGTCAGCGGTATCTATTTGAGGTGGGGACGTGACGCCGTCACCAATATGTAGGACCTTTGGTGGCGGATGCATGTTCATGCATGTGGCGCTTTCGTCAAACCCCACCTCAAATGGAACAGTGTTTTCTAAACCGTGTATCATTTTTGTGGCGCAAATAGCGCTTTTCATCATTGCAACTTTGATACATGCAAATTATTATGTTTAATTATACAATTGTGTATTAAATGGGATATTGATCCATTTAACCTTATTGCACTTTAATGCAGCTTTGATTGAACTTTGAACTCTGATTGAACTTTGAACTCTGATTGAACTTTGACCATATTGCATTTTGAGTGGCGTTGTGCATTTGTGACCTACCCAGTGCACAATTCAGCCCATTTTGGGGTCGCCACACTTGATTGTTTGTTGTTGGGGAGACGACCCTGCGGCCGCTCCCAAATTTTGTTCCTTATGTCACCGCGACCAAATAAGCCAATTACATTAAAATAAATCCCACCCAAATTTTTACTTTGTGTCTTATATCTGTGATAACTCGTGTTACGAACGATAACTCCAGGTTATGAAAATCCCGAATATCAGCTGGATGGACTGAGACAATAAATAGGGACTAAGTGGTATGTATAAGGAAATACAAGTAACACACACGATTCAGTGATCACATCAGGATTTGAACCAGCGACCTTTGGTTTACTGGCCAAATGCCTTTGAATACTGAATCGGAACAATTTGCTTTATATACATATTCTATCAATAAAATGGTCCTGCCTGTATAGATTTAAACGGCGTGTTCCCGTTCTTCACATTTGTAGTATGGTATATAACAATAGGTGATAGCAATCATAATCTAGTAAACTCGTGCTTTCGATTAAAGATTTTACCTGGATTTTTGACAATGTTTTTCAGCACATTTTAAATTTTTAAAATATCTTAAGGATACATTTTGTATACAGATAAAAATGAATGCAATTTTAGTACTTATGATAGAACAGGTTGCAAGTGATTTTAATTATTGGCTGTTTGAAAAAAAATATATATTATTGCTTTCATATGTTTCCATATTATATAGTTTTATTCAAGTTATTTATTTGTTAAAGTCACTTATGGTTTTTATACATGTAAAGTATATAATATTCAGATTGTTTTTCATGGTCTAGTAATTCTTAACTTTGGTTGGTTGGTTTAAAGGTTACATGTAGATGTTGAATTCTTTGAAGGTAGTGATTTTTGGGATGTTTGGTATTAATTTTCTCCAGTGACTACTGTTAAGAGCGGTCCGTCATATATTTAATTCTATACAGACTTGGACTAGGATCTAAAGTAAGAGAATTTATAAATTTTATTAATTTTTGTGAAAGGTAAATCAATTAAAAATTAATATAAATGGTTTGAATGCTATTTATTAAAGTAATTTTTGTTATCATTAATCAATTAATTATTAGGTTGATTTGTAGATTCATTCCTACAATCCTACATGAGCAATTTACATCAATTAATTGCATGTTATTAAGATCATGATACCATATATCTGGTAAGATTTATGTTTTGTGTAACTAATAAATAAATGTATGTGGTGTCCAAATTGCCTAAACTGGGTCTGTACTAATTTTTGACATTTATATCTAAATGCCATAGTTTTGCATAGATGTTTAACAATTTACATATAGACTCTTATTAATAATAGTGAAATATAAACAATGGATTGGATTTTAATTTGATCTATTTTCCATTTCATTAAAGTAGTAAATGAGATTGAATTATGAAATGGAGTCATTGTACCTTATATATATATATGTTTGTGTTGTCTTGTGATGCGTATGTTTACGTATGTTTGTGTATGTTTTAGAGCCATACATCTTTCCTCAATATTTGCAAAAAATATGTTACATAGTCTACGTGTGTCCAGTGATAAATCTCGAAACAGATTTTGTTGCCCACGTTGGGACTCACAGCTGGAATTATGTCATCCCCTAATGGTGCCTCACGGTAGTAAAACCCCGTACCAAATATTATTAAAGTCAATAAAAGAAAACCAAGACAGTCAAAAGAGAAAAATTGAAAAGAGGAGCAGTCGTGTGAATGAACTATATTATGTTGACATGAATGCGTTAGAGGAAGACGAGTTGTTACTGCGTCCTATATCAAACCAGTCTTCTGAAGTTAAAGTTGGTAGATTCGGGTGAACACCTTGGACAATTGAATCACAAATAACAATTGTAAGGATTTTTTAAAGCAGACAGTTATACAACATTCTACATTTCTGCTACTATTTATTATTGTTTTTCAAACTAAAAAAAAAAGGAATTTAGAGTGAGCCTCAGTGAGCTAGACATGTCTAACATGCTTAACCTTATAGTCACATGCTGAATGAAATTGACCTAGTTATTGTGGTTCAGTGTTTTGAGTTTTTGAAGTGTAGTATTCTTGTAACTATAGTGTTGGTAATAGTGGTTTAATCAATTAAAGTGTAGTGTTTAGAGTTTGCGTTTGGCAAATACAAGTATCAGTGAATGGAGTTTTGAAATATTCATTGAATTTTTTCAGTTTGTTATTTCAGCAGCTATTTAGAATAAATAAAGGTTTACTTTAGTATAGTACTTTAGTTAAGTTACTTAGCCTTTATCAGTTGGATATCAATGCACCGCGAACTGCAATCCGAGCAATAGAAAACCGACTATTAGATAATTTGTGCAAAACATTTGACGGGCTTTTCGTGTGTTTTCTTTTCCTTCCTGCTAGCATCATACAACACGGCGCAAACACCAGACGATATCAGAAACTGATTGACTCTTTGGAAAATTTGAAGGTTGTACCAAATGGTGATAACATACAAGAATTTGAGGCATAGATAAAACTCGTTATCTAGAGTCAAAGGGAGAAAAAGTAATTCAAACAGAACAAAAAGAAAAAGGACCTTCATAAACTGAAAAATTAAGGAAATATATCATTTAAAGCTGACATGAATTCATAAATACGCATTATTTCCCTTTTATCTCAGACCACCGCCATATCAGTTGTCGATTTCTATTGTTCTTTTATCGCTACACACCCCCTATATAAGTCGAGAGCACTATTCATGCTTCACCGCATTCAGGTATTTTATACACCCGAACACGTTACCTTTGACAAAAAGACGTGTGATAACGCGTTTTGAACAAAAATAATAAGACAACCACTGCACTGGCAAGGTTTATCCAATAAACGACAAACAAGACAAACTGAAATCCAGGCACATATAATTAAAAATTCTTCGATAGTTGTGACTGTGTTCCTGTGAATGTTATAATATCGCACATGCGCAAACCACACACTGTGGCAGATCGAAAAAAAGTCAGTGATCGCATGGATTGTAGAAACGGGGTGTTTTTGTAGAAACGGATGGAAACGATGTTACGTTGTTACTTTCTTGGATTTACTATCATTTATCTAGTGTGTTTAATGTAGTACCGCCAGGGTTTTCAAAAAGATGCAGACGTTATGCACTCTATTTGAACGACACATGTGTTCGATGTGCATGCAAAGTAGGGCATCACTATCTGTACTAAATAATGTGGATATTTTTTTTTATTACAAAAATTTTACTACAATGTGTAATTCATGCATTTAGAAGTCCGTGCAACCTGAATGCCTCGATAGGAAAGCAACCGACCGTAACTTTCTCAACCGGTTTATATACCCCAGTGACAGTAGAGGAGCGATTAAAACTAATATGGCGACCAAATGCTTTTATAAATTCATGTCAGCTTTAACCTCCAAGGTTCAGTATATTTACTGGAAATTACGAAAAGGGGTCCGTAACAACATTTTATCTATGGCTGTATGAAGTGCAATGTGCTATACAATACAAAACTCATTCAGAAGAAGACAACACACAGACATTGAGACGTTCACTTCGAGGAGAGCCTGGATAGTAATAACGAACTTACGGCCGGATGCAAACTTGAAAAGGATTTTATGAAAACCTACTGGTGTAAATGGGGATAAACAAGAAAGGGAATCATTTTTCAAAGAATTCTTTTGAACTAAACAGGGCAAAGAGGAAGATGTATCTACTTGAAGTTGCAGATTAGAGAACATTATGCAAAAGGCAATAAAGATGGGTACTATTAATACTACAATGAATGATGGAATGCTGCATGACATGCTATACAAAGGATTGAAACCTGAAATCAAAGCCATCTCTCATTACGAAAAATTAAGATACAAAGGTTTTGACGATTTGAGAATTGCACTAAGGAAAATAGAAATGGAAAAGGAAATATAATTAAATGGGAGCAAAACAGCTCAAGTTGCATAGGAAGACAATCAAATTTGGGGAGTGTTTCAGTAGATCACTTATCGTTTAGATAACTTAGAAATTCAATTCAGAGGTAGAGCTACTTATAGGGGATCACCATTATTTAAACCTAGAAACAGAGGTCACTCAAGAGATATGGTAGCTACCCCAGGAAATATGAGAGTGAATTTAGAACACGAGAAAAATCAAAGTACTGAAGAACTGACGGGAGTTGATTTTATCGATTATTATTTATTTTAGAATCAACAATATATTATTTTGCATGGCAAGTAGTTTCCAATATGAATTTGAATTATGCACATTTTAAAAAAAAATTAATTATTCTCCGACAAGAATTTCGCGAAAACCCCATATGAATAATGTTGTGTAAAATTCAAAAAATTAATTTCATCAAAGTACGTATTAGTAATCGATATTTCAAAGAAAAAGTATAGATCCAAGCAATATTGAACTCTAGTCTCGTTCAACCAGACGCTCGGCTGTCTTCGCTTATCTACGATAAGCAAGAGATACTCTCTGCTTGTCGGAGATTTACAGATATATTGAACTCTTGCGGTGGAATACATACAATGTACGACTACAAAAATATCTTAATTGTTGGTACCATTTAAAATTTGACTATTTACAAGGCATGTATAAATAAGTTTCATTTAATGTTTTAGAATACATTTCATCGAATTTATCGATTATTTTCAAGGACTTAATGTTATCAGCGGTGTTAGTTTGTGCTTAGGTCCAAACACTGTTTCATTTTCGGTTTGCCTGAGTGACTGCATAGGAGAGTTGATTTAAAATCAACAACTCCCAAAAACCAACAAGATGAAAGTAGACTAGATCAGCATTTCTCAAAAATTATATGTGGAAGGTGTAATAAGGAAGGACACATACAAAGCAAATGCTGGGCTACAAGAGACGTTAATGGAAAGCCGCTTTATTTAAACTGCAACAGGTCTATGAAGAAAGGTCGCCTATAAACCAAAATCCTAGAATCAACCCTATTCTACCTATGATGTCAAAGTGAATACCCCCAGGTCTATGTGGAGAACCAACAGTAGCAACAATTACACTAAAACGATAAGAAACAAAAGGTCTTATCGATACGGGTTCTACTGTCTCAACGATCAGCAAGTAATTATATTTAGATCACCTCCAAGATACACCAATACAGGAAATAGGATCTTTACTTCGCATCGGTGTGCTGATGGGAAACATTTACCTTATGAGGGTTATGTCACAACACAAATTCAAATACAGGATCTAGATGAACCAAAAACCAATAACCAATGAACCAAAACAATCTTATTACTTATTCCGGACTGTACTTCTAACCTGAAGATACCTGTTTTATTAGGAACAAACATTCTGAATATTTTGACGGATTCTCTTCATAGAAAATATGGAGAAATCTATCTTGACAGGTCAAAACTGAAAACACCTTGATATTAATCCTTCCGATCCATGATAGTGAGAAAACAGGAAATAAGAAAATACAAATTTAGAGAAGGGAATGCAGAGTTAAGAACAATTCAAATCTAACCAAATTCCAGAATTGTTATAAGAGGTTATGTTGATCACATCGTACCATATCAGTAGACTTTAGCTATGCTGCAATCGTCTACGAAATCAAAGCTAGACAAAGACATAGATGTGGAACCAGCTTTATTAGAGTGGTTTAAAGGATGTGGATGTTTATCTATGCACTATTACAACAAGCACAGTGATCATACGACCTAAAGCCATTCTATGCGATATACAATCTGTTCGAGAAACAGAAGAGCAACAATTACAGACAAGAATAGATTCTGAAGATAATGTTGTGAGCTTGATCAACTTTGAAAAAGAAGCAATCTCACAAAATAAATTGGAACAAAGAAGACGACTGATTTCTAACTACAACGATATATTTTCCAAGAGTGACATAAATGTCGGACAGGCCAAGAATGTGTAATCATAAGATTGAATTTCAAGACGATAAATATTTCAAACAAAGATGCAGGCAAATCCCTCCAGCCATGATAAGCGAGGTGGGATATCACATCAATTTATTGCTTAGATCAAGAATAATAAGGAAATCACATTCTCCATGGCCGTCAAGTGTGGTGCTAGTAAATAAGAACGACAACTCTCTCAAGCTTTGTATAGATTTTTGTCAATTAAATAAAAATAAAATACACAGATGATAATGCATTACCAAGGATTAAGGAAATGTTTGATTTCTTAGCAGAGAACAAATACTTTTCAGTACTGGACTAGAAGTCGGGATACTATCAGCTTGGAGATTTTTGAACCACATAAACAGAGCAGCCTTTACGGTTAGACTGTTTAATCGTATGCCATTTGGGTTCATAGGAGCTCCTGCAATATATCAAAGATTGATGCGAGATATATTAGGATTTTATGTTTAAAAACATGCTGCATTTTTATTGAAGATATCATGATAGTTTCGTCCACATTCGAGGAACATGTAGAACAACTCAAACTAGTTTTTGACCGCATACGCGCAGCAAACCTTAAATTGTCACCAAAGAAATGTTCGCTATTTAAATAAAAACAAGGTGAAGTATGTGGGACATGCTGTTTCAATTGAAGGAATATGAACTGATCCTGAGCAAATATCCAAAGTCATTTATAGGCCAGCACCTAGAAACCATGAGGAAGTGAGAAAATTTATTGGCTTTGCTGGTTACTTCCGACGATTTATTAAGAACTTGGGTCAGACATCTAAACCGTTGCCAGAGGTTTTTCCTAGTACTTCCAAATGTAAGAAAAAGAGGAAAGTACAAGAATGGATTTGGTATGAAGAAATGGCAGCCGTTGACAAATTTAACGACTATTTTTATGTAAATACATTACATACACCGTTCTAAAGGATAACAGTTTCCTGACATACGAGCTGTCTTCAGCCACATTAAATGCGTCAGATCACAGGTAGATGGCAGCGCTTGATACCAATGACTTTGATATAAAGTACAGACCTGGAATACACATCAACGACGCAGATATCCTATCAAGAATGATAATGTCCATTGATGCTGTAAAGTCTATTTGCAACAAAATCAACATTTCTTATATAGAACGTTTTGGTGTACCAGACACTGTAGTGTTATTGCAGACTGATTTACAAGTAAATGTGTGATTGGATATAGATTGGATTCAACTTCAGTATGAAGATGAGGAAATCAGACCTTGGATAGATAGATTTCAATATGGTGAAAGGCCCAAGACAGACCAGTTTCCTCACAGCCCATTGCTTAGAATATTTGACAAGTTACGTGTAGAAGAGGGAAATTTGGACCGAAAATAAAGTTTGAAAGATCAAGAGGTGAAACAGAAGGTTCAAGTACCAACAGTGCTCAAGTTACTTCATGATGAGATGGGAAAGGACGAGAACGTACAACATCTTTGATTAGAGATATATTTTTTGGCCCAAAATATCTGCTGACATAGACAATAGGTTAGTAACTGTGACATATAGCAAAAGGAAAACCCATTCTGACAGAGCACCTGTGGTAAGTATCACCACCACCCAATCTTTAAAACATATTTGCATTGATGTTTTATCACTCGAACAACACAATGGCAGATATCAACACATATTAGTAGGAACATATCACTTTACTCGTTTTGCACAAGAATACCCCACCAGAAATCAAACAGCTCGAACAACAACATAAGTTTAATTTAATCAATTCATAGGTAATTATGAAATTCCAAAACGAATCCATTTGGACCAAGGAGCCAATTTTGAGAGAAACTTAATCAAGGAAATTAGTAGAATTTTGGGAACAGAAAAATCTAGGACAACTTCATATAATCCGATGGGAAATTGAATGACAAAAATGTTTCATATAACACTTCTTAACATGTCAGGAACTTTAGGCCCAAAGCAATCATTAAATTTGAAAAGGGATGTATCAACCTTAGGTCATTCTTATAATTGTACCAGGCATGAATCGACAGGTCAATCTCCGTATTTCTTAATGATCGGTACCCAGGTACATTTACCCATTGAAATAGCTTTTGGATTAATTAAGGAAAAGAATGTAGGAAACCACAAACAAAATAAATTATATATCTTAGAGAAAAACTGGTTTAAGCCTATAATTTAGCCTTTAAGGTAGCGGAAAATCCAGACGAAAGCAAAAGGAACACTATGGTAAGAATATGAGGGGTGGTATGTTAGAAGTTGGAGATAGACTCTTAGTAAGAGTATTTTATTTTGAAGGAAAGCATACATTAGCGACAAAACGGGAAGAGGAACCCTATATCATTATAACACAGCCGAATAGCAGATTCCAGTCTTTACAGCCATTAAGGAAAATGTAGATGGAAAAGAGAGAACTTTGCATCGAAATTTACTATACCCCATTGTATTTATATCATACAACAAACCGACATCATTGCCGAGAAAAAAGAAGCCTGAAGTGCACCCCTCAAAAGTGCCTTCTGATGATCGTTTATAGTGAGCAGAGTTATGAATATATTGTGGTTACTGTTTTAGAAGACAATATTCCACAAAATATTGTAAACACAGAGACTCAGAAACCAGCAGTTGCATAAAATAGACGCGCTTCTGATAAAACAGAGATTGTAAATGAGAGTTCAGAAACATCTGATCAAGAGGAATCTGAGGAAGAGGAATTTAAGGGTGATAATGAAAATGAGGCTGATATACCGAGAAGATCATCAGGGGTAAGGCAGAAACCTAAATGGTTGACTTCAGGTGAATTTATAATGAAATCAAATGTAACAGTGCCGAAAAATTGGAAGGAGTAGGCAGATTTTATCATAAACTTTATCCAGTCTACAATAAAAAGCTACCATCTCAAAAGACACAACATATTTTGTTATAAAGCATGTATTAAACAACCGAGTAACTGATTGAAAATTCCAAAATGAACATACCATATTTTATTTTAGCTTTGTGTATGCATGTTTGTCATCGATCTATGCAATTGATTTAACTTTATAGATGTAAAATATTTTGTTAAATAACACCGATATTGTCCCTGTTAATTCATGTTTTTGCTCTTACTTGTGAAATGACGCAGAAGTCATTTTTCGAAGGGGGTTGTGATAAAACAGGTTGCAAGTCATTTTCATTATTGGTTGATTGAATAAATGTATTATTAATTGGTAAAGTCACTTATGGGTTTCCATACATGTAAAGATTAGAATTTGCAGATTGCTGCTCATGGTCTAGTGATTCTCAACTTTGATTGGTTGGTTTTAAGGTGAAAGGTTGAATTCTTTGAAGGTAGAGTGATTTTTGGGTGTTTAATTTAATTTCTCCATGACTACAATTGAGAGCGGTCTATCGTTACGTGTATTTGATTCTATACCGACTTGGACTAAGACGTAAAGTAAGAGAATTATTAACTTTATTAACTTGTGTGAAAATTAAAAAAAACTAGAAAACTGACCAGTCAGGAAGGGCCCCGCTATGACAATTAATATAGAGAAGTGAAGAAAACTTTGAATTCCATCCTCTTTATATTAACAATGATGAAAAATAAATGCCCGGCATAAGATGTAAAGAACTGCAATATATATAAGGTGGTAAAAAAAAAAAATATGAAAATTATAAGCAACAACTGTATTTTTTCAAGATAATTCTTGAATGTCCAAAAACTCTAAATAGTAACCTTGTATCTGCATGAAACAGGGATAACCTCATGTCTTATAAGAAAACTAAATTAAATATGCATTTAAAAAAGATTTAAACAGGTGTTTTATAAAATGCAAGCCTTCAGTGAATGCAAATACATTGTATCATCCAGGGTTGACCTCAACTTCAAAACAAACATCAGTTGCAGACAAAGGTGTTCATTAATCTTCATATGACAGATAGGGATAAGCCTCTAAATTTTCTGCAGCAGGCAAGATAATTAATCCCAGGGGATTAATTGTTCTGCTCTCTCATCCTTTTCTTCTAAATTTACAATAAAATTTTTTTTTCAGAAATGACAGAATGGGGTTTTTATCTGATTACCTGTTAAAATTAACAGCATAAAGGCAGAAAGAAATAAAATTAATAATTAAAAAATAAAATAGTGAAAAAGGATATCTTAATATATATCTTGATTTTAGAATTCAATAAAATTATCATAAATCATTGTGTACGGTATATTTTAACCAAAATAAAGTATGAATATTATATATTTTAAATCCATATTTCAAAGAATGTACACAATACTTCACATCATTCAAAATTGACCTTAACTTCAAAACAAAGATCATTTGCAGACACATGCAGGCAGTGCAGTAATTAATCTCAATGTGACAGATAAAGGTAAAACTTAGGATTTTCTTCCTGTGAAAGGTTAATTAATCCCAAAGGACAAATATTGCACAGCCCTCCAAGTATACAATGGTAACATTCTCAGGAGTTATCTCTCTTTGCCCATTATTATTATGCATAGTTAAGGAATCTACCCTACCACCCCAGCTCCAAACCAGAAGACATAGAGAATCATACTTAGCATCAAAATATGTATTTCTGCCTACTGAACTACCATACCAAATTTGAACTTGATTGGGCAACCATGAAAAAAGTTATTAGAAAAAAACAGAAAATTTGTGGACGGAAGAGTGACAGACGGACGGACGGACAGAAGGACGGACGGACAGAGTGATTACTATAGGGCACCCGCAAATCCTTGCGGGGCCCTAATTATAAATAAAAATTAAGAATTAGAATGATATTTGTTAAAGTATTATTTTATGTGTAATCAAATATTAATTAGTTTGATCTGTAGAGTCATACCTGCAATCCTTCATGAGTTATTTACAGTGATGTCAATTGCATTTTACTAAGGTTATGATACCATATATCTGGTAAGATCTATGTTTTTGTGATAAACATATAAATGTATACGATGTCCAAATTGTCTAAACTGTGTCTGTACTAATTAGGTCCCCGCAAGGATTTGCGGGTGCCCTATAGTAATCACTCTGTGTGTCCGTCCTTCTTTCTGTCAGTCTGTCACTCTTCTATTCACACATTTTCTGTTTTTTTTTTTCTAATAACTTTTTTATGGCTGCCCAATCAAGTTCAAATTTGGTATGATAATTCAGTAGGCAGAAATACATATTTTGTTGCTAAGTTTGGTTCTCTATGTCTTCTGGTTTGGAGCTGGGGTGGTGGGGTAGATTCCTTAACTATGCATAAGAATGAATGGGCAAAGAGAGATGACTGCCGAGAATGTTACCATTGTTTACTTGGAAGGCTGTGCAATATTTGTCCTTCGGGATTAATTAATCTTACACAGGAAAAAAATCCTAAGCTTTATATTTATCTGTCACATTGAGATTATTACTGCACTACCTGTGTCTGCAAATGAACTTTGTTTTGAAGTTAAGGTAAATTTTGAATGATGTGTAGTATTGTGTATATTCTTTGAAATATGGATTTAAAATTCAATATTCATACTTTAATTTGGTTAAAATACAGTACACAATGATTTATGATAATTTCATTGAATTCTAAAATCAAGATATCCTTTTTCATTATTTTATTTTTTAATTATTTATTTTGTTTTTGTTTCTGCCTTAATGCTGTTAATTTTAACAGGTAATCAAATATTAACCCCATTCTGTCATTTCTGAAAAAAAAATCTTATTATAAATTTAGAAGAAAAGGATAAGAGAGCAGAACAATTAATCCCTTGGGATTAATTATCTTGCCTGCTGCAGTTTGTAACAATCAATTATATCTAATCTATAAATAACATGCATGCATGTAATAAGAATGAAATACGGAACTTGGTATTTGGTTTTATGTATTGTACGAAGTATTATATAAGCTAACTCCTACATATATTAAAATGACGTCATTTCTCACTATGACGTCACTAAAGTGCGCTAAACATGGAATGCTCGTTCAAATGCCTTACTGTATACTGTAGTTTGAATAGTTTTCGTTAAAATTAGACACTTTTACATGCGAAAACCAATTTTATATTTTACATACAAACTTATCATTTAATTATTTATTCACATGTTGAAAATAGTGTTGGATGTCACATGTTAACAATATGAATTTAAAAAATATATATATACGGAAAATGATATTTTTATTGGCGTCAGTTACGCTATTACCCATTAGTATCGACGTAAACAACGCCATCAACACTGAATAAGAAGCTGTTTAGCAGAATGTATTAATTAATGTTACCATTCTGTCTGCAATTAATGTTGTTCCGTTGGTTGAAGATATGAATATTAACAATTTTTCTTAAACATGTCAAAACATCATAATCGCCAATTGTTGAGTAGCTAGTATTGTCGACGCCATTTCCACACGTCATTTGAAACCAATTATAAATAAGCATATGGTTTTTTTAAAACAAGTTACGGCAAGAACATGTTTTAAAAAACGCAAGTAAAAGCGACGTCGGTTGACCGCACGGAACAGCGCGATATTCATTAAGTTGTGTGCCAACTTGGGCAAAACGACGATAGAAATGAAACAAACGATAAAGGTATCAGGAAAACATCGATATCGGAATATTTCAAAATCATTTATCACAAAATAACACAAGCGGTTTTTTGATGGAGCGTGCGATTGTTCCCTTTGGCCAGACGGTGATTGCGGCATGACTCTCAATAAACCAAGGACTACGACATCGTTATAACTCAAAGTCAGACTGGGCCGTGCGGTCTGTAAAGGCAATGCATATATAATGATAAATCAAATGTAAGAATGTATACATTTCTCTGATTTGTTTACAAATACAATATTATAGTCTATATTAAAATATTACAATACTTTACTGAATATTGCAATGTTATCCAGAATTTGACAAAATTGTCATCTGTCACGAACGTTTTGGACAACTTCGTGTGCATGACGTTGCATTGAAATGATCGGTAAACTTGCGATATCTTGCTAAAAAACGAAACAGTTTTTAGCGTGATTTTCATGATGTATATGTTCAAAACACACAGATTAGTAATATACCATTGGATTTGATAAGATCAAGGATTTTAAAAATGTTTTGTGCTGTACGTATTTGAAACGCGGCAAATTTCGGTCAATAATGTCCCTTGTTCTTTAAACCGAGTAGATATACGTTCATCTAATTCATAGCTAAATAAAATGCAAGATAGAAGATGAAATCATTTCTTCTATTAAATGCATGGAAACTATTAGAGTACAGTATTAGTTCTTCGCAATTTCCCGGTTTTCAAGAACACAGCACTGTTCCAGTATGTTAAAATATTTAATTGTATACATGAGTTTTAGACTATCAATTCTAGAACAAACAATATTATCGATTACCGGTTACGTATTTGCTGCATGCGGCATTTGCAAACTATGTATACATATACTTGTACATACAATGGTTTGATTACCAGGCCGGGTATGTGACATATTTACCCTTATACATATATTTGAATTATTAACCCCTATTTATGATCACCGGTAAAGTAATTAATTTGCCTCTAGATTTTACTCTTAAATGTCATGTATCTTTATTTTATAGACGTAACATTTTTAAAACCCAGAGTTAAGAAATAATACTTTGAAAATGAATTACGAATGTAATAAAAACCTTTTATCATATTAAGATTTTAACGCCTTTAGAAACACTGACGTGCACCGAGGCACACGACACGCCCGTTGTGTATATCTTGTATATTCTGTGTTAGTTCCAGGGGTTTTCTTATGTTGGACAAACAGTAGACGCTAATTAGATGTACACAAACGTGTACCTGAGCACGCGAGACACCTGTTGTGTATATCTTTCATATTCTGTGTTAGTTCTAGGGGTTTTCTCAAGATGGACAAACAATAGACTCTAATTTGAGTTATACAAACGAACAGAACTATATATAGACAAACAAAGCAGTAATATCCTGCCCGATATAACTTTAACATGTATCTAGCAGATCTAAAATTAGACCTAAAAATAATTAAAGTGAAAAAAATACATAACTATAACCGATTAAAGTAAAAAATGTCCTTCCTACCTTCATTGTCTAACTTTAAGCCAAAAATTAAGATTTTAAAAAAATCAAACAAAAGAAAAAAGACTATTATATTGAACAATATAAACTGCAAATGATGAGATTATAGTTTCACAAATATACAAAGTTTTAGGTGGTTTCAATTATGTAAAAATAATTCACCATCAAAAAACTTAACATAATAAGAAATTAACATGCATGTTCAAATTGCATTCTTACCTTCGTCACTTTTCTTCTTCTCATTTATCAGTAACGTGCTTTCTCGCGATTGAATCTCAATTTCTATAGCAGGACCTTGTTTGCAAACTATAAGATTAAAAATGAAAAAATAAGAATTTTTGTAACAGATTTAATTAATACTAACTAACACACAAAAACCTCTCAATAAATACGTGTATCATGAAAAACTCACTTTTATTATAACGGTAGAGGTACAACATAAACATTGAAGCGCAGACAATGAACACAAGGATCACTATTAAAATCACAGCCCAGAGCAAGATTTCCTTGGCTTCGACTGTTGTTTCAGGAAGATGAGTTGTTTTTGGAGAACTGCTAACATTGAAATCTTCATACTTACTCACATCATACATATTGTAAAAGACGTAGTAAGTGTTTAAATGTAGATTTTTGTTGGAACCGAAAAATGAAAGTACGAGGGGCGTTCAATATTTAATGTTATTGTATATACAAATCAATCGCAACTTCTCGGGCCTTTCCGGCAAGCTCGGAAAAACACCTCGAATGTATAAGCTAGGCGTCCATGACAACCCCCCTTTTTGTAAAACTTGAAATAAATAGAACACATTTTACAATCTGTTGAGATGTGAGCTATACTTCATTAAAGTAGATATACACTAGAATATAACACAGAAGCGACATACAAGACTGTCTAGCCGATACTTATTTTAATGGGAAGCGACTCCATTTTGTATAAAATTCTAACATCCGGTAATGTTAATACATTCGAGGTGTTTTTCCGAGCTTGCCGGAAAGGCCCGAGAAGCTGCGATTGAGATACAAATATAGCACAATAAGTTTCTGTCGGTAATTTTTTTCAAAGTAACAAACTCATTTAACAGGCAGACATAGTTTTAACTTTATATTAACTTTAACTACAGTTATTAAATAACATTGCGTTTAACACTTTGTTAAGTACTTTGACATCGTTTTGCTAAAACATTGCGTATTGCCTATATCCATGTTTTATCACATGTAACAATTTCCGATATTAAAACGCTGCCCATTGCAAATTTTGTAAACTTTGAATAGTTTTCTACACATTTCAACCCGCAAATGATTTCGTTTTTTTGTTAGTAGATGAGGTATCCACTTTCGGAGGCCAATGTGTGTTACAACGCACTTTGAAGAACAAAAATACGCACTTTGAAAAAATAATTAAAAGTGCATTAAATGTTGGTCAAATTCAACGCACTCTGAAATATTTTTTTTCAAAGTGCGTAATGAGTGTTTTCCAACATTGTTTTTACATCATGACACTTTTTAAAACTTTTAGATGTAAAGTTGTGTTTATATATGAAATGTCAATTGATATTTCGTTTTTGATAAACTGATACAGCGATCCATTCTTTCAGCAAGGGAGATAATAGCGTCAGATGGTATTGAGAAGTACGTTCATCATGCGCTAATCCATACTGGACGAGGTTCCTTCATAGAACATTAATCCTACCGCTGGATTCAGTTCCTCCTAGAGGCCTGATGAATTATGTTTGCCAATTTATTAGAGATCAGTTACTAATGTATATATTTATAAAGCAGTTCTTTGAACGGGATAATCGCACCTGTCGCGCTCATTGAAAAGAAAAACAAAAAGATTCAATTAGGCACATATACATTTAATAGTTCTACCCTTTCCCAAATTCGCTGGTTATAAAGCGATCATTGTTAAAATCAATTTAACACCACATTAAAGTATAAACAATGAATTTTAAGTTCATTTTTTCTTAAACAAATTAATAGAATGTATTAATGCGTTAAAAACAGTTTTCTAACAGTCGCTAGCTTTTGAATTTAATTCAGTCATTATTTAAATTTCAGTTCTTATGTGGATTAAAGAAGATCTTTTAGCATCAAATTATGGAAACACAACTATGAAAATAGATATTAAAAAAAATATTGATTTTGGAATTCCAATTTTAACATCTACTCAGTATATACTGAATGTAAATTTTAGCCAATCAAAAACATATAATTTAATATCTAACACTAAGTCATTTGACGGCTACTTCTGCTCAAATATCCCTTCAATTCGAAAAGAAAATAGGAACTCGTCTTAAAAATCGCGTAGACAGGGATTTTAAAATATGGATCTATATTATCTAATATGCGTGAAGGCTATTTGTTTTTCAAAAAGATATTTTTTATAGACCAAAAAAGTACGATGAAGGAGATGACTTATTGACATTTGTCTTTGTTGAAATTTAAAGGCATTTGATTTAGAATTTCTGCTTAAAAATCGCATGTCTTTACTTAAATACTAAGTCATTATTCATATTTTTGTCACAGACGATAAATGGCAAATATCATGTGCGTTGTTACAATGGCGTTTCTTTAAAATTGTAAATATTGTACCCGAAGAAATGCCTTTTTGATTTGTAATTTGTTCACTGTTTAATCAGCCATCATTAATATAAGTCCTGCTTTCCATGAAGCCGCACAAGGTGCTCCAGGATGTTACTTATCCTTTAGCATAGGATTGGCCATTTTTTGAAATTGCTGACCAACCTGTAAAATTGTCCCAATGACATACATATCACACAGTTCTTTGAAAATTGTCTTCGAGTCTTGACCTAGACTAGTACTAACACCTATTTCCGTGTAGCCTTTAATTGCAGTCGAATAGGATGATGATGACCTACCAGTCATGTTTCATACTGTTAAGTTCTCGAGTAGATTTTATTTATCAGCTTCTAAAAGGAGTATTCGATGATGGAACGTGGTCGAATAAACGGCCATAAATAGTATATGATCCAAATCATGCGTGCAAATAGATTCAAAACATAATTAAACCCTGTATTTTGTGGAATCTGATTAGTGACATTATTTATTGAACGCCCCTCGTAAACATGCGGTTGGTTTATTTTGAAGCACTTTTAATGTCTTTAATTTACATGATAAAGTTTTCTTTTGTGATAACTTTACCAATAAAATGTGTAATATTTATAATTCAATACGTTTTACAGTGAAACAAATGACAACTCTATTGGAATGCAAGCGGGGTTTGTATATCTTTACTAAACATAACGTATAAAATGTCAATAATTGGATAATATATCATAATTATATATAACTTAAAGTGTATAAAGATTTAAAATAATTATTTTTCAAATTGTCGAGGTGACCACTACGGTCCGGACATATTGAAAAGTATAATAAACCCCGTCGGGCTTCATTGGATTGATCACGTCCCGAACAAAATAATTACCTCAGAATACTCAGATACGGCGTATTATTCCTAGAGATTGTTTTCACAGTCATTTGGTGATAACTTGTTTTGATAAAAAACAAAACAAAACAAATCAATACAAATAAAAAAATATATATAAAAAATAAACAAACAAACAAAAAAACTGAACACGTCATATTCAGTTAAGACAAATCTTGCAGCACTTTGTCATTTTTAATCTGACTGTTATATGTATCTTACCTTTCACAAGATTGTTCTGCCAGGAAACATCCATTACCGAGAGATATGCAAGCTGGGTCTGTAAAACACACTCCATTCTATATGTCGATAGTTTGTCAGTTTTATAAGTAAAAGGTATTATACTTAAATGTGTCCTTTATAAATATAAAACTGTATGACCTGTACCAATTTTTGTCATGCATCATGGTATAAGTACAAAATGTTAATCGTAGATTCGTGGAACAGAAATATACAAATAATTAATTACATCATCTAGTCATCAAAAAGACTCTTGCCAACAATTCGTCTTCCCTTAAATAATATAATATAATTAGTAGAATAACCGATATAATTTTTACATTTTTGTATTTGGGAGGGGGTCCTTAAAGCAAAATATTTGAAATTACAGAAAAACCGTTAAAGCAATCATAATAATTTGATGCTGTTTTATAAATGGAATATTCTTGAAATTGAAAGACATATGGTATTTCCACATTAAATACCAAATGAAGACGACCTCGAAGCTAATTCTTAATCAACTATCAAAATGTCCCTCCTTTTGATACAATATATAAAAATTAGTGAGAATGCATGGCAGAATCACAACACTTACGTTCATAGATTCTTGTGCTTTGAAAAGAAGAATTGTGACATCCATGTAAGAAGTGACGACAGCTGTATGAATCAACGTATGAACTGTTTCTTTTCAGATATAAACAATAGCCTAGAACAAAGTCAATATATTCCTAAAATATTAATCAAATCATAAATAGAAACTATTTTTAAATTTAATAACCTATCCCAACTCCCCCTGACGGTAAAATAATGCATCGCCGCAAACCACGTTATTGGATACACAAGCTCGATCCCTCAAACCAGGTGATATGAGAGAGAGAAAGAGAGAGAGAGAGAGAGAGAGAGGGATGTACGAATAATCTTTAGAACAGTTTTGTGTTGCTAGGATACAGGTTACAAACCCATCATTTGGTTTGGTAATCTAGATATTGAATTTCGAATCTTGAATCTCGTATTTTAAAACTCGTATTATGAATCTAGAAATTTAAATGGACCTTCTGGGTTTTCGGGCCTTCGCAATTCGAAATGCAGTATTCAGTATTCGAGATTTAATATCTAAAATAACTAATATAGCCAAAGATAACCACAAAACCTGAAGAAAATATTAACAAGAGCTAAATTTACTTCAACACCAGAAAAATATGCTGTTTCCAAATACAGGGAATCAAGGTGTGGTACGTGTCCTTATCTAAAGACAGGAGCTTCTATTTCGTTTTAATGTGGTAAGACGTTTAATGCTAATGAAAATATGCCTTGTAAATCCAAAAATCTTCTGTGCTGTATTACTGGTAACAACTGTGGCGAAAATTACATCAACCAAACCGGAACGCAGCTTACCGCTGGTGTAATGAAGAATAATGACCCCCGTAGAATAATGACCGGGGGTCATTTTTCGACGTAGAATAATGACCCCCCCCCCTAGCTGAAGAATAATTGGATTTTTCTGAAGAAAAAAAACACAGGGGTTATTTTTCTTCATGTTAAACATGAACGAAAATGACCCCTATAGAAAAATGAACCCCCCCCCCTAAATATAAATATAAATTGGTTACCCCGTATCCAAGATATGACTTTGAACTTACTTTGTTTTTCACTCTGATCAACTGATTTGGAAGTTATAAACACCGAACTTGTAAATAAATCGCTGTATATATATTTTCATATTCGTGGCAAGCACACACAAAACACTCTTGCATTGCCATACATTGATTGTTAACAGTTACGTCACTTCTCTCGTCGACATACGGGGGGAAATGACGCAAATAAAGACAGATTCATATACAATGAGGATATTGTGTGATAATTAACGAACAATAATCATTAAGGAATAATTGATGAATAATATCAGCAATATTCATTGGTGAATGACTTGTCAATCGAAGAATGATACATGTATATATATATATTTATAGAACAAGACTAATGGGGCAGGTAACGTAGGATTATGAATACTTCTTATTTACATTTCTTGAGGAAAATGATTTTTAAAACATCATTTTGCGGTAGTTTTGTTTTCTTCAGAATCTACGTAATATATAAACATCAATGTTCTAAACATTTGTTGTAATGTTGTATTTGTGATCATGAACAAACTTTATTCATTTTAGAGCAAATGTGTGAAGAGTACTTGACTATAGTAAATCTTAATAATTGATAAACACTGATCGATTATAACAAAAGATTGTTTCTAAAAAGCGTTGATAAGAGGTTAGGGCCCATGTTAGTGGTTTAAATCCCCCTTGATTTTGATCACACGATATTTATTGTATCCAAAGACACCAATGCTCATACAAACTTTTGATGCATTAATCATCTTGATATTAACTTAACTTACTAAAGTATGCCGACAATAAAAGTAAATTATAATTTCTGTACGAGTACTTTCCTTATTGGCCGTTAACCTCTACTTGCGGAATGGCTTCTGTCAGTGCCTACTAACTTCAGCTTGGTTATAATGCCTAACAGTGGAGTAAACTTTTCGTAATTTTTGTTTCATCATTATTTCTGGGTGATGCACTTGCATACCCAGCAGTTTGTATTGGTGGAAATCCTCAATGCAAGTACAATTCATGAACAATATGAAGAACATAGAAGATGCGACGGCGAAGCGCGAAGATGCGAAGACGAAAGTGCTAAGTTGCAAAGTCGAAGAAGTGATACTACTATCGCTCCTTCGTCTTCGCACCTTCGCACTTTAGGCATCACATCTTCGCGCTTCGTCGTCGCATCTTCGCACTTTTGCTCCTGCGCCTTCGCACTATCGCCTTTGCAACTTCACATCTTCGCCCTAAGGTCGAAGTGGCCCTATCGGAACACCATAGATGTATGTAAATGTAATTGTTAAAGGGGAATGGTAACGAGTTTGGTCAAATGCTTTTTTTCTGTTTTCATTATTTACAATGCTTTAGGAAAACATTTCTATTGATCACATGAAATTTGAGGGTCAATTGTAAAGTTATAAGCAAGATACAGGGCTCATAATTCTTTGTATTGTTAACAAGGTTCGTGCCCTGTTGTTGTTTACATATGTTCAATATATCAGTAAAAAATCTTTTTAAGCTAATTTATCTATCTTCTTATTCATTTTAAGCATATATTAATAGTTCCTTACGTTTAACACATTCATTAGGTCTAAAATTGGAATTTTCACTTTAACATTCAAAATGTAAACAACAGCTTTGTTTACATAGCAAAGAATTGCAAGCCCTGTAACTTGCTTGTAACTCAACGAATGACACTCAACTTTTGGTTGCCTATAAAAAATGCCTTAATAAAGCATTGTGAACATTAAAATCGGAAAAATAATTTTTGACTAAAATCGTGACCATGCCCCATTAAGATGACAACCATACCCCGATGCAATACGTCAATATCTTGTTATAACGGAATGTTTTTTTTTATTTTCTAAGATATACCCCTTCTTTCACTTTAAGTTTATTTGAACATGAATTATAATTTCTGTTACTTTCTGTAAACTGCAGCAGTAAAACTTACAATAGTGTAAAGACTATTTCACAAATAATAAAAAAAATATACTGAAAAACTTTAATCTACAAGGGGGTCATTATTCTACAGGGGTCACTTTTCTTCATGTGGAGTGTACTCATTTTTATGAAAACGACACTTCTTCTTCTTCTTCCAATACAGTTCATCCCTCGGTTGGCCGAGTATTGTCGAGCTCTGTACATGCGCGCAGCGGCAAAGAACTGTACATTTAAAAGAGTTCTTTTTACAGGTTAAAACAGGGTTAAAAATGGTGTTCGACTTATTCCGCCAACTGGATCTCTGCCTTAAACGCCTCCAGCGTTGGTAAGACCACTAGTGTGTCTGGCAAGGTATTCCATAGGCGGATGGCTGAGGGGAAGAAGGAGTACTGGTGAATCTTGTTCCGGGAGTGTCGCACGATGAATCTCATGGAATGTCCTCTGGTTGTGGTGGAGATAACTGGGGTCAGGTAGACTTGAGATGGAATTGCAATCAGGTTGTATACTATCCTGTACATCATGATCAATTTCATGTTTTGGCGTCGTTGTTGTAGTGACGGCCAATTTAGGTCTTTTATCATCTTTGATACGCTGCTGTATGTTGTGAAGTCCCCGTTAACAAAACGTGCCGCTCTGCGTTGGACCTGTTCCAATTTGTCAATGTTTTGTTTGGTATATGGGTCCCATATTGTGGCAGCGTATTCAACGTTAGGTCTGACAAGCAAAAGGGTCATTTTTCTACGTAGAATAATGACCGGGGGGTCATTATTCTACGTCGAAAAATGACCCCGGTCATTATTTTACGGGGGTCATTATTCTTCATTACACCGACATGCGCGTCCATCGCCAACAGATCAATGATCCCAGAAACAGAAACACTTTTTGCAGTGACCATTTTGACATCTTTGTAATCTCGATCACGGTATTAATACCTTACAAATACATTCCGTATTCGGCTTTTTGTTGTTATTTTAAAAACTATGGTTTTAGAACTTGTAAATTAAATTACAGTGTTTGATCTTTATCTTGGTAGATTGATATGATCCTGAATTTCATTTCATAGCTTTAACCATATTGTTAATTTTCTTTATTGAGGTTTTAATCTTAAAGTTAAAGAACTGTGATCTTATTTTAATACAATGTGGCAATTATAAGCCGGAATAAAAAAAAACCATATTGATGAATAATACATGTAGGGCCAGCAAATTCACTTACATTCGCAAAGCATATGATATTAGCATTACGTACATTTATATATTATACATATATCATTGTATAGGAAACAATATAACAATTACTTGCAGGTAAGAGCATGATCAGATAATCTTTCTTTAGATCAGTAAGATGTAGCTTGAATATAGGTTCTCAGATTATTGATTAATTAATATAGATATTGAATCTCAATTTTTGAATCTGGGATGTGGAATCTTGAATGAGCTTTCTTGGCCGTCGTATATGTTTTTTAATCAATTCGCCAACATAAACTTATCTTATCGCAGTTGAAAAATTTTATGAATGTAATACCCTGTACCTTCTTCAATGAATATCCAACGTTGGGTATAACAGAACTCTAACAGTTCCGTGAGCTTTTCGTTTGGTAAACACGTGTAGCCATTAGTCTCGTTACAGTTGAGAATCGACGATCTCTTGCCCCACTCTGATTCATTTTGGGGGCAAAATGGTGTTGAGTATACAGGGAACTTGTAACCATCAAGCTTTTTCTGAAAGATAAAAATGGATACTTTTATTCCCCAGGATTGATTAAAAAATATATTGATTAAAATAAGCAGATTCCAAATATTGACCAGATTTATGATTTATTTTATCAATATCCACAAATTCCTGTAAGTAGACCTCAAACCCCGAAATGAAGACTCCAAAATACTTTTTGGGTTTACATTTTTTTTATATTTAAATGTGAACTGTAGATTTTTTTCTGTTAACTTAATTACGCCCGTCATAAAAAATGTATCAGAGCGATATATATAAATATGCGAGATGTGTCTTTCACGATTTTGGCGGATATTACTTGATCGCGTATAATTAGAAACCAACATTAATTCAAGTGATTTTAAATTATATAACATGTCATATATATATATATATATATATATATATATATATATATATATATATATATATATAAAGCACAGAGATATTCACCTTTTTGGAGCTCCACCTCCGCCCCGGCCGGGGCTTGAACTAATGATCCCAGAAACATCTCTGTGCTTTATGTATATCTTTATCATTCACTATGGGCAGGTATATGTCAATTTGGGAGTTATTGCAATGTTTGTGCTTATTATTTGTATATATCTATGCTATGCAATGTGTATCGTCCCGATCCTCTCAAATTGTCGTTTAACTGCATTACACCTGTATCTCAAACGACCGTGTAGTGAGCGACCAGCGCGCTAGTTTCCCTTCGTCATCGAAAGCAAGATTTTTGTCTTGCCTAGATGGCCCAGTGGTTAGCGCGGTGGCCGCTCACTGCTAGGAGAATGGGTTCCAGAGGTCGTGAGTTCAAGCCCCGGCCGGGGCGGAGGTGGAGCTCCAAAAAGGTGAATATCTCTGTGCTTTATGTATATCTTTATCATTCACTATGGGCAGGTATATGTCAATTTGAGAGTTATTGCAATGTTTGTGCTTATTATTTGTATATATATATATATATATATATATATATATATATATATATAATTCAAAAATAATAAATATCCAGAATAAACTCACAAATAGATCCTATTTACTGCAAACGTTTTTCGCCTTTCCTGGATCTTCACAAATATACATTTTGTACATAACTGCCTGAAGAGCCCGGATTGGCGAAAACGTTTGTAGTAAATAGGAGCTATTTGTGATTTTATTCTGGATATTTATTATTTTCAAATTACTTAACACTGTTCAGATTTATTTTTTGTTGTATTGGGAAATTATATATATATATATATTCCCTTGGACTGAAATGTCACACTTTCATTGGTTTAAACATAGCACGTGATTGCCTCATATATATCTATATTTGTTCGGTGAGAAATAATATTAGGCAATATGGCCGTCATTGGCCGACGCTTCGCTTACTCATTTCGACATTTCATAGTATTTAATACATTAACTGCATGCCGTAAGTTCCTAAAGTATTTGGAGCAGTTGCACTTTGCATTTTTTTTTAAAATTGGAGTAGTTGTCCTTAGAATATTGACGTCACATTGTTTTGTCTGGAGCAGAAAAAAATGGCAGCGTCAAAATTTGATCAAATCTCTGCCGAGGAACGGGAGAAAGCATTTAAAATTAAATAGCCACAAAACATTGTAAGTTAACATGAGTGAAGGAAATATTTTTAAAGAGTATTTGAAAGGTGAGACTGAAAATTTTAAAGAGTTTAAATAAGTTGAATTGGACGAGATGTTAGGCATCTTGTACATGGCTTTGCGTAGATCATCGCTATGTGTGAATAAATATGTCGCTTGATAGCTTATAAGGTTAGTTACTGAATCACTACGGAAATTTATTGGGTTGATCAATTTCATAAACGGCTCGTCTTCGCCTCGCCATCTATGAGATTGATCAACCCAAAATATTTCCTAGCAGAGTAACTTGGTCGCTAACCGGTCATCAAAAAGTTTTGTACAAGACACTACACATTTTTTAAAGAAAACTATCCACCTTAAATCAACTAGTATCAAATTCCTCAATATTATTTTGTATGGGCTTGCAAACACTGTATTTCAATATACCAAGACAAAAAGCGCGGGAAGTAGTGACATCAGTTTTAAACCAACGACAGAAAATAGACGTCGACACTGATAGCATTTTAGAAATGATGGATGCTGTTCTGTAATATAACAATTTTATTTAAAATAACAATTTTAGTTTTAGCAACAAACAATATATTCAAACAGAAGAAACTGCTTATAGATTCAAACTTGGTAGAAGCTACGCATATGTATATATGTGAGAATGGGAACGCATTCTTTTTTAACAATGTAACAAACAACCCATTTTTATGTTAGATGTGTCAAAGACATGTTTACAATGGGTCAGGAAGCCGATCTTCAACTTTTTATGAAAATCGCATACAACATACATCCGAATATTCAGCTTGACCTACGGTTTTCAAAATCCAGTGTAGAGTTCCTAGATATAATTTTTTCTCTTGAAGATCGATTTCTTTTGAACATACCTTTACAGTAAGCCCACCAACAAACATATGTACCTTAATGAAAAATCCAGCCACCCTGAATCTACAAAAAAATGTATACCCTTATAACATTTCAAAACTTTATACTTTTCTATTGTGATGTAGTCTGTATGGTGTACGCCATTTTCATATGCCATTTGAAGCTACATGTATTTGCAAACTAGAAGAGGACATTTAAAAGATATTACGACAAAGACATATCCCTAAAAAAACCCTGAAAAAGCGACGTGAGCTGACCGCCAGCTCGCCATTATAAAATTGTGTTGACTGAGGTAAAACACTGATAGACAAAAACAAACAAAGGAGGAAACAGGAAAAAAAAACCATGGAAATATTTTGATACTTAAAAACAGGTGGTACAAGGTATATGGCGATGGAGTATGCGACTGTACCCTCATACCAGACGGTGAATGCGGCATATTGCTCTCAGGTATAAACCCAGGAGGACGATATTATAGATTCTTTGTTATAACTCAACATCACACTGGGCCTTGCGGCCTGTATAGGCAATGTATATATAATGTTTACTCTAACACAAAAATGTTCATTGCTCTGATTTTTATAAATATGCACTATTATACTTTATATCAAGCGGTTTATAAAAAAAACCCGCAAACTATCCTTTTTACATGTATGTTATATCCCATAACATACGTCAAAAATTAAATTAATTCTTATAATTCAATACTGGTATCAAAATTTACCCTCTGTTCTATTGTCATGCTTTTGTTTTAAGGTACTTCTGAATCACTACACCGAGATATATACTTTTTAAGACACTACGTCACAAGATGGCGATTAAAATGTTTTGTTAAACTGTTTGTATCAATTCTGATTCTGATGTATATCCTCATAGCTCAGTGGTTAAAGTATCAGGCTTGTGATCTGGAGGTCATGAGTTCGAATATACATGGAGATTTTATTTATGTTTACTGAATGACATTTTTGAAAATACTTTTTTTTATCTAAAATTACACAGGTTTTTGCCTATTTGACATATAAATATATTTCTTAACCATCATGCTTTCTATCATAATCAAGTAATTTTCTGCTGATTTGAGAAAATATTTCAAGGTGTAGTGAGGAACCTTAATCGTAAACGACATTTCAAACTACCCGCGCATTAGTATATCCTTAGTAACAGGTGACCCATTTAGAACAAAAAGGACTCTGGTTCATGACTTCACAGTTATTTCCGAATTTAAAGGTATAGTTTTTAAAAGTTGAATTAGACATTAATTTAAAAAAAAAGGGAGTGTGAAAATTGCAGGGACAACCCTCTCGGTGCTATGGATGCAGCACACGAGGCAGATTCATTTCGGAGATCTACTTGGGATTTGGGGCGGTGTGTGACATGACGGAGCATGCTGAAAATGGATTGTTTGTATTTTGCAGTTTAACATTAAGTCCACTTAGAGTCTCCTCCATTTGTTTTTTTTTTCTGAGTCGTCGAACAATTCCAAGTGTAACTACTAACAGAGTAACACAGTTTATGCCCTTAATATAATTTTATTTACAGTTTATGTTTTATGTCCCGACATCATTCTTTATACTACAGACTAAAGGCCTTGCTCAATCAGATGGAAATCTAGTCAACAATTGTTCAAAAAAAGGCATCAACCAGCATTCATTAAAACCACACTAAAAAAACATGATTACTTAAAAAGTAAAGCGGTCTGAAAATAGAGATTTCCGTGCAATTACCATTCTTTATTAAAATTTGGTGTTATGGTTAATATAAACGTTTATTTTTACAATGGTAAAAAGTTAATTGATAATTTTTTAACACATGTCTTTTATATGTGTTTTTTTTTTAATTAAAACTATTGCATTTATTTATTCTTTACAGACCATGAAAACGATTCCCCCTTCTATGTTTTGTGTTTCTTTTCTTTCTTTTTTTTTCTTTTTTTGCTTTGTTTCAGCTCCATTTGTGAGACTTTTTTAAAAAAATTTTGTATTTGTTGGATTGATTTGAGCAGAATTTTTTTTTTTAAATATTATTTTATTTCCATATCATTTCAAATATATATTATGTAAGTAAAAAGAGATGAACGTAGATTAACAAGTAGTTCCGGATATATGTTGGTAAGGGGGTGTGTCCCCATATGAAGGTTTGTTATACAATATAATATCCCTCCATCTGCATCAGCCAATCAAATGAGGCGTCACAATCAAAATTAAAGTAGAGATACTGTGAGCAAGCTCTCAATTGATACCCCCGCTAAGAACAAATCATAACCCATGTATTATTCTATAATAGAAAATATTGGATGAATCTTTTTCACCGTCTATATTCTATAAATAACAACTGTTCTATTTGTTAAAATGTTAATGCTAATATGAGTACACAAACCAATTTCTATTCTTTAAATTACATTTAGTTAAAGTTAACTGTTACATGAAATGCATGATGACTTTTTTTGCACCCTTATGTTAACAAACATGATTCGAATCAAACGAAAGTTCCACATGTCAAGCAGCCATTTAATATTAAAAGTTTGAATTATTGGTGTTCTGAGCCCGAATTTTTTTTCCCACAATTTTTTTTTTTCAAAAAAAAAAAAAAAAATACATCTGGGCAGGCCATTTTCAGAGATACGAGGATGAGAATCTAAAAAATAATTTTTTGTGTCCTGAGACAAGCAAGCTTTTTGTATAATTTTAGCTTCTAATTATTTCCATAAATACAAGACATGACGCAGACAGGAATTAAGATTTTTTTTAAACAACGACTTCGAACTTTCTCAATTGACCTTGGGTCAAGGTCATGACACACTCCCAGGATTGAGCAATTTTGATGTAAATTAAGAATTTCCAATATATGTCCATAAGTGAATTTGGACTTGACATAATTTTGCACTTTCCCGCCAGTGACCTTAGACTTGTCCAAATGACCTTGGGTCATATCATGACACACCCTTTTGTCATACGCATACTTTGTGTGAAGTAAGAACTTCCAATGTTTTTTTCAATAAGAAAGATATGAACCGGACACGGATTGTTCACTCCTTCCTCCAGTGACCTTGACCTTTTCCGAAATGACCTTAAGTTTTGGCACACCCTTAGGCCATAAGCAAACTTTGTTTAAAGTAAGAACTCCCAATGCTTTTCCATAAAAAGAGATGGACCGGACACAAATTTTGCACTTATTCTGCCAGTGAACTTGCCCTTGCCCGAATGACACACTGTAAGATCTAAGAAATCTTTGATGAAAGTAAGAACTTCCAATGTTTGTACATAGAAAAGATATGGACCGAACACGAATTTTGCACTTTTTCCTCCAGTGACCTTGACCGAATGACCTTGGTGCAAGGTCATGACACACCCTTAGGTCCAAGAAACTTCCAATGTTTCTCTATAAGCAAAATATGGACCGGACACAATTTTTGCACAGACAGACGGAAGAACGGAACGACAAAGTGATTTCAATATCCCCCCCCCCCAAACTTCGTTTCCGGGGGTATAATTACGTATATTTCATTCGAACGTATGCTCTTTTTTACAGATAATTTTAGAAAACAGACCTTGAAATTACATTTACACACAAAACACGCTGACAACGGACAGAAACAATATATTTGATTAAATTACAAACATTACAATTCATGGGTTTTTTTCAGTCATAATAAATTGCATATCACCACAAAAATTACAATAATATATTTAACAGTTATTTCTGATTTTAAATGATAAATAGAAAACTGACTCTTTGAAAATCAGAAATACAAAATAATACATGAAAACTAGTACCATAAAGGGTAGAATCACTTGGTAGCGGGTTTTTCGGGACTTATGATTATAAAGCGCACGAAGTAAGTAACGTATATATTTTAAATATACATGTATAAAAGTTGTCATTGGTCATCAAGACGTATGCCTAAATTTGGTTATTAAACGCAAACAAAAGGTCAAAAGGCCTTAACGGTCACCTGAGTAGCATATATAACACATACTCAAACTTGTCGAGGAGCCCCATATATGTATTTAATTAATTAGATTTCATCCAGGAGTATACAAATTATAAATTTGTAATAACGACCACCTCCCTAACTGAAATCTTTCAAAAAAATATGAAACCTATAATTTTGGCAAAAAACTTAAATATCTGGTCTACAAAATCATGAGTTTATTTTTCTTTTCAGGTGTGTGGGAGTAAAGAAGATAATTTTTAAACATTATATACATTACCACCTATACATCCAGTTTGGCCCTGTCCTAGAGTCAAAACTCATACTCCAGGGGACATGAAATTTAAAATTTTAGTAGAAGACTTCCTGGTAAACATAATTATCAAGTCAGTTTTTAACACAGATGTGTGAGAATAGAGAAGAAAATTTTAAAATATGATATATGCATTAACACTACACTGCCATATTCCCCCCACCCCCGTGTCCTGAGCCCCTAACCCAGGGGCTATGAATTTCACAATTTAGGTAGAGGAGTTAGTTGATCTCATAACCATGTATTCAGTTTTTAGTAAAGAAGAAGATTTTGTAAGATTTAATACAATTTTACTATGAGCCCATATTGACTGCACCCTTAAGCCAGACCACAGGGGCATCGTATCCGCTCTACACTCTATGACACACGTGTATATAAATAATACACAATGGAAGAATCGAAAGTAGGACACGATTGTAAACAATGTTAAAAAACAACTTATTTGACAAAAGTTACGCAATTCCTCCCACACAATTTTGCGAATTATATCAAAAAACACGTTCTAATTGAAATATTCCTAAAAAACTCGGTTAAGAGCTTTTTGATCTCATTGAAACCATTGTCTGTTGCAGACACTCAATCTCTTCGCCCAAGAAAAGATAACTCTGTAGATCTGCCATCTGGCGAATGACGATGTCACGTAATATGTAAACGAACCTTTTAAGATCTGCTTGGTTGATTTAAAATTAAAACAACTGTCTCCTTACTTAAAGCCTACCCACATATTCATTTAAAAGACAGGCCACAGACCAAAACAAAATCCGCTTTTACAAAACTACTAAAATAAAGTTTAAAAACGATTAAAGGTACAACATTAATCAAAACAAGTCATGCTTGGTGATTATCTGACCGTAGTAGGCGGGTCGTGTTTTTTTATTTGGCACTATGCCAAATTAAAAGAAATGATAAAGATATGTATTTTTTCTCTAGAATTTAAGAGAGAAAAAATCGGCATTATTGATAGAACATCAGTATCCTATGTCTGAAATTAAACGTTTTATTTGAAACAACTAAAATAATTCTATCAAAAATCGAATATTGTATTTTTTCTGACGTTGATTCATCAATTTAAGCTCAAAATACAAGTTTCCTAAATACCTCGTATATTCTACTAGTAGCAAAAACTAAAACAGAATCAGTATTCTATAAATTATTAAAATCTAGAATAGAGAATATATGTAAACCCTTAAAATATAACAAAGGTCAGCGTCAATCTCTATGCGGCCATGGCACTCATCTATTCATATACTTTAAGAAAAAGAAGTACTTACACTTTTGTTTAATACAACAGTGATGGACATTAAGGCCCCCAAAATCACTAGACGAACTCTGCTTTGCATACTCAACTTTTCTTTTAGTGTTGTCTGCAGGAATATTGAAAAAAGGTGTACATTGTTTAAATGTATTATCCAATGTCATGCAAACCGTACCCGACCTGAACATAACCTATCGATTTTTTGAATGTCGTTCCGGTTTCGTCTTGTCTATATTATGTACGACTGTTGGGGCATCCAACGGGTTGTTTTTATACATTAAAGAGTTTTGAAAAAATCCTGTTTGCTTTAGATCCAATACTTTATCTATACTTAAATCCAAAAAGAAAGTAATAACACGTGCAATAAATTACATGTAAAGATGATTTATTTAATAGTCATTTCCTCTAGTAAAATGTTATCATGATAAGTGTCGGGGAAAACGGCAGCCATTCTAACCTTGTCGCTAGATTGACAAACGTCGAAAAAAATCATTACCCGGTAAGATACAAAAGCTTGCAAAGCTTTCATGTATGAATAATCATACGAGTATTTTACCCTTTTAAGTGTAAAACCCGCATTTTTGCGAGGAGGGTATACTAAGATCTATTTATAACCCACTTTCTGGTGTGTATTTGTCAACATTTCATTTAATCTCAATATATAAAGAAATATGATAAGTTGCAATTAATTACTTATTTTATTTTTATCAACGTTGGAAGGAAATTTGATCTTTATCAGCGTTGAAAAGAAGGGTTTTTGTGTAAAAATAATTAATTTCTATAGTGTATTTGGTAACAGACTTTTGTTTCAGATCGGTGTGTTATATTTAAAGGAGTAACGGATTATATAAACGGAAATCAAAAGTATGATGGTTCGAAAAATCAAAGTATCAAACAATTATCAATTGCTTTGTTTATAGATGATATACCCCCAAAAATCTAATTTAGAATTCATACATTCATATGTTGAACCATATTTTTGGGTTTTTTTTGTTTATACTTTGTCCGAGTTTTTTTTTATCTTTTTTTTTTAGAATTGAAATGGAAAACAACTTGCATTGTTGGATATTTAGAGGAGCGGACAGCGATGAAAAATATAAACTAAATGGATAATATATACGTGTACGTATAAACATGTACTTGGCCTTTTAAGATCCTGTTGCAGCTGATTAAAAATAACTTTTTTATTATATTTGTTTCAAATCGGCAAATGGGTATTTAGTGTACATCGCTTTAAATTTGGTTTCTTTGGTAAATTTTCAATATAATTTGTATTATTGGCCTAATAAGAATTTCAGTTTAAAGATTGTTTTGAAAAACAATGTCCGGGGGGGGGGGGGGGGGGCATCCCCGTTTAACGTTTAGACGTAGTCTGAAATATCTGACGTTTTTCTTGCTTTTTGAACAATTTTATATTTCACATGCCAGTTAATGTCGGACTATTATAGACGTAAAATGCAATAATCAGTATACAAAAAATGTCCAAGGTTTAAACCAATCTGTCGTGGTTTAAAAAAGTATGAGATTAAAACACGCAAGGTTATGCATTATTATCCTTAACATAAATAATTTAAACCAAAGTTGTCAGATTCAAAGTACTGGCCGATTATTAACTCGCTCTATATTTTCCGCAATGAGGTCAATTAGTCAAACCATTATGGGCGCCCCTTTCTGGAAAGTACTTTCCATTAGTACAAAAATTGCATTAATTTTTCCATATTATTCATTAGCTTTTTTATTAATAGAACTCCAATTCAAGGTATCTGACCGCGATGCATGATGGAGTCGTCCTATTTTTTTCGTTAATTAGTCAATTCACGTTCTTGGTTACCCCGTTCTGGAAAATTCTCAAGCAAATGAGTATCAAAACTAAAATCGCACGCAAAATAAAGAAACGAGTTGACTGTTTTTGTTTATTTTACATTTATTGAAATCTTAATTTCAATGTATTCTCTAAATAAGTTCACAGTAATATATTCACTCTTTAAGAATGATTCATTATTATTTCATGTAAGTATATATTTTGCAAAATATTCCTGACTTTTATCCGCCAACTTGAAAGCGTGTCCACCACCTAACAATCATTTTTTGTTATTTTTGGCTTGTTTATCGATTATGAAAGTAGGTTTTTGACAATGATAACTTATCAGTTAGAATTTAATTATACTCTACGGACATCATCACGGATGTGTTTAAATGGCAAAGGTGTAAGCAAATACCCTGATGCAGGAATTATTTAGTTAATCTGCAAAATGACTTAATTCATAAGTATTGGCACTTCTATACTGATAGATAGATAGATAGATAGATAGATAGATAGATAGATAGATAGATAGATAGATAGATGGATGGATGGATGGATGGATGGATGGATGGATGGATGGATGGATGGATGGATGGATGGATGGATGGATGATAGATAGATAGATAGATAGATAGATAGATAGATAGATAGATAGATAGATAGATAGATAGATAGATAGATAGATAGATAGATAGATAGAACCTATTTACGAACGATTTCATCTCATTTTTGTCCTTTAACACATCACGAATATCTCCGAACCCCTGAACCAACTTCAACGAGAAAAAGATAAGTTTTTGGTAGGTCTTACTTCTTTGTTAATCCCTGTCATCTTAAAGCTTTATATCTGTATATTTAAACATGAAATAATTTTGATTATCTCTCTCTCTCTTTCTCTCTGTGTAATATCACAAAAACACATTGCGTACATTGTATTTTTCTTCTTAACGTTTATATTATACATGTAAATCTTAGAATTATGGCTTTTGAACTTGTATTTCATTTCATTAAATGTACTATAACTGTTTTAACTGTTAACTGGCATTGTATGGCATTGTAATATATTATGTACAAGGAGAGGATATTCTAAGTTTCTTGAACTTGTGTCCAATCCTTTTGGCATAAGTCAATAAAATATGTTCAAGTCACACTAAACGCACTCTGATATGCATACTAAATCTGTCTCTTTTAGTTTTTTGTGCAGGTACATTGAAATGTTGTTCAATGTTTAAAGGTATTACCTAATGTAATATAAAACCGTGCCTGACCTTAACCTAAAATATCGATTTTTCTAAAAATATTTCTTTGGTTTCTTCTGTTCTTTATTGTGTACTCCTGTTGAGGCATCAACTGGGTTGATTTAATAATAAAGAGTTTTAAAATCCTTCCTTGCTAAGGTCCAATTGAGAAAACATATTTTTATACTTGCATCGAAGAGTAAAATCGGAGAATGATTAATTCGACGTTTGTTTATTTTATGTATGATTTTATCACGATAAGTGTCGCGGAAGCGGTCGCCATTGTAACCTTGTCGCTAGATAAACAAACGCCGAATAAATCGTTCCCCGATTACATACAACAGCTTGCTGTCAAAGCTTTGATGTATAAAACAATGTTATACCCTGTCCCGAGTTTTTGCTTCCACCACCTTTTGCTTGATATTTCAATAATATTAAATACCTTTGTGCTCAAACTACGTTCATCCACTAATATAAAAAAAGCCCAGATAATCTGTTTTGAAACGCCCCAATTACCGCTTCAGGTTACAATACACATCCCGAAATTGAAAGTCTACGGAGATTTTGCATTGGAACAGCCATTAATAAGCCCGGATGATAACGTTAAAAAATTGCGCGATGTATTCCGAGTTTATTCCGAATGGAGAAAAGAGGTAAACATTCCCCATTGTAAATCTCCGTAAGGAATAAGTTTTCGTTCCTGTGATTTTTACTGAGTGGAAAGAGATAAATGTTCAATGAAGATATCTTGGATATATTCCTTTTTAACGATTTCAACTGTATTTCTTACATAGATATGTGTAATTTTATTAAAAATCATCAAAAAGCGACGGAAGCAATAATTTGGGACAGACTATTGTTGTTTCGTTTGATTCGTAAAAAATGGCCGGATAGAAGTAAAAAAAAAGATATTGCTTGAATGATCGCATCTTTAAAGACGTCAAAAACGATAAGAGAAAGTGTAATTGAAAACTCATTGTAACCGAACAGCTGTGTTACCGTGAAAGTGATTATGCCTTTATGGTCGTTATTATCATTCCTGGAATTGGGACAACCACCATCGCTGTAAATGTTGATCGTTGATCTTAAGCAGACGAAATCGTGAGAAGACGCTTTATTTTTTTATATAGTGAATAAGATAGTGTGTTTTGTTTTGTTTTAAAGGTTAATCTCTTTATTTTTTAAATTCATAAAATTGTATTATGTTTGCTGAGAATTAAACAGGCACAAATCTACATTTTGTTGACAATGTTTGTTTTGGAAGTTCCTGTTTTACAAATTTCGTTAAATCAAAACAGATGAGAAAATTAGATCTGGTAAAAATTTTAGTGATGCAGGAATCAAAAAAAATTTCGACCAATCAAAAGCGCCAATATCTTTTTAAACTAATAAATATTAATTGATGTCTAGTTCTTTTTAAGCAATCACGGAATCGTCTTACAGTGATTATTATTATTTGATTAATTTAATTTAGAAGATTTTGTAAGTGCTGATTAGATCAGCTGGAAATAAAATCAATCACAATAGTTTTATGTCATATTCGTAACAGTTATTCCTAAATCACTTCAATGTATAAATTACAAAAACATAATCCTTAAATACTTTTTACAAAAAAACACTGAAGCTATATTTGGAATATAAAATTGTACAGAAAAAAAAAAACAACAAAAGTATCTTTTTTTTAAAAAATAATTACGATTGTCAGTAGTGTCTGCAGTCTGATGAACAGAGTGAAGATAATTAGGAGTGTTTTCATCTACCTGTCCATCTTAAACTATCTATATATCGATTGATCGATCTATTTAATTATCTATCTTTTATTATTAATACAGAAATATATGTTATGGAGAAATCTACATTATGATATTACTTCTGCTAAAACAAATATAAGGAAATGATATAGTGTAAAACTGATTTTAATTTCACCATTTGAAGATCCCTACAGGGGGCAACTGGACGCTAAATGGCAAACAGTTGTATCATAAGCGGTTGCAAATGAAGATAGTATTCACATGTTTCATTAAGCGTTAGAGCTACAGTACATTTGTGTTGCTATTGATATAATTATATCATTATACGGCGATACATCACTAACCATTGGTGATGTCAATTGTATATGCAATGATTTGTAGCAACACCTAATGATATTTTCATCAATAAGCGACGTTGTATCATTAATTGTTTTTACATTGCACAAACAATTCAAAGTTAGCTGTAGCGGCATTAAGATAAAAATTTTAAAAATCCTTTACCTCTGCTGTAAATAGTACATCTTAAATGTTGTTTAACATCTGGTCACAAAGTTCTAGAGGTGAAAACTGTAAAACTTTTTTGGTATAAGATTTTTTTTATTTATTTATTTATTTTGTTTTTGATTAGTTGGTTGGTTACACTCATTATTAGCTGTGGACCCCCAAGATATTGTTGGGTTGGATACCAGGCACAGCTGGGATTTTTTCATCTTTATTGCACCAATTGACGGAATATGTTTTTGGACATCTATTGAACGTTTGCAAAGTTATACATGTATTTAAAGCTATGCCAAATTTAAGTCATCTGGGTGCCCTTTGGCCTGGTCAAGCGGACCATCCTAGAAATCTGGCTTCGCCTCCAAAGGGCCATCAGAGAGAAAACAACTTTGTTAATGCTTAATAAACCAAATAAATAGAGTTTATTGCACAGCCATCAGGTAATTAGGATAAATCAAACTCGTACGTTGTTTAAGGCAAAAACAAAGTATACCAAAACCTATAATTTCCTATCATAAAAAACCCATCTACTTATTCACCTATTGCCTTGCTTTAAAAAAAAACAAGCATTCTGAGAGTAGTGCATAAGCAATACGCGTCCCCTACCGGTTTGTGGAAATCGTGAAAACAATGCACTGTTATGAATAATATCGAATCCGGACGTTAAAACATTGGAATAAAAAATAAATTTTATCGAAAATATGTCAACCAGACGCTACAAAAGTGTAAACTTGATCTGTAGTTTGACATTTTGAAGCTGTTCAGCAAATTTCATATTATTCCTTAAACGCATAAAAAAGTGTAGAAAACTGAAGTGGGATAAACAGACAGACCGACAGACGGACGGACGGACGGACCGACGGACTGACGGACTGACGGACGCAGAGGAACGCATCACCGGAGGGGACTAAAAACCACATTGCTTTCACAATTGCCATTATATTTGACAGGAAGGTTGATAGTTTAATGGTGTAAGTTAGATGGCCAACTCTTTGAAACGCCTCCCACAAATGAATACCAACGCCAAATCATTAAGTAGGCTGGACTCCGTTTTTCCTACATAAATTTATGTCGACTCACTATGGTTAATATCACCGTTTTCCTGAGTATCATTTCCAGCTGCTAACATAAGAGAGGCCCAATCGCCGGAATCGTATCCAGTCTTTTGATTAACATCTACACCTATTTTAATCAACTCACAAAGTAATTCATAATTTTGGAACACAGATACTATATCAATAGGGTAAAGACCTCCCCATGCTTGTTTCAAACATTCTTCTGCATTGTTTTTAAAAACATCAGTAAACAATTCTATTGAACCATTGAAACACATCGTGGAAAAAAGAAAAGAGCTCGTCAAGTCGAATTGTTTTTGTTGTAGAGTATTTATGCAGTATTGTGATAGCTGTGTATGACAAGATACGACCAGAGGAAAAACTGGACATACTTCACTATAAAATACCAAAACAGTTAAGTTTCGATATACGCTCACTTTTAGACGTCCTATCAAACACGTGTTTATCAATTGTAAGCTCCTTTGTTTTCAGTAACATTTGTAGATTTTCGGGGTGGTCTGCTAACTTTTCTTTTAGTACTTCAATTACTTTTTCATTCCTTAGACAAGGGTTGATTACAACATCTAACAGGCGTTCACCAAACAGTTCAATATAAAGCCTTTTCCCAATGTCCTTTATGTATTGGTCACTTAGATAAATAGTAAGCACTGTAGCAACCTCTAATGATACAACGTCCACTAATGATATAATGTTTCATTAGTGGTCAGGATGTTGACCACTAATGATATAATTTTATCATTAACGAACAACCTAACCGTCCGCTAATGATATAATTTCAGATTTGTATCATTAGCGGTCAAAAACCGTAACCTCTAATGATATGGAAAAAAACTGAGAAATAAGTACTACCTTGACCACTAATGATATACATTTGCACACATTTTCAATTGCATTAGTGGATGGATTTGCAACCTTTAATGATATAACATGATAAAAGATTATATATATATATATATATATATATATATATATATATATATATATATATATATATATATATATATATATATATATATATATATTATATATATGGGTTTGTTAATTATAGATTAGAACAACAAGGAATATCAATTAAAGTTGGTTGAATTAAAACTACTTAAACAATAGGGATCATGTCGTTGTAACAAAGAATATTAGCCCAAGTTAAAAATTGGCCCGCGTTTCATTTTTCAACATTGATTATTGATTCGGGGAGGGGGTGGGGTGGGGGTGGGGGGCTTTTTTAACGTTGAAAACTGAGACCAAAAGTCTTGAAATGTATACCCGGATTTCATTTTTCAACATTGATTATTGATTTGGGATATTGGGGGGCGGGGGCTTTTCTAACGTTAAAACTGCGACCAAACGTCATTTTTCAACAGCTCAAAAAAAGGTTTTTTTTCTAATCTCTGATGACCTCACACGTTGAAAATTGACCAACTACAGGTTTTTGAACTGTCTCTGATATGGAACTTGCTCTACCTAATTATTTTGAATCTGATAAAAAATTTCAGCTCCATGTTTTAATTCCTAATATTGTCCGATATTCATGCCGATATGGATTTTTGTTTTTGTTTGTTTTTGTTTGGGGTTTTTTCCCCGATAGCAACAGTTTGTTATTAAGACTAAGAACTCTGTCTCTTGTTGTTAAACTGTGTAGATAGAGCTAAAAGGAATATATGTCAAACAACATCGTCTCAAGCCATGGTCCGGTGTCCGTTTATATATATATATCTCTCCACCATGATCGTTCATGTTGACCGTGGTTTGCTAAGATTGTCAAACCAATACCGGCCGTTTATGTTATATTTCCGGTAAATCGCTTCAACTTTAATTTATTTTGAGAGGTCATGATAATTAACTGACAGCACAATAATGAGCAGTTTTCATATTTTTATCAGACAAGTCGCGATCAGTGATTATTTAATTAATTCAACTTGACAGAAAAAAACATTGTGTTCAATACAGATACAAACACTACACAGAAACTTTTTCGTGGGTGTGTTTAGGGAGTATTGGACATTTATGACGCATTCGCCGGCGTAACGAGGAATCTTGACCCGGGTTGAGATTTGACCCGGATATCATTTTTCAACGTTGAAAAATTGATACCAAAAGTCGTGAAATTATACCTGGGGTCAGTTTTCAACAGCTTGAAAAATATTTTTCAAACTTCTAAGGACATCGACACGTTGAAAACTGACCCTGTTGAAAATTGACTCCGACTTCAGAGTTTTGAACTGTCTTTGAACAGAAGAGTAACTTGCTCTTCACAGTTTAATTGTACATGTGTGTACTTAAAAGTTTCGGTTTCAAAACTTTAACTCTTTCATACTATCCGCTATATTTGCCGTCTTGGGTAATTTGACATTTCAAAGGTTGATTTTTCTGACTTCAATCATTTAATATTTCATTTGACTGAAAACGTGGTATGTAGCAACCTCTTTTATTATACTTTCATGTTAAATACTGAAATCTGATTGGTTTAGACGCAGTTGATAATTTGTTCTATTACCCTCAGCGTTAGCAACACACTTGGCAACGGGTAACACAACGAATTGTTACATGCGCGTAAATTATGCGCATACAGTTCGCCGTAGAATTCACGTCATTTCTATACAAAAGCAGAAAAATTTCTTTAAAACTAAGACATTCAGTATAATAAAATAAATAGTGCCTATTTGGGAGGATAACAATTGAAATTGACACCCCTCGAAATCCATTGTCAACCTCCGCTTCGCGTCGGTTGACAATGGTTCTCTCGGGGTGTCAATTTCAACTGTTACCCTCTCAAACAGGCACTATTTATATAATGATACACTGTCCACTAAAGATATAATGTTGCATTAGTGGACAGAATGTTGACCACTAATGATATAATTTTATCAAACCCGGGTCAATTTTCAACCCGGGTTAACATTTTTTGTTACACCGACATAATCACCATTGTTGAAGTAGTTTTAATTCAACCAACATTATTTCATATTCTTTGTTGTTCTAAGGTATAATTAACAAACCCACATATTCAACTTAACAATAAATTAGTGATTCAATTGTGCTACAGACCATAATAGCAAATAGTCTTGTGTTGTTTATGGTTTAATTTTAAAATTCTTCAGAAATATTTTTTTTACAAGCTAACCACTTTGAGTTTAATATACCCGGTAATCATTTTTGGTACAAGTTAACTATATCTGGTCAATCACTCACTTCCTGTCAGCCTTACTGACCAGTCCGGTCTCACTTTGTCAATCGTCTTCAATTTTGTTAGATGCGTGCCTCGAACCACTAAGTAAGTCTTTTTTATTGAAGTAATTGCTCAAATTTGTTAGTATTGAATTGTATTTTTAAAGTATAGTTACAGATGGAAATTTATTTCACAGATAAAACATTCTTAAAAGTATGGCACACCATTATGGTCTTTAAAGTAATTTACAGTTAAAGGTATAAAGTTAAATTCTATATTTTCCTATTTAGTAATTTGTTGTTTCTATTTGTTGTAGTTTTTTACCAATATTATTCATGACGGCAACGTTTCCACACAAAATAAAATATGAAACCCGTGTGACTTTTGTTTGCGTTGTGCAAGGTTAGCTATCTGCCTGCACCAGGCAGAATAAGTCTTATGAATTGGACCTTTTTCATGTTAATAAAATCCCGCTAAAAGTTTATCAATAATGTTTTAATATCGTAAAATTGCTTTTCTTCAAACTTTCTTCAACTAAAATTATTTAGCACAACTCCTTTTTGATTAATGATAATCAATTTGGATCTTCAAGTAAACAGACGAAGTCATAAATGGTATGTATTTTGTCTGTATGCTACTATTTCAGTTCAAGTAAAAAGGCAAAATATCAGGGTAATGTCAGAATGGTGTATTTTACAATAAAGGACAAAATACATGTATATGATCAAATAACGCCCCCCCCCCCACCAAAAAAAAAAAAAATTAACCAATTCTTATGCAGTATCGTATGAAAATCAAATCAAATATATATATATATATATATATATATATATAATTTTATATTAAATTATATCATATTATATCATTAAAGGTTGCAAATCCATCCACTAATGCAATTAAAAATGTGTGCAAATGTGTATCATTAGTGGTCAAGGTAGTCCTTATTTCTCATTTTTTTTCCATATCATTAGAGGTTACGGTTTTTGACCGCTAATGATATAAATCTAAAATTATATCATTAGCGGACGGTTAGGTTGTTCGTTAATGATAAAATTATATCATTAGTGGTCAACATCCTGACCACTAATGCAACATTATATCATTAGTGGACGTTGTATCATTAGAGGTTGCTACAAAGCACCACTTTGTGTTCTTCGCCATCCTCTAGTCGTACTCTTCTTCCTAGGAACCCGATGTCAGCGTATTGTATTGTGTTTTGGAATAATCTGTTCAAAACACATGTGTGGTTACTTCCATCACAAAACTGTGATAAAAATTATAAGTGTTGCCAACTTTTTTGATAAAACAGTCTTTAATGGAGTTAAGATAGTTGCCTATAGCTGAAAGTGGTGTTTCCTCCGGTAAACCACACAGTTCTAACGTGCGTTTGAATTTGGATTCTTTCTCTTTATTTTTTGAAAGACCGCTAACGCAAAGATCATCGTTGAAAAGTACAAGAAGAGCCAAAGCACAGTATTTCATTTTTTCGTTTTTTTTCTAAACCCTGTTATATCTTCTTTTAGCACTGTTACGGGTTTTGTAAAAAATCTTATTCCCTTATTCTTGTTTTCTTCTTTGTTTGAATATAACTTATACAACAAGCATTCTGAGAGTAGTGCCTAAGCAATACACGTCCCCTACCGCTTTGTGGAAATTGTGAAAACAATGCACTGTTATGCAGAATATGAAACCCGAACATTAGAAAATTGGAATATAAAAAATTAATTTTCTTGAAAATATGTCAACCAGACCATACAAAAGTGTAAACTTGATCTGTAGTTTGACATTTTGAAGCTGTTCAGCAAATTTTATATTATTCCTCAAACGTATTAAGAAAAAAAGTGTGGAAAACTGAAGTGGGACAGACAGACGGACAGACAGACAGACAGAGAGACGGACGGACGGACAGACGGACTGACGGACGCAGAGGAAAGCTATAGTCCCCTCCGGTGAAAACTGGTAGGGGACTAATAACGGGAAATACTTTTCTATTGCAACGATTTTATCACGATCTTTCTCGGATAAATTCATAGCGGATGTGTATTTGTTCAAAATCTGCCGTTTTTCAAAAACAGATAGTTTATTTTTGTTATCATCAATGTTTACGATACGTTATTGATCCACGAGATAACGTGCCAATCCAGCATCATCAAGAATGTGGCTTCTACACGACATCATAATTTTTGCCTTTTCTAAGTAAACCTTTAATTCTTCCTCCTCATATGTTTGCCATTAATTATTCAATATTTCGTCAAAAGCTTCTTTTCCAAATGAATCATTAAGAACAAAAAAAATTATTCTTTTTAAATCGACTTAAATAACAATCACCCACGATATCTTCTACGATTTTACTCGTCTAACGGTCCAGCCCTGTTCTTTATATTTGAGCGCAATATGCTGGATAATGGCAGACTTTCCGGATCCTGAATGACCAGCCACTATAACCAGGTTTCTGTTTTTTATAATTTTGTTCTAATTCTTGATACGCCTTTGTTAAAATAAAAAAAAAAGTCTTCCTTTTTCCATTGGTCTAAAATGGCCTCATCAATTCGTGATTCTATCAATGTTTTTAACTTTTATAAACAAATACAATGAACAATATTGTCCAGTATTAATTTCAAAAACTTAATAATAAAGAAAAAAAAAAACAAATTCTAAGTGTTGGCCAAATCTTTGATTTATTTTATTGTTATTCATAGATTCGTGTGAAACCTCCAACTTCAAAATTAAGACACCAAAATACTTTAGGGGAGCGATATTTTAAAAATCTTGAAGATGTGCATCTCGCGGATATTAACTCGTCGCGTTTAGTTAGGAAACTACAGCATTACAGTGATTTTAAATCAAATAACTTGTCGTATATGTATGTATAGGGCAGTCATACCTAAACATATTAATAATAACGAATTTCCTCAATCATTTTAGGATATATCGTTACTAAAGTATGTTACCGTTCAACCTTGACATTTCGAGCCCATTTCTTAGAACGGATTGAAGGGAGTGGTGTATTGGTATTTCACGAGGTCATTAAAGAAATGACGAAGTCTGGATTCGTACGAACGCTTTTTAATAATATAAAAGAAGAAACTTAGAAAACACATTTGCAATACAAAGTAAACTTTCATAATGTAACTCTGAATCAATGTTTTCAACGACTGTTAAATCTAAAAGCTAAATATATGTAAATGGTTTTATTTGGGGATATTTTGGCGAATACTTATGTCAGGTTATATTGAAATTATTTTTCTAAAATATGAATCATTAAAAAAAATAAACAGCTCTCCCTTTTACAAAAGCATATTAATTATATTTATATTGTTGATTTAAAGGACGGGTAACATACCAAAAACAAACTTCACCTTTACAATACTTTTAAAATCCAGTTTAAAAACGATAAAAGCTGCGTACTAAATTAATAAAACCAAGTCATTTGCAGTAGTTATCAAATAGTAGTAGACGGGTCGTGTGATTTTTATTTGGCACCATGCCAAATAAAAAAGTGATAAAGATATTCCAAGCATTTTATTTCTCCAGAAAAGCACCATCCTTGGAGTTAAAATCTGCATGATTGACAGAACATCAGTATCTTTAGTCTGAAATTAAAACGTTTCATTTGAATCATTTAAAACAATATTTTAAATTCTATCAAAAGCCAAACATTGTATTTTTTCTGACGTTGGTTCACTACAACCTTTATAATCTTAGCAACTTATACATCCAAGCCCCGAGTTTTTTCTAACTTCAAAGTGTAGTTAAATGAAAGCAAATACTTAGGCATAGTTGGTTTTCTATAAAAAAAAATTGAAGCCGTGAAGAAATAAGAGATAAAACCTTTAAAACAAAGGTCCGCGTCAATTTGTATGCGGCCATGGCACTCATCAATTCGCTTTTTATCACTGAACAATATTTTTTTTAACATGCATATGCATTAACTAAGCATATATGGTTGAAGGTCCTATAGTCGTGCGTGCCTTGTAGTCGTGCGCCATCTTGTTTGTTGTCGTATTTGGTCACGTGCCAAAATATTACGTCATAAACGGATTTTGAAAGGTTGATATCAAGTGCGTTTAAACAGAAACGAAGAGTTAAATATGCAGAATAAACAGGTAGGAAATTATAGAAACATATATTTTATGTAAAATATCCGCCATTTTGTTAATACCAAATTTACTATTTATAAAAATGCATGTTTACTGGGTTGAAGCGTACATTCCAGACATGAAAGGCACATGGCTAATTAGCATATCTAAATGTAGAGGTCACAATGTGTATCGATTGTTTCTACAGGCCAAACATTTTAATTGTTGGGTTATGAAAATGTTCATATTCCTTACACTTTTTGTAGACGTAATTATAACGCAGGAATAAATTTAATTGAGAGAGGGGCTAAAAACAATAATTTTAATTGAGGGAAAAACACTTTTATACCTTTAATTTGAATTAAAAAATATTTGATTTTTTTTTTACTATACAAAAAAGAAATTATTTGAATGCATTTACATTTTAATCAGGAAATATTTGTCCAGTTTAAATCTATTAGAAATGTTCAATATTCTATTCATTGAACATGTTGAATAAAATAATTCCTTTGTATTAAGAAGAAAAATTCAAAAGCCAAATTAAAGATCCCTTTTCATATTTTTAGATCCCAAAGAAAAAACCCAAAATTAAATTCAGACAGTACAGTCCAACTCGACTCATACAGTACCCGCAACGTTATTTTTTACAAGATAAACGATAGGATAGGATTCACGCACGATAGGATAGCATTAACGCACGATAGAACAGTATACACGCACGAAAGGATAGGATTAACGCACGATAGAACAGTATATACGCACGATATGATAGGATTGATACACGATAGGAAAGGATAAACGATGTTCATGATAAACGTATGATCGATTTAAACGATATTTACGAACAAACTGATAATGGCAGAATTTGAGAGAGAACACGTACAAATAAAGATTTACGTAGAATTTCTTTTCAGTAACAATTGCCGAGTTGTTAATCATCGCTGCATCATTTATAGAATGTATAAAAATGACAAGTTAATTTTTTTTTCAATTAAAATTTTGAGCTTTAATGATCAATAAATTTTCTGTATTGTTTTCATTACCGAACACCCTAGCCGATCGCCGCGAATATTTCAGCCCGAGATTAAATCACTCGGAAAATAGCGGGTTTAATTATATAAATCCAACTCTTGTATAAAGTAAATATAAAATCTATCATACAGTAAGTACATTTCTTTCTGTATAAGAAAATGATGCATTAAAAACGAATTATTACAGGCAATTTAAATAAATATTTACGCAGATACACATTCCGCGTACGATTTGTTAACATTGTTTTCATTACCACACACCCTAGCTGATTGCCGAGAAAATTTCAGCCTGAAATCAAATATCACACGGTAAATAACGGGTTTAAAATACAACTCGGGTTTTAATTAAATATAAATTATATCATAAAAAGTTTTGTTTCTGTAAAATATGAAAATATAAAAATTATATTGCATAAAAGTTAATGTTTACGCAGGTATACACTCTGCGTACGATTTAATATATACGATATACAGGTAAATATGTTACCTTGTTCCTAAGAACTTCCTTTTTCATTGTCAATGTTAACAGATATGATTTACATATAATATTGGTTAATTTTGATCTAAAAAATTTAAAAATTAGTATCCTGACGGAATGTTGGATAGGATTTTACAATTCTTGTTCGATAAATAGTCGTATACGGCGCACCGAACGAGTTGCGACTTTGTAATAAATGTACTTGCTTATAAAAAGGCACTAAACGATTAACACGATAGGATAAACGGAAGAATTGTTGAAATTAAACGATAAACCTGATAGGATTCACGCACGATAGGATAGCATTAACGCACGATAGAACAGTATACACGCACGAAAGGATAGGATTAACGCACGATAGAACAGTATACACGCACGATACGATAGGATTGATACACGATACGATAGGATAGGATTGTAAAAAATAACGTTGCGGGTACTGTAAATGCATATCTAGCTGTCAAAGAAAAAGGGACAAGTGTTTGCAAAGCTGCATAGCAGTATAATGTCCCAACCCAAACTCTTCGCGACCAGGTCAAAGGGAAGGTAGACCTGGAGAAGGTAACTATGGGGCCAGCACCATTGCTGGGACAAGAAGAGGAGGCTATGCTTGTTTCGCATGTGAAAGCAATGGCCTCATTTGGTTATGGGTATACCCGAAAAGAGGTGACCAATATGGCATCTGACTATGCCATTCAGCTACGCAAGAGAACTAAGCAGCAGAAACCTCCCACATTAAAATGGTTTAGAGGGTTCATGAAGCGTTGGCCAGATCTGAAGGTTGTTAAGCCACGGGCATTGGAGTATCAACGCGCAAAATCATCGAATCCAGGAAATGTACAACGATACATTGTTGAACTGTCGTCGATCCTCACAAAGTACAACTTATTTGATAAGCCCCATAGAATTTTTAATGTGGACGAGAAGGGGATCACACTCAACCATGCACCTCCTCATGTGGTATCCGGCACTGGAGACACGCCACAAGCTGTAACAACAGGAAAATCCTCTACGGTTACCATTCTGGGATGTGGTAGTGCCTCTGGGTTGCCATTCCACCATATTTTGTCTTTCCTGGTATGCGGATGAGGTCCAAGTTGATGGAAGGCTCAACACCTGGAGCAGCTGGTGATGTCACAGAGAGTGGATGGTCAAACTCTGTTATATTTCTTCAGTATTTACAGAGCCACTTTGTTAATTATGTTCCTGGTGGACTCGATGAACCAGTTTTGCTGCTATTAGATGGGCATAGGTCTCACGTTTTAGTTGCAGCTGTTGAATGGGCAAAGGAACACAATATCGTGTTGCATGTTTTGCCAGCGCACACTAGTCATATTCTTCAGCCCATGGATGTTGGTTGTTATGGCCCTTAACAGAAAATTTATAACAATTTGTGCCACCAAAAGATGAGAGCAACATCAACAGTAATCACCAAACAGGATGTTTGTGCCCTAGCATGCCAGGCATACAGCAAAGCTTTATCAGCTCAAAATCTTCAGTCTGCCTTCCGCAAGTGTGGAATTTATCCTTTTAATGCTGATGTGGTACCAGCAGAAGCTCTTGCCCCTTCTTCGGTATTGACTCAAAGGAACGAGGAAGAAGACATAAGCGACTCTGATTTGGATGCAGATGAAAACAACAACAGTCAGGATTTTTTTGCAGAGCGAACTAGAGAGCTTGTTCTTATAAAATCTGAGGGATTAAAGGCCAAACAATAACGCAAAACCTTGAGCAAGATTACATCAGGCAGAGCAATTACTGTGCCGGAGGTATCAGCAAAAATTATGGAGCATGTTTCAGCAACAGCGGCCCCAAAACAGAGAAAAAACATAAAAAATCAGACGATCTTTACCACCTCTACGAAGAATGGTAAAAGTCCAAAGTGTGGAAACAAGAAGAAGAAAACATCAGCTCAAACAAAAGGTCATTCACAGGAACCTGGACCCTCCCATGTGCAGCCAATTGACAACACATCTTCAAGACAATACCTCCTATCCGAAGACTCTGAGGATATCTCTATTTCTGAGGAAGAATTGTGTTGTATTTGTAAAAAGTTCACACCACATACTGTTCGAAATAGCACATCCCTTATTTTTGTAAAGTGGGTACAGTGTGACAAATGTAGACATTGGGTGCACTTTTATTACTGCACTGACATCAGAGTAGTCCGGATAGGGGATCACTATCTATGCCCTCACTTAAATAGAGTAGAATTTGAGTTTCAAATTTGTGTATACCTTGATGTTGATTAATTAATGTGATTCTTAAGATAGTATCAAATATCTTTTATCTTTTAATACAAATTACCCTGTATATAACTGAATCATAAGTTGTGAAATGATGAAATTCACCAAGATTACGAAACATAGTTTATTTAACTTATTGTTAAGTTTTCATAGCATTTGTTGGAATGTGTTGATATTTATGAATATATTTGATATGTTATTTGTGATATCCAAATGAAAAAGTTACAAACCACACAAAATTTACTTTTCTTGGCCTCATTCTTGCTTACATATCCGGGTGCACGACTACTGGTTCCAAACAAAGATGGCCGACAATGAATCCTCGCTTCGTTTCGGCGTCGATAATAAGCTGTTTAAAGCACTTTAATGTATTTTAGATACACAGAAAATCAGAATACAGTTCAGTAAGTTTAATTATCGTGACAAATAATCCTTAATTTAATTTAACCGCTCAATAAATCAGATTATTTCTTAAGCGCACGACTACTGGGCACACAAGGATACATACATTAAATATAGTGCTTACGCGTTTGGTAAATACAACAGTGGTAGATAATAAGGCTCCGAAAATTACTAGACGCACTCTGATATGCATACTTAATTTGTCTCTTTTAGTTTTTTTGTGAAGGTATATTGAAATGTTGTACAATATTTAAAGGTATTACCTAATATCATGTAAAACCGTGTCTGACCTTAACCTAGAATATCGATTTTTTAAAAATATCTCAATGGTCTCTTCTGTTCTTTATTGTGTACCCCTGTTGAGGCACCAAAGGGGATGATTTAATAGTAAAGAGTTTTAAAAATCTTGCTTGCCAAGGTCCAATTAAGAAAACATATTTTTATACTTGCATCGAAGAGTAAAATCGGAAAATGATTTATTCGGCGTTTGTTTATTTTATGTATTATTTTATCCCGATAAGTTGCGGAAAACGGTCGCCATTGTAACATTGTCGCTAGATAAACAAACGCCGAATAAATCATTCCCCGATTACATACAACGGCTTGCTGTCAAAACTTTGATGTTTGAAACAATGTTATTTGTTTCGTTTGCGTAAAATAAATGGCCGGATAGGAGTAAGAAAGATATCGCTTGAAAGATGTCAAAACGATAAAAGAAAGTGTAATTTAAAACTCATCGTAACCGAACAGCTGTGTTATCGTGTACGTGTATATACTTATATGGTCGTGATTATCTTTCCTGGAATTGGAACAGTCATCATCGCTGTAAATGTTGATCGTCGATCTTAAGCATACGAAATCGTGAGGAGACGCTTTATTTTTTATATAGCGAATAAGATAGTGTGTTTTTTATTTTGTTTTAAAGGTTAAACTCTTAATTTTTTTAAATTCATAAAATTATATTATGTTTGCTGAGAATTAAACAGGTACAACTTTACATTTTGTTGACAGTGTTTGGGAAATTCCTGCTCTACAAATGGCGTTAAATCTAAATAGATGAGAAAAGTAGATCCGGAAAATTTTTTAGTGATGCAGGTATCAAAGAAATGTTTCGACTAATCAAAAGCGCTAATATGTTATTAAACTAATAAATATTAATTGATATCTGTTTTTATTCAGCAATCACGGAATCATCTGAAGTAATTTTATGATTAACTAAATTTAGAGGATTTTGTAAGTGCTGATGAGATCACTTGGAAATAAAATCAATCACAATAGTTTTGTGTCATATTCGTAACAATTATTCCCAAATCACTTCAATGTATAAACTAGTAGACTAATTGTTCACGGAACAATTAGAGGCCTTTCCACCTTCCATAATGATTAAAAAAAATCCCGAAAATGTTGTTAATTATTGAGTAATTCGAGAAAAATCAATTTACGAAAAAAAAAAAAAAAGAAAAAAAATCGGTTGTATCGATCCGAGTACCCTTAGACTCCTAGGCGAGAGTGTTTCCACTACGCTATTTCGCTTACTATCTGATGGAAGGTAAAATTTGTTGAGTTGTGTAGTGAATTTGGATGAGGATAGAAAGAAGAGATGAAGCATTCTTCTGTCCATCTAAAATTGATACCCAACGCTGAGGAACCTTTAGAATAGATAGGGGCTTAGCGATTGGTTGGGAGGGCAGTATTTGTTCATCAGTTCATTCATAAAAAATCAGTGCCGCTTGTAAACAATGTGGCCGGATAGCGTTGACTAAGAAATCAACAGGCCAGGTCAAACTCTGGTCGCCGGCGGGTATTTTGAAGGTGTGGGAACGTCACGTCGGCTCAGCTGATGCGAATTCTCCTTGTGATTTGAAATGCACGTGCTTAGAAATCTATTAACTGTCATGCATTCGTGGATTACAAGTACGGAAAATCGGAACTGAATTAAGGCCAGTCATGTATTTCAGCCAAGTCGGGAAAATAAACAAACTGAAAGAAAATGTAAATTCATCTAAAATCGGGGTCTGGGAAGGAAGAGTTATCTTTCATTGCACTTCAACACAAGTCGTCACAGGTTGCCGATAGAAATGTAAACACAGATTTTCAGTGAAAATTGAGCGTGAATTTATTAGACACAAATATCGAAGCGTTGAAATTTCGTTTCTCGGGATGATGGTTCGATGCCGCTGAGGTGGATAACTTTCTTCAACAGGGTTCATTTTGTTTGAAATTTGGCAGGCAATTAGATTCAGGTGTGAGGAACAGTCCCATTAATTTAAGTTTTAACGGAGCTGGAATTTTTATTTGGAGGCGTAGTCTAAAACGCGGTCTGGAGTGAAATGGCAGACAGTGTTTTACCTTTTCAAAAAATTCTGACAAACGGTTGTAACACTTTTTTTTAGGTTTTATTTCAAAAAGAAATATTAAATTTCAAGTTCAAATATCGAGGGTCAAGTTCATATAAGAATTCAATCCTTGTATAAAAGTAGGGGGGGGGGTAAATTGTACATATAACTAAATCTGATATATATGTTGCATACACTTATTACTCATTAGTTCTAAGAGGTCAAAGTCAAAGGTCAAGGTCAAGGTCAAATCTAAAAATTAAAAGGGGGGGGGTGAATTCGTGCTTGAAAAAGCTATTCCTACATATCAATGAATCTGATATTATAGATGTTACAGATACTTATAGCACACCAGTTCTAAGAGGTCAAAGGTCAAATGTCAAGGTCAGGTCAAAGGTCAAGGTCAAACCTTAAAATAAAGGGAAGGGGTTGTGTTTGAAAGAGCTATTTGTACATATAAATGAATTTGATGTTATAAATGTTGCAGATACTTATAACACACCAGTTTTAAGAGGTCAAAGGTCAAGGTTAAAGGTCAAGGTCACACATTTAAAAAAAAGGGGGGGGTTATTTCGTATGTGTTTGTGAAATCAATGAAATTAAAAGGGGAATTACTGCCAGAAGGGGACGTTGGACCCTGTTGGGATCTATAGATTGAAGAAACTTCTAAGTGTACTGAAGACATTGGTAAAAGTTTCAAGTCTCTACCTGTTATGGTTTCAGAGGAGTAGCGATAACAAGCATTTCATACAAAAGGGGCAATAACTCACTAACTATTACAAGGTGGGAGCTAAAGGGCTACATTTTTAAATGTCTTAACAGGTCCTACTACATCCTTGATCAAATTTCTCTATATCACCCTAAACAAAAGAGATACGAAAACTCATAAAAACACCGATTTTCAAATGACCTTGACCTTTGACCTTTACGTCATTTATATCGGCCAAGGACGACGCTTCCATACCAAGTGGTCCGAAGTCTCTATGACAAATAGTAAAAAAGTTGGAAGTGATTTTATGGAAATTGAACTACTTTCAGGGGCAATAACTGATAGAAGGGGGTCTCGGATCCTTTCGATATGAATAGATTGTAAGAGCGTCTAAGTGAACTACAGACGTTAATAAAAGTTTCCAGTCTCTATCTCTTATGGTTTCAGAGGAGTAGCGATAACAATCACTTTGTACACAAAGGGCAAAAACTTTGTAAGTTCTGGGAGTGATCAACAAAAGGGTCATTTGGTACCGTAACTTTTAATGGCCAGTCACATAAAGAAAAAAATGCTTCAATATCTCTTGAAACAAAAAAGCTGTCCCTGGAAAAAAAGAGAAGAAAAAAAACTAGTAGACTAATTGTTCTCGAACAATTAGAGGTCTTTCCACCTCATCGTTTTTTATGTTTGAAATAAGATTGCTTCAATAGAATTAAGTATTTTTCTGCGTTACTTCGTAAAAAAAGTGTCAAACAATTAAGTTTGCAATTTTTCATTGCTTGACCTTGACCATTGCCCTTTATGTCATTTTCATCTGACAAGGTAGACGCTTCAATACCAAATAATCCGATGTATATATGATTATTGATTCAAAAGTTATTTGTGTTTTTTATTGAATGTTCGAAACTTTCAGGGGCAATAACTGCTAGAAACGGACTTTGGACCCTATCGGTATGAATAGATTGAAGAAGCGTCTAAGGATACTGAATACATTAGTAAAAGTTTCAAGTCTTTATCTCTAACAGTTAATGAGGAGTAGCGATAACAAACATTTTGTACAATAGGGGCAATTCCTCTATAATTGTTACATGATAAGGGTCAAAGGGTGATATTTTAAAATGTCTTAAGATGTCCTACTTCATCCATGAAAAAGTTTTTCTCTGCCATCCTAAACAAAAGAGATACAAAAACTCATTAATTAAGAGATTTCTAAATAACCTTGACCTTTGACCTTTATGTCATTTTGTTTGGCCAAGGTAGACGCTTCCATCCCAAGTAGTCCGAAGTCTCTATGATAAGTAATAAAAAAGTTGGTAGTGATTTTATAGATATGTAAATACTTTCAGGGGCAATAACTACTAGAAGGGGGGGGGGGCTCAGATCCTTTCGGTCTGAATAGATTGGAGAACCCTCTAAGTGTACTGAAGACATTGGTAAAAGTTCCAAGTTTCTATCTCTTATGGTTTCAGAGGAGAAGCGATAACAAGCTTTTCGTACAAAAGGGGCAATAACTCTGTAACTGTTTAAAAGAAGGTGCCAAGGGGATATATTTTAAAATGTCTTAATATGTCCTACTACATCCATGAAAAAGTTGTTATGTACTACACGAAACAAAAGAGATCTAAAAACTCATTAATTAAAATATTTTTAGATGACCTTGACCTTTGACCTTTATGTCATTTTGTTTGGCCAAGGTAGACGCTTCCATCCCAAGTGGTCCGAAGTCTCTATGACAAATAATAAAAAAGTTGGAAGTGATTTTATAGATATGTAAATACTTTCAGGGGCAATAACTACTAGAAGGGGGGGGCTCAGATATTTTCGATATGAATAGATTGAAGAACCCTCTAAGTGTACTGAAGACATTGGTAAATGTTCCAAGTTTCTATCTCTTATGGTTTTAGAGGAGTAGCGATATCAATCACTTTGCACACAAAGGGCAATAACTTTGTAAGTTCTGGGTGTTATTACGGAAAGGGTCATTTGGTACCATAACATTTAATGGTCAATAACATAAAGAAAAAATTGTTTTAATATCTCTAGAAACAAAATAGCTGTCCCTGGAAAAAAAGAGAAGAAACAAAATAATAATAAACTAGTAGACAAATTGTTCTCGAACAATTAGAGGTCTTTCCACCTCATTGTTTTTTATGTTTAAAATAAGATTGCTTCAATAGAATAAAGTATTTTTTCTGCGTTACTTCATAAAAAAGTGTCAAACGATTAAGTTTGCAATTTTTTATTGCTTGACCTTGACCTTTGACCTTTATGTCATTTTGATCTGACAAGGTAGACGCTTCCATACCAAGTGGTCCGATATATCTATGAATATTGATTCAAAAATTGTTTGTGTTTTAATTAAATGTTTAAAAAAAAAAAAAGAACAAAAATAAAATAAAATAAAAAAATGGCGTCGTCAATGCAGGACAGTATTACACCGCTCTTAGACCAATCGTGTATTTCGCATCAAAATGTGCACCAGCTATGTGGTGGAAGTTTACCTAGAAGTACCCCAAACTGTGAACTATTGACTGATATGCTACAATATGAAATTTCTGAAGAAAATGGCGATTTTGTACGCTTGTTTACCGATGGCCTGGACACCGTGAGCAGTTCTCTTGAACACAACGAATCTTTCGTTCAACAAACAGTAAGTTCACCAATGTCTTCAAACGTAGATGATTACGTGTTAAATCAAGTAGATATACAACGATTAGACATCTACCAAAAGATTTCTACATTTCAAAATTAATGGACATGTGTTCAGATGATGATCGACATTTAGTTTGGTACCGAAATGTTTTGAGTACTAGGGCTAGAAAACTTGAAGGTTGTCCAGATGGTAATTTGATTAATAGAAAGACCACAACAAAGAGCACAAGCGCTAAAAAATATGCTCATGATTGTCATACTCTTTACCTATTTCTCCAGGGTGACGAATCCGGAATAGACACCATATTTGATAAAAAGAAAAGCACAGCAAACAATCTTGAGGTTCAGAAAATCTCGCTTGTCGACATCAGAGTGTCCTTGCAATCTTTGTTACAAAGAGTTAATCAACTTGAACATACTATTCAAGACAAAAACAAAATAATTGATAATTTAAACCTTGATCTTGCCCAATTCAAAACAAAGCATGAAAAACTCCAGAGAGATTACGAGAATATCAAATCGAACACAGAATCAAAGTTCTCAAAGTATTATTCTATGCACAAATTATCCACCCAACAACTCAAACGTCTTGAAACTGATTATACAGATATACGAAAGTATGTTTAACAAAACGGATGATGAAATTAAAGGACTGTCCAAAGTGAGCTCTGGTTTACAGAAACAAATTAACTCTAAACTCTCCCCTGTGTCATACGCCAACGCTGTATCATCTCCAGTTAATACTCATCCGAATATTTCAGCTTCTCATACCCCATCCGACTCATGTGTAAAGGCTACTGTTGATAGCAAAAAGTCTGACCCCAATTCGGCAAGTGACAAGTCACGACACAACCTAGAAAAACCATCAACCAAAATCGTATCTAGCAACCCGTGTACCACATTGTTTACCGTTAGCAAAAAACGATCTGCCGTACAAACACCTGTGTCTAAGTGTACAGCACGCTTCACCGACTCTACAAGCCAAGTCAATCAAGCAGATAGCGGTACCCGTGTAACTGTGTCTCGTCAACCACAACCGGCCAGGCACGACCCTGTCACAGATGTTAGTCTTCATTCGGTTGATCTGAACGTTACCTTTGACGATAGCAAAGGCTCCGGGAATTCTACACAAGACATTTTCCGAGGGGTAACTTACAAGAGAAACTCCAGATTTTATCTCTCAGGAATTGATCCCGAATCATCAAAACATGGCATAATAAACTATGTCGCAAGCAAAGGTGTTAAAATAGCACACATCGCTTTGTTTTCCGGTCGCTCTCATCGGTCGCAATTGGCAGCAAAAATCAACGTACCTCACCAACACGCGCAACGTGTAGAGAGTCGCGGATTCTGGCCTGACGGTATTTCGTGCCGCAGGTGGTACAGCTCTCGTGAATGGGAGAACAAATGGCAAAATCGAAGTGACTATGAAAGGTACCACCGACAACACGAACGGTGGCAAGAGTATGACTAATTTAACGGGGTGCCTATTACTAAATTTGTTTTATGTACTTTCATAATATCACAATTGTACTAAATGTATTATTATCATGTGCTATGGTAGTTATTTTATCATGGAATGTTAGAGGGATTATGTCATCGACTATGAGTTTGTCAAAACTGTTAGACCAAACTCAATGCGACTTAGCTGTTATTTCTGAACATAAGTTGAAAGACAATACAACTTGTATAAATTACCTTAATTCTGTACATGAAGATTATTTGAGTTTTGTTAAGGTAGATACAGATGTTAAATTGCCTACCTAAGGCGGAGTGGGTATAATGTTTAAAAGGTCACTACAATATTCAATCAGAGAAATACCATGTTTTAACTCAAATCGGATTGTTGGTGTTGTACTTACATATAACAAAGGTGAAGTGTTGTATATTTTTGGTGTATATCTCCCTGCTGATAGTAATGTAGATACTTATATACAAGAGCTTAACCATGTGGAAAGTTTATATTGTCATTATAGATCCTATGGTAATGTTTTTATAGCAGGTGATCTCAACGGTAGTATTATAAGTCATCTTAACACAAACGCTTACAAGTCCAAACTGTTGCTTGACTTTGTTAACAAATGCGAATTTTGTATGCCTGGTAGAGATTTTAAAACTTCAGGCGAATTTTTTACATTTGTTCCTAAAAACACAATGCTTGACTACATTTTATTTAACAAATGCATGTTGGATTCACTAGTTACCTATCAGATTTTTCAAGAGGGCTATTTTTGTAACACCTCAGACCATTTGCCTGTATTAGCTTCTTTTAAATCTCAATGTTCACGCCATTGTCTTCAGACATCCACACTAAAATTACCAGCTTGGCATAAAGCAACCGCTGAGGCTATAGATTGCTACAAGGCAACTATGCTACCCGATCTTCGCAGTCTATTAAAATGTGAAATGCACTCAGTTGCCGATTTAAATCATTTTTGTGAACAACTGTGTAACATTATTATCGTAGCGTCACGGCAATGCATTCCCCATACAGGTTATTACCCTCACACTCGACCAGGATGGACCAAAGAAATTAAGCAATTGCACTCCACCGAACGAAACTTCCGGCGCATATGGGTAGGCGAAGGGAGGCCACGTGGCATGGTCTTTGACTCCTATCGCAACTATAAGCGCGCTAAAAGACGCTTTAGAGATGCGCTCACTAAACAATACGAAGATCACATGCACAAAGTTAATCAAGATCTAGATGAAGCCGCTGAGTGCGATATACGTCTGTTTTGGAAACTTGTGAAAAAACACAAAGTTAAAACTTCCCGCACATACCCAGAAATCATTTCGACAGAGGGCGTATCCTTTCGCGATCCCCTGGGCGTCGCAAGTGCATTTGCGACGTACTATGAAAATATATATACCCCGTCTAAGGATCCGTCATTTGATGAGACCTTTTATGTTCAAACTGAATCTAAATACATAAAAAACACAACCAGTGCAATTGTTGTCAATCAAACCCAACAATTGGTTTCCCGTGTCACAAGGTGTACGACAAGGTGGAGTTCTGTCAACCTATTTATATCTTGTGTATATTAACGAACTTGTTGTTAACCTGGAAAAGTCCTGTACAAATACTGGTATTTTTAGTATAACCAGCAACTGTCCATCGCTTGCTGATGATATCGCGTGTATTGCAATAACACCTACGACGTTACAGCGCATGCTTGATGTCTCTTCCGAATATTCCAGGAAGTGGCGTTTTTCCTTCAATGCTCAAAAATCGTGCATTTTACAAGTCCGCTCCAAAGGCTCCAAACTAGATTTTGATTATATATGGAAACTTGGTGATACAATAATTCCATGTGCTGACAACTATAAACACCTAGGCATTATTATCAACAAGAAACTTACACTCTCAGATAGGATTATAACAGCTTGTAGAAAAGGACAAAAATCATATTTTGCTCTCAACGATATAGGCTCCAACTATCTTAACCCGCTTACTTTGTCACACCTCTATAAGACGATCGTTCTTCCCACAGTCCTCTACGGTTGTGAATTATGGAGCAATCTATTTACCAACGATCTTCAACGCCTAAATGTTTTTCAACATTTTGTTTGCAAAAATGCACAAAATCTTCCGACCAAAACAAGATCCGATATCTGTGAAAGTGTTTTCAACGTTCTACCTATCAAATCGGAAATAGATATCCGCAAACTTTTATTTCTAGGCCGACTCTGTCTCATGGATCACCAGTCTCTTTCAAAGAAGATATTTTCAAATCGCCTATTTTCATTCATGGAGAACATTTCCAATAAACAGCGAGGGTTTATTCCGGATGTCATCAATATTTTGTCCACTTACAGCCTTACTGAATACCTACACACGTGGCTCCTTGATTGCTCATTTCCACCGAAACAGACTTGGAAAAAGATAGTGAGATCTGCTGTATCTAAGCTACACCAAACTAACCGTAACATTAGAATGATAAATGACAATGATTTTTACCGTTTCAAATCCATTATCCAAAACCAAAACCCAAGTTTCATCTGGTCTATTCCGTCCAACTCATACGAAATCTCTCTTTGTAAATTTATCTGCAAGCTTATAGCTTGCCCTCCGGAACAGACTCCCTTTATCTGCTTACTATGCAACACCATGTTTGTAGACGTTTTTCAACATATCGCTTGTTCCTGCCCCTCTACTAATGACTTACGTACATACTGGTGGGATCAGATCACTTACTCCTTTGATATTCACCTCTCCGCGGACCTGTGTCCATGACTGAGGATGATATATTCTTCTTTTTTCTAGGTGGGAAATACTTCACATGGTTGTCAGAAAAAGATCTACGTGCAGTTCGTATACTTAACTTTCGTTACATCCGAGACACTGCTGCACGCTATAATCAGACCCTCAAATCTCAACCTAACCGAATGTTAGCAGCATAACCTGTGTACGTGTGTGCCCCGTCCCCCGTGTAGGACCTCCCCCCTTTTTTTTTATTATTTGTATATATGTAAATACTTATGCTTTTTCTTATAATGATTTTTGTTGCATGTATGTATAATTGTATGTTCTGAAATAATCCTCATATGAGGGAAATAAAGTATGAATGAATGAATGAATCTCTAACAGTTAATGAGGAGTAGCGATAACAAACATTTTGTACAATAGGGGCAATTACTCTATAATTGTTACATGATAAGGGTCAAAGGGTGATATTTTAAAATGTCTTAAGATGTCCTACTACATCCATGAAAAAGTTTTTCTCTGCCATCCTAAACAAAAGAGATACAAAAACTCATTAATTAAGAGATTTCTAAATAACCTTGACCTTTGACCTTTATGTCATTTTGTTTGGCCAAGGTAGACGCTTCCATCCCAAGTAGTCCGAAGTCTCTATGATAAGTAATAAAAAAGTTGGTAATGATTTTATAGATATGTAAATACTTTCAGGGGCAATAACTACTAGAAGGGGGCTCAGATCCTTTCGGTATGAATAGATTGGAGAACCCTCTTAGTGTACTGAAGACATTGGTAAAAGTTCCAAGTTTCTATCTCTTATGGTTTCAGAGGAGTAGCGATAACAAGCTTTTCGTACAAAAGGGGCAATAACTCTGTAACTGTTTAAAAGAAGGAGCCACGGGGATATATTCTAAAATGTCTTAAGATGTCCTACTACATCCATGAAAAAGTTTTTCTGTACTACACGAAACAAAAGAGATCTAAAAACTCATTAATTAAGAGATTTTCAGATGACCTTGACCTTTGACCTTTATGTCATTTTGTTCCGCCAAGGTAGACGCTTCCATCCCAAGTGGTCCGAAGTCTCTATGACAAATAATAAAAAAGTTGGGAGCGATTTTATAGAAATGTAAATACTTTCAGGGGCAATAACTACTAAAGGGGGGCTCAGATACTCTCGGTATGAATAGATTGAAGAACCCTCTAAGTGTATTGAAAACATTGGTAAAAGTTGCAAGGTTCTATCTCTTATGGTTTCAGAGGAGTAGCGATAACAAGCTTTTCGTACACAAGGGCAATAACTTTGTAAGTTCTGGGAGTTATCGAGCAAAGGGTCATTTGGTACCATAACTTTTAATGGCCAATAACATAAAGAAAAAATTGTTTCAATATCTCTTGAAATAAAAAAGCTGTCCCTAGAAAAAAAGAGAAGAAAAATAATAATAACTAGTAGACTAATTGTTCTCGAACAATTAGAGGTCTTTCCACCTCTTTGTTGTTTTTTTTTTGACATAAGATTGCTTCGATAATTCGAATACAGTATTTCTCTGCGTTACTTCATAAAAAGTGTCAAACGATTAAGTTTGCAATTTTTTATTGCTTGACCTTGACCTTTGTCCTTTATGTCATTTTGATCTGACAAGGTAGACGCTTCAATACCAAGTGGTCCGATCTATCTATGATTATTGATTCAAAAGCTATTTGTGTTTTTATTGAATGTTCAAACTTTCAGGGTCAATAACTGCTATAAAAGGGACTTTGGACCCTTTCGGTATGATAGATTGAACGAGCGTCTAAGTGTACTGAATACATTATTAAAATTTCAAGTCTCTACCTCTAACGGTTAATGAGGGGTAGCGATAACAAGCATTTTGTACAATAGGGGCAATAACTCTATAATTGTTACATGGTAAGGGTCAAAGGGTGATATTTTGAAATGCCTTAAGATGTCCTACTACATCCATGAAAAAGTTTTTCTCTACCATCCTAAACAAAATAGACACAAAAACTCATTAATTAAGAGATTTCCAAATGACCTTGACCTTTGACCTTTATGTCATTTTGTTCGGCCAAGGTAGATGCTTCCATCCCAAGTGGTCCGAAGTCTCTATAATAAGTAATGAAAAAGTTGGAAGTGATTTTATAAAAATGTAAATACTTTCAGGGGCAATAACTACTAGAAGGGGGGCTCAGATCCTTTTGGTATGAATAGATTGAAGAACCCTCTAAGTGTACTGAAGACATTGGTAAAAGTTTTAAGTTTCTATCTCTCATGGTTTCAGAGGAGTAGCGATAACAAGCTTTTCGTACAAAAGGGGCAATAACTCTGTAACTATTTATAAAAAGGAGCCAAGGGGATATATTTTGAAATGTCTTAAGATGTCCTACTACATCCATGAAAAAGTTTTTCTCTACCATCCTAAACAAAAGAGATCTAAAAATTCATTACTTAAGAGATTTGCAGATGACCCTGACCTTTGACCTTTATGTCATTTTGTTCGGCCAAGGTAGACGCTTCCATCCCAAGTGGTCCGAAGTCTCTATGATAAATAATAAAAAAGTTGGAAGTGATTTTATGGAAATTCAAATACTTTCAGGGGCAATAACTGATAGAAGGGGGGCTCAGATCCTTTCGGTATTAGTAGATTGATGAACCCTCTAAGTGTACTGAAGACATTGGTAAAAGTTCCAAGTCTCTATCTCATATGGTTTCAGAGGAGTAGCGATAACAAGCTGTTCGTACACAAGGGCAATAACTTTGTAAGTTCTGGGAGTTATCAAGCAAAGGGTCATTTGGTACCATAACTTTTAATGGCCAATAACATAAAGAAAAAATTGCTTTAATATCTCTTGAAATAAAAAAGCTGTCCCTGGAAAAAAAGAGAAGAAAAAAAATAAGAATAATAATAATAATAAACTAGATTCGATCTCGTTGCGAGCAACGAGTGGGTCTTCCGTCCGGTTTTTTTCCATGATTTAACGACTGAGCTTCTCGGACTCTCGCTTCTAGCAGTAATTATCCTTTGAATTTCATTGATTTCACAAACACATTCGAAATAAACCCTCCCCCCTTTTTATGTGTGCCCTTAGACCTTGACCTTGGTCGTTCGATCTTGACCTCTTAGAACTGATCTATTATAAGTATCTGCAAGATATATATCAGATTCATTTATATGTACAATTAGCTTTTTCTACCCTCTTTCTCCTTATTTTTAGGTTTGATCTTGACCTTTGACCTCTAAGAAATGGTGTATTAGCACCCCCCCCCCCATTTATCCCTTATTTTGTAAAAGAATTGATTTCTAATATGAAAATGACCCTCGATATTTGGACTGGAAATTGTATATTTCTATTTAAAATAATACCTAACAAAGTGTTATAACCGTTTGTCAGAATTTTTCAAAAGTTTGAAACCTTGTCTGCGATTTTACTCCAGACCGCGTTTTAGACTACGCCTCCGAATAAAAATTGTAGCTCCAGAAAAACTCTGTAGAACTAGGCGAAAATTCATGGGATTGTTCCTCACACGTGAATCTAAGTGTTTGCAAAATTTAAAACGAAAGGAACCATATTGAAGAAAGTAATCCATCTCCAGCGGCATCACGCTATCATTCAGAGAAACGAAATTTTAACGCTTCGATATTTCTATCTAATAAATTCATGCTCAAATTTTACTGAAAGTTTGTGTTTACATTTTTATTAGCAGTCTGTGACGATATTTGTTAAAGATCCAAGAAAGGTAACTCTTCCTTCCCATACCCCGATTTTCTATGTAGTTACTCGCGACAAGAGTTTGACCTGGACTGTTGATTTCTTAGTCAACGCTATCCGGCGACATTGTTTACAAGCAGCACTGATTTTTATTAACAAATTGATAAGTATCTGAACCAATTGCTAAGCACATATGTATTCATAATGCTTCTCATTTCTTTTTTTAACATTTTCCGGAATGTAAACACGGCGGATCTAAACCATACGGGTGTGTATTGTTTTGCATCGCATCACATTCATTTAATTGACAGCCGATAGAATTTGAAACACGCACCTTTTAAGAGTGGTTAGTGACTGGAATGCAAAGCTAATGGTCGCAGGTTACTAGTTGATTTTACAGTATATAGGGTAGACATATTTAAATAGATATCTTTCGACATTTATAAAATTAGCTTGGAAGCGCTTATGTTTAACACATGTATTTCAGCGTTTATAATAATGGCGAAATCCTTCTGATTATAATATACAATAATCTACATTAATATTTACATGTAACCCATACCACCTTACATAATTATATTTTCTCACGGTCCTGGAAGTCCTACAGTGAAAACCATTGCGTAATAACTGATATATATGCGCGGATCCGGAACATTTTTCCAGAGGGGGGGGGGGGTCCAAAGAATATATGTTTTTACCAGGGGAAAGGGTTCAAGACATAATTGCGAAAATGTTACTATGTAAATTCAATAAATTTTCATTTTCCACGGGGAAGGGGGGCGGGGGTCGACCCCATCCCCCCTTGACCCCGCTCTAGATTCGCGCATGATTTATTTTCCAACAAAACGTTGGGATGCACGTTTCCGCACCTTCCGCACACTGGACGCTGACATGAAGTGAAGCTGACCTTCCTCCGTCTTCACTGCGGTTGAAAAGAATCTACATTAAATCGTCTTCATCATCTGTAAATTCTGAATCTATGGAAACTCCCTATTTAAAATGTTGTAGTCGTTCAGGATCTGACTAGGAATCTCCAACCAAATATTACGGAGCCTCTCTTCCGTACATGTATGACTAATACTGGGCCAAGCCTGAAATTATTCCATTGTTGTTGGACCCAGCCTCAAAAAACTTCCAACAAGCCAACACGCACTTTAGCTTTCAGATTTCTTATAGTCCTTGCATGAGTTTGGTATGCATCAGCACCGAAAGTCCTATTCCAACTGACCATAATTTACAATTCGAAATTATATATAAAGCAATTATTGAATAACACAATCAAGGTTTAAATAACATATTATGCAGAATTGTAATGAAATCATTTATCAAACAACAATTGAGTATAAATCATGACATTTCATCAGATATACCAACAGGATTAATAACAGAGTTTCAAAAAGCACAGAAGTCATTTCAAATATTAACTGTCCATCTCTGACTGTGCCTCAGGTGGGATAAAGGCTGTGCGAAATTTAGAACGTTTTTAAAACAAATGTCGAAATATGGCAAAAGTTTTTGGAATAAAAAAACCCAAAATCAGAAAAAAATAAATTTACACAATAATTAAAAATAGTCCGAATGATTGAATTTCAAACCGTGACATGTTCATCATTTAAAAATGTAATCAATTTCTGTGTTGATCTCAAACATTATTTTAAATTCCTTTTATAACTATTTAGAGTTAATAATCCACCATTAATCTTTTGTCTGACGATCCTTAAGATCATTTATAATTATCAAAGTTTACACGAATATTGTGTATCAGATAACCCTGTACAGCACCGACCGTGGGAATCGATTTCCTCCGCCACGAGCGAGGGATCGCTTACATAATAACAAATACACAGAGCTCAGAAACGCAGTTAATGCTTGAAATGTCTTATCGTCCACGCGTAAAAACTTTAAGAAAAGCATGCATACTGTTATGAACCTTTTCCAAATGCATTAAAACATCTCGAATACAATAATAAACTTTCTGTGGTGAATTTATGTCAGTTGTACACACAATGTCTTTTCGGTAGCATGCTAAATAAAAACAGGTGCATGTTAAAAAGTAACCTTTTTACACTCACATTACACAAAACCTGACGAAGTAATATTATAACGGCATTGATACGATCCCAATTAGCAATATTATGTTCTTAGATCGTTCTAAGGAACATGTAATTTAAAAAAAAATCAAATTTCATCCAATCAATTCGAAAAAGATGTCATCAGACGCAGAATTACAAGTGCAACTTGGATATCATATTTTAAAATGAAGTTGGGGTTATTTAAACAAGATTTAAATATGTTATAATATAAAATTAGCTGGGAAGCGCTAACGTTTTACACACGTATTTCAGCGTTGAAAATTGTTTGCCGTGATGATTTCTCTTTGTTTAAATAACGTTTTATTTCTGCACGATTAATAAATTCAGATGAATGTAGGAATGCCGAAATCAGTATATGCCGAAATCAGTATATATAACATGTAAATCGACGACAGAATTTTTATCAGTTCTAACATTCAGAAGTAATCCAGATACAGACTAAACGTAAAACAAGAAATATACATGTACCAGAAATATTTCACGGCTGCTAACATCCCGTGTATACTGTGAAAAATTTAATTCCCAATACAGGTGATGCGTGCCCTATGATATGAGGACTTTCTCTCACAATGTCCGATCGGCTCCGTAATTACCAAACAATAAGAATAGTGTCTGAGGTACATTTACACACATTTTCATTTGGATTGAGTTAACGGCTCGAGAAGTAGATTTTTTTTTCTACATATAAGTCAAGCACGCCAATCGTAACTCAAATGCCAAGACATTCACAACTGTTAAAAATAAATGAATTGGTCTGGTGTGTTGTACAGTGTTTAAAAGGTACTACGTTGTAATTCAAAGCTTAAGATCACAAAGATCAAAGATACGCAGGTAACATTACTTTTCGATCGTGGGACTCGGAGGGGGTGGCTTTTATATTAAACTTTCAATATTAAATTCTCAATATTACACTCTAAATTATTACTAAATAAATGCATATATTAGAACATTGTATAACGTTGTAATATTAAAAAAAAACAAACTATTTCAGTATTAATATTTATCTATGGAATTGAATGTGCATTACTCTAACGAATGAGCTACGCGGACTCTGCATTGCCTGTTACGTAATGTATGACCGTTGCGCTTTACAGCCTGAATCTTAACAAAATTGTTCAAAAGTTTACGTGAACATTCCGGACTTTTCAATTTCACACAGCGAGGGTTTTCATTTATTTATTGCGCTATCGTGCAACACCTACCACACGTATTGTAACACTGGAATGGCATTTTCTTTCAATGCTTACACCATGCTAAATTAGTGCATTCATTTTCTGGTTCGCCACCACCTCTTTCTTATTCTGTTTTACAACTGATAAGATTAAGAACTACACTATTTTTGTAAGCCGATTTATTTCTATTAAATTCTGTATTGTATTTAATATTTTGAATACACAATTGGCCTTGCGTATCTGACAATAACTTATTCAATGCTAAATAAATTAAAATTACATCTGTTGTGTAAGATAAAAGAGTGTGTTCTTGAAACAATCTATGTAAACAAAATAAATACTGTAGTTATTATCAAGATTGAATTATGAACGTACAAAGGATCAATGAACATGTGTGTGATAAAGTAGAAGCACATGAAACGAGTGTTATTCGACTTCCGCGGATCGCATGCATGTCAATTTGGCCGGGATCTTCACGGCCATATGCGGGGTATGGATTATATAATTGTGTACACAGAGCTCCGTGGCCATGTTCACTTAAAATATTTGCAGTTTGATAACTTATTTTATTTAAACAATATATTACTATTTAACAACTTTGAAAATATACAAAGAGCCCCCTTTTCAATGACATATGTCACAATGTCATACATGTATTTACTGAGATATCTACCGTTTGTAATTATGAAGCTAAAGCAGATTAATTTCATCATTTAAAGATTTTATCATTTTTTGAGTTCGTGTTTTGTGTACATTTTTTTTTTTACAATTATTTAGATTTACTTACCCACCATTAATCTTTTGTCTGACGATGCTTAAGATTGAAAATATAAACATTTATATGTTATAGAACTTCTTTGTGAACCCATATATGTGAGACGCAAATCTTGTGTATGAGATAACCGCTGACCACTAGGTAGTCCAGCCGCGACCAAGGCGACCGATTTTCTCGGCTGCGAGCTAGGGATCAGTTACGTAATGGTACAAGCAGAGATCAAAAACCAGGTTTATGCTTGCAGAACTTAACAAAACTTACATATAGCCGTCACGCAAAAGCTTGAAGAAAATAATGTATGCTGTTATGAAACTTTTTCGAATGAATTAAACCATCCCGAATTCAATAATACATTTTCTGTGGTGAATTAATGTCAGTTGTACACAATGACTGAGGTCATTTTAACACGATTTAAATGAAATTAATTTTTGAAAAATTCAAAATTCATCCAATCAATTCGAGAAAGATGTCATCAGACGCAGAATTGTAAACGCAACTTAGATATCATGTTTGAAAATTAGTCTGAGGTCATTTTAACGCGATTTAAATTAGTTTAAAATTTTTGAAAAATTTAAAATTCATCGAATCAATTCGAAGAAGATGTCATCAGACGCAGAATTGTAAACATAACCTACATTTAATGTTTTGAAATTAGTATGAGGTCATTTTAACACGATTTAAATGAAATTAAAATTTTCAAAAAAATTAAAAATTCATCCAATCATTTCGACAAAGATGTCATTAGACGCGAAATTGTAAGCGCAATTTAGATATCATGTTTTAAAATAAGTCCGATTTCATTTAAACACGATTTAATTAAATTTAAAAATTTCAAAAAAATTAAAAATCATCCAATCAATTCGACAAAGATGTCATTAGACGCAGAATTCAAAGCGCAACTTAGATATCATTTTCAAAAATTTTTATGATCTCATTTAAACACGATTTAGTTAAATTTAAATTTTTTAAAATTTTCTAAATTCATCCAATCAATTCGAGAAAGATGTCATTGGACGCAGAATTCAAAGTGCAACTTAGATATTATGTTTTAAAATTAGTCTGAGGTCATTTTAATGCAATTCAAATGAGTTTAAATTTTTTTAAAAATTTAAAATTCATCCAATCAATTCGAGAAAGATGTCATCACACTCAGAATTGTAAGCGTAACCTAAATATTATGTTTTGAAATTAGTCTGAGGTCATTTAAACACGATTTAATTAAATTTAAAATTTTCAAAAATTTTAAAAATCATCCAATCAATTCGAGAAAGATGTTATTAGAGGCAGAATTGTAAGCACAACTTCAATATTACATTTAAAAATTAGTCACAGGTCAATTTATTAAGATTTAATTAAATTTAAATTTTTTTAAAAATTTATAATTTATCCAATCAATTCGAAAAAGATGTCATCAGACGCAGAATTGTAAGTGCAACTTGGATATTATGTTTTAAAATTAGTCTGAGATCATTTTAACACGATTTAATTAAATTTTAAATTTTTAAAAAAATTAAATTTCATCCAATTCATTCGAGAAAAATTTCATTGGACACAAAATTGTAAGCGCAACTTAAATATTATGTTTTAAAATGAGTCTGAGGTCATTTAATTACGATTTAATTAAATTTAAAATTTTCAAAAAATTTAAATTTCATCCCATCAATTGAAAAAAGATTTTATTAGACGTAGAATTAAAGTGCAACTCAGATATTATGTTTTAAAATTAGTCTGAGGTCATTATAACACATTTAATATGAGTTTTAAAATTTAGCTTCCCTACTCGGAATTTCCAGACAATGATTTTTCTCGTGATGCTAGACTATCATGTCCTCTATCATTCCTGAAATTTTCAGCTTTCTATCTTTTCTCGCTTTAAAATAGATGTGTAGACAATGAAAACTCATCGAAAGTGTGTTCTATATCTTGACCCCGGTTAGCTTCCGTACTCGGAATTTCCAGACAATGATTTTCCTCGGGAGGCTAGACGATCATGTCCTCTATCATTCCTGAAAATGTCAGCTTTTTATCTTTGGACGTTTTTGAGGAGATGCGTGGACAAGACGTTTTCGTCAAAAACGTGTCCTATATTTCGACCCCAGCTAGCTTCCGTACTCGGAATTTCCGGACAATGATTTTCCTCGTAAGGCTAGACGTTCATGTTCTCTATCATTCCTGAAAATTTCAGCTTTTTATCTTTGGACGTTTTTGAGGAAATGTGTGGACAAGGAGTATTCGTAAAAACGTGTCCTATATTTTGACCCCAGCTAGCTTCCGTACTCGGAATTTCCGGACGATGATTTTCCTCGTGAGGCTAGACGTTCATGTTCTCTATCATTCCTGAAAATTTCAGCTTTCTATCTTTGGACGTTTTTAAGGAGATGCGTGGACAAGACGTTTTCGTCAAAAACGTGTCCTATATTTTGACCCCAGCTAGCTTCCGTACTCGGAATTTCCGGACAATGATTTTCCTCGTGAGGCTAGACGTTCATGTTCTCTATCATTCCTGAAAATTTCAGCTTTCTATCTTTGCTCGTTTTTGAGGAGATACGTGGACAAGAACTTTTTAAAAAATGACAAAATGGCGGATAAGTCCGAACCGGAAGTGATTTTTACAAAATAAAAAAAAGCGTATCAAGTTTATATAATAAAAAATCGATGCTGAAAATTTGACAAAAATCGGACCACCCATCTCCGAGAAATCTTCTGCACAAAAATTGTAAAGAAAAGAAAAGGAAAAAAAAAAGTGAAAAAGAAACATTACAATAATAGAAGGGTCTTCCGCTGAAGACGGAAGACCCTAAAAACATAAGAAAAACAAAAGGTCTTTCACCTGAAAGGTGGAAAGACCTAATAATAATAATAAAAAACATAAGAAATACAAAAGGTCTTTCACCTGAAAGGTGGAAAGACCTAATAAACTAGTAGACTAATTGTTCGCGAACAATTAGAGATCTCTCCACCTCATTGTTTTTTATTTTTGAAATAAGATTGCTTCAATAGAATAAAGTATTTTTTCTGCATTATTTCATAAAAAAGTGTCAAACGATTAAGTTTGCAATTTTTTATTACTTGACCTTGACCTTTGACCTTTATGTCATTTTGATCTGACAAGGTAGACGCTTCAATACCAAGTGGTCCGATATATCTATTAATATAGATTCAAAAATTGTTTGTGTTTTAATTAAATGTTTGAAACTTTCAGGGGCAATAACTGCATGAAAGGGACTTTGGACCCTTTCGGTATGAATAAATGAAAGGAGCGTCTAAGTGTACTGAATACACGTTTCAAGTCTCTATCTCTAAAGGTTAACAAGGAGTAGCGATAACAAGCATTTTGTACAATGGGGGCAATAACTCTATAATTGTTACATGGTAAGGGGCAATGGGTTACATTTTGAAATGTCTTATGATGTCCTTTTAAATACATGAAAAAGATTTTCTCTGACACCCTAAACAAAAGAGATCTAAAAACTCATTAATTTAAAGATTTCCAAATGACCTTGACCTTTGACCTTTATGTTATTTTGTTTGGCCAAGGTAGATGCTTCCATCCCAAGTGGTCCGAAGTCTATATGATAAGTAATAAAAAAGTTGGAAGGGATTTTATGGAAATTCAAATACTTTCAGGGGCAATAAAAAAAAAGAGAAGAAAACAAATAAGAATAACTAGTAAACTAATTGTTCTCGAACAATTAGAGGTCTTTCCACCTCATTGTTTTTTATGTTTGAAATAAGATTGCTTCAATAGAATAAATTATTTTTTTCTGCGATAAGTAATGAAAAAGTTGGAAGTGATTTTATAAAAATGTAAATACTTTCAGGGGCAATAACTACTAGAAGGGGGGCTCAGATCCTTTTGGTATGAAAAGATTGAAAAACCCTTATAAGTGTACTAAAGACATTGGTAAAAGTTCCAAGTTTCTATCTCTTATGGTTTCAGAGGAGTAGCGATAACAAGCTTTTCGTACGAAAGGGGCAATAACTCTGTAACTATTTAAAAGAAAGAGCCAAGGGGATATATTTTAAAATGTCTTAAGGGTGTTGTTTACTCAGGGTTTGAGTTCTCGAATTCGGATTTTTATAAAGTTCAATGTCATGAGTAAAATTTGTTCTAAACACAAAAAGTATCTGTGAAATGAATTATTACTGACATAACATTCGATATTTCTACTATATTATGGGATTATGCCAAAACAAAAATAGACTTTTAGCCAAACAGAGGAAATTCGGACTAAATTTTGCAGATTTTGTTTTCTGCTTAAAATTTTTTGGAAGTACTCTAATATTAAAAGTTAAGATTTTATATTTTAGTCTATATAATTTTGCATATTTTGTGGTGGTTTTACCTCATTTATTCATTATAATAACCGTATGGCATGAATTTAAAAAATATTGAAATATGCTTAAAAACAAGAAAAGACACCATATCTCAAAATTTTGATCATTGACCTCATATAAATTATATGCCAACAGAATAAGGTCAATTTAAGTAGTTTAATACTATAAATGTTTTTGTATTATCATCATTCAATTTTTTGTAAAATTGGATCAAAAATGGGTAGGAATTTGAAAAGTGATAGAGGAAATTCGGACTGGAATATTTATAAAAATTGTGAAGGAAAACTTAATGCTTTGTATGTTTTTAGTGTCACTGCCATTCATAAATTGTATTTCATTTTCATAAGTGTTGAGCAATTTTTATTATTTTCACAATTAAGAAAATCTCAATCATAGTGTAAAATTTTGAGTGATTTTCCAAAAATATACAATGGCCATTAACTCCAAAAGTAGGTCATTGACCTACTTTTTTGAAAATGAAAAATAACACTACAATAAAAGGTCTATAACACACAATAGTTGGTTTTTCATTATCATCAGTGGAATTTTTTTTCATTCTGAGTAAACGTCATCCTTAAGATGTGCCATACATCCATGAAAAAGTTTTTCTTTACTACATTAAACAAAAGAGATCTTATATTTAAGAGATTTTCAGATGACCTTGACCTTTGACCTTTATGTCATTTTAATAATCGGCCAAGGTAGATGCTTCCATCCCAAGTGGTCCGAAGTCTCTATGATAAATAATAAAAAAGTTGGAAGGGATTTTATGGAAATTCAAATACTTTCAGGGGCAATAACTGATAGAAGGGGGTCTCGGATCCTTTCGGTGTTAGTAGACTGAAGAACCTTCTGAGTGTACTGAAGACATTGGTCAAAGTTCCAAGTCCCTATCTCTAATGGTTTCAGAGGAGTAGCGATAACAAGCTTTTCGTACACAAGGGCAATAACTTTGTAAGTTCTGGGAGTTATCAAGCAAAGGGTCATTTGGTACCATATCTTTTAATGGCCAATAACATAAAGAAAATATTGTTTCAATATCTCTTAAAATAAAAAAGCTGTCCCTGGAAAAAAAGAGAAGAAAAAAAATAAGAATAATAATAAAAATATAAGAAGTACAAAAGGTCTTTCACCTGAAAGGTGGAAAGACCTAATAATAAAAAACATAAGAAATACAAAAGGTCTTTCATCTGAAAGGTGGAAAGACCTAAAAACATAAGAAATACAAAAGGTCTTTCACCTGAAAGGTGGAAAGACCTAATAATAAAAAACATAAGAAAAACAAAAGGTCTTTCACCTGAAAGGTGGAAAGACCTAATTACAGAAACATAATCCTTAAATACTTTTTACAAAAAACACTGAATTTTGAAACTAGGTGTAGAGCTGCACAAATTTGGAATATTAAACTGTACAGAAAAAAAAAACAAAAACATTTTCTGGTTTTTTTTTTAAATAATTACGATTGTCAGTATTTTATTCAGTCTGATGAAAAGAGTGAAGATAATTAGGAGTGTTTTCATCTTACTATCTTAAACTATCTATCGATTGATCGTTCTATTTTATTATCTAAGTTTTATTAGTATTACAGATATATATGTATGTTAAGGAGAAATCAACGTAGAACTTCTGCTAAGCCAATGTAAGGAAATGAAATAGTGTAAAACTGATTTTAATTTCACAATTTAAAGATCATTACAGGGAGAAAATGCAACGCTAAATGGCAAACAGTGGTATCATTAGCAGTTGAGAATGAAGATATTCGCATGTTTCATTAAGCGTTAGAGTTACAGTGCATTTGTGTTGCTATTGATATAATTATATCATTATACGGCGATACATCACTAACCGTTGGCGATGTCAATTGTAAATGCAATGATTTGTAGCAACGCCTAATGATATTTTCATCAATAAGCGACGTTGTATCATTAATGGTTGTTACATTGCACAAACAACTCAAAATTAGCTGTAGCGGCATTAAGATAAAATAAAAAATAATTTACCTCTGTTGTATATATTACATTTTAAATGTTGTTTAACATCTGGTCAGAATGTTCTAGGGTTGAAAAACTTTTGTATATATTTTTTTAAATTTTGTTTTATTAGTTGGTTGGTTACACTCACAATTAGCTGTGGACCCCTCAAGATATTGTTGGGTTGGATACAAGGAACAGCTTGGATTTTCTTTTCATCATTATTGCACCAATTGACGGAATATTTTTTTGGGCATCTATTGAACGTTTGTAAAGTTATACATGTATTTAGAGCTATGCTAAATTTAAGTCATCTTGGTGCCTGTTGGCCTCGTCAAGCGGACCATCCTAGAAATCTGGCTACGCCTCTAGAGGGCCATCAGAGAGAAAACAACTGTGTTTATGCTTAATAAACCAAATAATTAGAGTTTATTGCACAGCCATCAGGTCATTAGGATAAATCAAACTCGTACGTTGTTTAAGGGAAAAGCAAAGTATACCAAAACCTTTAATTTCTCATCATAAAAAAACCCACCTTCCTATTCACCTATTGCCTTGCTTTAAAAAAAATAAACAAAACAAACATTCTGAGAGTATTGCATAAGCAATAGGCGTCCCCTACCGGTTTGTGAAAATTGTGAAAACAATACACTGTTATGTAGAATATCGAACCCGAACATTCAAAAATTGGAATATTAAAATTAATTTTCTCGAAAATATGTCAACCAGACGCTACAAAAGTGTAAACTTCATCTAGAGTTTGACATTTTGAAGCTGTTCAGCAAATTTCATATTTTTCCTTAAACGCATAAAGAAAAAAAAGTGAAAAGTGTGGAAAACTGAAGTGGGACTAACCGACAGATGGACGCAGAGGAAAGCTTCACCGGAGGGGACTAATAATCACATTGCTTTCATAATTGCCATTATATTTGACAGGAAGGTTGATAGTTTAATGGTATAAATTAGGTGGCCAACTCTTTGAAACGCCTCCCACAAATGAATACCAACGCCAAATCATTATGTAGGCTGGACTCTGTTTTTCCTACATAAATTTATGTCGGCTCCATTACTCAGTAAAAGTTGCACAGTTTTATCTCTTCTTGTTTTGTCCAACTCACTTTGGTTAATATTACCGTATTCCTGAGTATCATTTCCAGCTGCTAACATAAGAGAGGCCCAATCACCGGAATCGTATCCAGTCTTTTGATTAACATCTACGCCTATTTTAATCAACTTACAAAGTATTTCATAATTTTGGAACACATTTTATGTGAATAGGGTAAAGACCTCCCATTGATTTTTTTAAAATATTTGTTACAGTCTTTGTTTAAAATAACTGACAACAAAGATATCTGTATGGTTCGTTTTATTTGTATCCGGACACAGTGACTTTAAAATTTGCAATGTATATTTAAGCCCTGAAATATCATAAAACAATAATATAATTTATATCAAAATATAACATTAGTACAATATATATGTATTTCCATCAAGATAATATTTTTACATTATCTTACTATAATTTTACTTTAAACATTTAGCGGGAGGTAACTCTTATTATAGGAATGACTGTATAAATTTTTTTGTTCATCGACAAATGAATCTAAAAACCGCATCGCAAACTTTATGCATAAACAAGTTTCAAACACAAATGTTGTATATTTAAGGGAAATTTTTTTGTAAAAAGCAAGAGTTAATAAGAAACAAACAAGGTCATGAAATTAACACGCGGAGTGATTTACTCGAGAAGTTGTGTATTACTCTTGATCTGCCTTTACATTTACATTGATTGAACAATTTTGAAAAACAGAATTGTTTATAAAAGTTTTTGCTGATGCATTTGAGGTTTGTTTGTTGAACAGCGATTGTTAAAACAGGTATGTGCCCTCACTGCCCTGGTCGTCGGGATAGCTGGGCCCCGCACCGCCATCGCTCGCTAATGCCAACCTGGAGAGAGTCTTGCTTATTGTGAGTTTCTGGTTTCCCGAGCATTTTCTCGCATAGCTGCGGATAGAACCTTCGTTTCTGTGTCCACTCATAAACATTATATGACGAAGTTCTATTCCTGCGTCACTAAGGGCCTGCATGCTAGTTGCTCGGAGGCAGTGTGCTGTGTACCGTTGTTTACACTTAGCATTTTTGGATATATCACACATACATTTTGAGAATTGATATTTTTTTACTGGTCTATCTGAATACCAGATATTTTAGTTGAGATCATTCAATGCTTCTGTTTTACAGTGATTAAATAAAGCCTTTGCATTGGGGTCAGTTTTGCTAAGGAGTAATTTCAGTGACGCGACTGGGCATTGTTTGGTGTTTGTGGCATACATTCTTTTATCGTTGTTTGCTTCTTCGTTTGTTAACCCTCCTTGAATTGTTTTTTTGTTTTGTTTCATGGGACAGGACGACATATTCATGTTCATTTTCGTCGGTAATAAATTCAAATGAATTTTGTTTCAGCTGTTCATGAAACTCTAGGCCGCGGGTTACGAAATGTATTGCTACATCGTACCAGACACGGTATCTCAAGATTACTGGGTTGTCGACGGAGTAAAGGTACTCGCGGATTCTCATCAGATCTTCAGGAGTAATGACTTCCTTGTGCTTTGTAGGTTTAGAAATTCCACATTTCACATAATGTTTCAATTTTCCATCCAGAGTATCATTTGCACTTTTAAATTCTTTATCTGTTACGATGTTCATGTCTCTTTCCAGGTCTGAACGGTGTCTGTTTATGGCTGCTCGGATGTTTTTCATGGTATTTTTGTGATATTCAGACTGAGTATTTTCTGTTGTAATTTTTGGTCGGGCTTCAACATACAATTTGGATAATTTGGAGTTGAGATCGGCTGCTTCAATGGTGACAAAATCGATTTCAAAGCCAAACGTTTCTGTACTCCATACTAAAAAAAATATTTATACATTGTATTTATATTTTTAATCTAAAAATATTAATATTGTTCATATGTAGAAAAAATACGCCAAGTAAGGGGTTTCAAAATTTAGGTTTGTTTTCAAGCTTCTGTAGTTGACCCCTCCCCCCCCCCCCCCCCACACACACACCGATACATTTGCATTGCCCACCTTTTTGTCTTTTTGGTAATATAACAAAGTTCAAACAGATACTGCTGTGATATGTTTAATCAAATTTTAAATTTAGGTGATATGTTTATATTTTAAAAGAAAAATGATTACCTTGTATGATTTTAATACCCCATTTTGTGTTGCGTTTTGTGGATTCCGTTTGCCGGCTGTCCCGAAACTTTCTAATCTCGTCCTCGGAAACTGTTTTAAACCTTTTCATCGATGTGTTCTCAAAATTTGCGTTTTCTAGAGTTCTTTTCATTTCAGCAATCAATTTTTCGGAATTGTCGGACGCACCAGCATCATTGATTGTGAAAAAAGGATCAACCATCTCATCATTGAAAAAATCCTCATCAATTTCTTGCGGAAAATCTAATTTTTCCCCATTTTCTTCCATTACTCTTACTTTGAAATCTCCGTGCTCATCCGATGCCATCGAGAAGACGATTAATTATTCTTGCAGACGTTTATGTATATTTCATTTCCTGACACTTTGCCAGAAAAATATTGAGAGTTATCCTTCTTTGTTATTTGGAGTTATCGTTCTTGATATTTCTTCATTATATTGATTAAATTTGTCTCTAATTAAAGGATTTAAGAATATATATTAAATTGTTGTATCCAATAAATAAAATTGTATAAAATCACATCATGAATGTTTGTTAAAATTATAATTTTAGGGGTTTAAAATACAAAATTTAAAATATACTAGAATAGCTAATGTTAATCTTCTGCACCATTCATACATGTATTTCTTTTTTGTATGGTTTATATAAAACTAAAAATCACGTATTATTGACCCACAGCCAATAAGTTAGTATTGCGTCTGTGCCGAAAGTAGGTCGGAACACTCTCATTCATCGGGCTATGAACTGAAAAGAGCGCAATGGCGAGAGATGGGAAGAAAGTGATAAACACAAAGAAAATTGAATTATAATATACATGAATTACATTTCTCCAAAATAAGTCAAAAAATATATTAATCAGATAAAAATATATTCAAAAACACTTTCACACCATTTTATGGGAACAGGCTCATAATACGTACACCGAAAGCGTGGTGAAATTATATTGTCTCAATTCAATTCAATTTGTTATTTTAATTTATTTTAAATTATTTTAAAACGTTGTTTTATTTTTATATAATATATATATATTTATATAATTTGAATATAATTACATACATTATATACTTTTACAAATCGAGATAAAATGCTCATCTTTATTTTTTAAAAACAATTTTTAAAGATATACTGAAATAATTTTAATTATTGTTTTGGACCTTCGGCTTTTATTTTTCCAAATTTCCCTAAATTATGAGGATTTTATTATAATTGTTTTCCGCTTGAATCGCCATTTGGGTCGCCATTTTTCTTAATAACGGCTAACAACCCCATGAAATAACTAAAACAAGTGATAATATTAGTAATAAGGATTTTATTATAATTGTTTTCCACTTTAATCGCCATTTGGGTCCATTTGGGTTCATTTGGGTCCATTTGGGTAAATCGACGCACCCGAGATCTCGTTACTAGGTAAACATGGCTGTCATAAGGCGAGTTTGTTTAAAACGATGACATTCCAAGGCGAAGGATGGGCGTTGTGAACCATTGAAAGGAAAACAAAGTTAGCAGAGTTAGGGTAAACTATATGTTTAATTAATAAATCCAATTTTTTAGGCGGTTGAATGCTTTTAAAGTCGGATATAATTCCCGAAGCGAGCGACACAAAAACGGCGGCGTAAATCGGAGGTTTTTACAACGCTTGGAACTGTAGCTCTCTGGTTTGTCTATCCGAATTTTTTCAACCAGAGAGCTACAGATCTGCAGCTACGTAAAAAGGACATATGAGTATAAAGTGGAACTCATCTTCTGAATCTTTTTTATTACAATGATTGCAAAATCTTTCATTTCTTGGCACCTTGTTGTGTCGACCTTTTTCAATATTTAAAGAGTGTGATGAAGTTCGAAAAATACTTATAAATTTTTTTGAAGTATGATTAATCGGTCTCCTAAGATAAGTTTGCAAACAAAAATTATCCACAAGGTGTTGATATAACATACTCTTCGGAGATGTCGAAAAAGATGACATCAAACTTTGTTTATAAATATCTAAAATTCTACACTCAATTATCTTGTAAGTTTTACATTGATTTGAACAAGTTTTGTCAAACAAATATTTTAGACCCATGCTAGATAACTCGCTTTGTATGGAAACCATCCATTTATCGTTATTGACAAGCATGCTTTCGTATGCCTCCTTCAAGATAATGTTATTTGTATTTTTAATTTTTAACCAGTATTTGAAAATTCGTAGTTTTCTTCTAATATACAAAGGAAATCTACCCAGTTCATAATACACTAAATTATTTGTAGTTGTTTGGTTGACCCCAAGATTTCTCTTACAAAAATTGAGATGTACCTTTTCTATATCGGGTGCTTTGTGGAAACCCAAAATTTCACAGGCATATGAAAGAATACTATGTACATACGTATTAAATACAGAACATTGAGTTTCAACATTAAAAGAATAATTTTTCATAGTGTTTGATATTGCAAAAAGTGCTTTCCGTCCTTGATCTGCTACATATTTTTGTGTTTGTAAAAATTTTCCATTAAAGTTAAATAACATACCAAGATACTTAAAAGTATTCACAACTTCTAGTTTTATTAATTGTATGACCAGCTTTCAAGATCTGATATTTTCCCACCATTTCTAAAAATGACAACCTTGGTTTTAGACACATTCACATTCAGATCCCATTCTATAGTATATTCCTTAAGTGTATTTAACATACTCTGTAACCCAGCAGGGGCAGGGGTTTCAGCAATCAATACCATGTCATCTGCAAACATTAGCAGGAAAATATTAATCATTTGTAGTTCAATGGATGGACAATTGTTATCTCAAAATCGTTAACATACAAAGCAAAAAGTAGTGGTGATAACACTTCACCTTGCATAAGACCCATTTCATTACTAAAGTAGTCACTTAAAACACCACCATATTTGACACATGACTTCACATTATTATACAGTGATTGTATAACTTGTAATAATTTCCCTCGTACACCAACTTTATATATTTTATCCCATAACTTGCATCTGTTAATAGAGATAAATGCCTTTTGAAATTCCACAAAACAACAATATAGACGTTTTTTGTTACATAAAGTTTTGTTAATAAGTGATTGTAAAACAAATATAGCATCTACTGTACTAAGTCCCGGTCGAAACCCAAACTAAGCGTCAGTCAAAATATCGTATTTGTTATTCAATTGTAGGATTCTATTATTTAAATCACTTGTAAATAGTTTTCCAAAACAACTGACAATAGAGATACCCCTGTAGTTGTTTACATCATCAATGTCACCTTTTTTGTGAACTGGTACAATACAACTTTTTGTCCACAGATCAGGGAATAAACCTGACATTAGTATTGACATTGACTGATTCTGTAATATGAACAGCATAATTTTAAAAATATTTTTTTTATTGAAGTATAATCTAATTGATCTTATAAATGACCAATTTAATCAAAATATCTGATCATCATAAAATTTTTATATACAATTGATTTGAGAATCAATTAAGAGGCCGTCCAAGCAAACATTAGGCGAATATATAAGAAAACGTCGCACATCGATTTTCACGATTTTTTTGTTTTCCCCCTGAAATAGTTTCTTTCTATTCTCTTTTAGCCCTCAATAATCATGATTTGCTTGAAAAAATAATTTAAGTGGTTATTCGGACGGAAATGATATATATTTCATTCTCTTATATAAATCATTGAAACCATGTACCAAACTGTGAGCTTTAAAATCCAATACATTGTTATTGGTGAGGGTTTGTATTTTTTATAAATGAGAAAAATATTTTGACTTTTTATTGATAAAATAAAATGAGTGGGAAACGCACATCGATTTTCACGAATTTTTTGTTTTCCCTCTGAAATAGTTTCTTTGTATTCTCTTTTAACCCACAATAATCATGATTTGCTTGAAAAAATAATTTAAGTGGTTATTCGGACGGGAAGATATATATTTCAGTGAGAGAGGGGGAGAGAAAAAGAGAGAGAGAGAGAGAAAGAGAGAGAGAGAGATAGCATTCTTACATTTATATTATTTAATATCAGATGTTTACTTGCACATTTAATTTGTATTAATTCACATTATCGTACCATGAATAAATCTTTGTAAAAAGAAAGTACAACAATAATCATAGAGTGTTTCATGTGGTTAATATTGGGAAAATACCCTACAACAATTTTAGATAGGATTGTATTGAGATTTGGAGTACTCTTTTTTTCCTTTGATAGGTCAATTTAGTCTTCAATCTTCATCTCTTTAATTTTCGTAATTGAAAAAATATTGCTTTGTTAAAAATTGAAGAAAAAAAAATGTTCTGAAATTACGAGTTTTTATAACATACACAGCAGAAAATATCGGGTGGTTTTTTTTTGTTAGCACAGCAATATTATTTAACACAGCAGCTATTGACTTGGCAATTGGTCAGAGTACATATCTGACCAGTGACAAGAAATGTAAATAAACAATTTCACACAACAGTATGATATTAGTTTTGCTAATGATAATCAGAATATGAAATGTAATCTAATATTTATTATCAATTTTAAGATCTTAACACTTGAAGGTACATGAATTTGTTTTATTATGTGTTTCTCTATTTATTTATTTTTTTTAGAGAAGTGCAAATGAAATATTCTTCTGGAAAATACTGTCCTTCTATATTTAAACTTGGATCAAACATAGAAAAAAAAACCTACAAGATTGCTGAAAGAAAAAAACCCATCAATTTGCTTGGCATGATGGATCTGGATGACTTGTACAGCATCTAATATCATGGGTAAAAATATTCCTGCGTATGAAACAGTGAAAGTGTGCCGAATAAGAAAGAAGATCAAGAAGGGGGTTCCGGGATTATGTGAAGCAGTAATTTGAAAGGATATATTTAGATGGCAGAGAAACTAACTAGATTTGCAAGTCATTATATAAATGGCCACATTCATTTAATCATCTGCACATTTTTCTTCAATGAATAAAGGATGCAAACAAGACTAAAATAAGATGCTTTGAAGTTTGTCGGATTGACCACATGAGAGAGAGAGAGAGAGAAAGAGAGAGAGAGAGAGAGAGAGAGAGAGAGAGAGAGAGGTAGAGGTTGAATGAACTTGTCATCATGCACTGTATGTACATGTTATGATTTAGCATTTTAATGCTCAATAAATTGTTATCTTACATGAGCTTATTCTCTGTTAATTTATTCCAAATTGCTACTGCACACTTTCTTAGATAACTAATTTAATTTCAATGTTATAATTAGTTTGATATCTTCATCTATTATGGTTGTTTGTCATACTATGAAAGTAACTTATACATCTTCAGGGTATGACCAATAATACGTTTGCACTTTGTTACTCTCATTGAACTGTTGCCACACAGTTAAGTAAATAGAGCAAACGCAGCATAATCACGTCTGGAGTGTGCTAGTACAATGTACATGGTTTTAATTGGGGTCAGTTGTTAACCATTAATTTTAAAAGAGGTAACCAAACAATCGATTTAAGCAATGAAACATATAGGTAAAATCAACCAAAATAAAAGAAATACAATTTTGTCGTTTACCTCTAAGGATTAGAATACATTTTTACAAATGATTATCACTACTAAAACGTTTTGTCGCAAACACAGAAAGATAAATAGTTATTGCAATGAAATTCGAATGCTAAAGTCAACTTAAAATTTATCTTTTGTCACATGTTAACTAAAATAAATAAAGATACAGATAAAAGGTCATTACATGAGATAACAAGTCATTCAGTCATATCCAGTTGATTCGTGACGAAGATAACAATACTTAGGTACAGGGAAATAGTTGATAGAAAACAGCACTGTAAGTATTTTTCTGTTTAAAACTTTACTTTTTGTGTTACATTTCTGGTTAACCAATGAAATTATAAAACTCCATGTTGTAATTTAATGTTTAAACCAATTTGTTGAAAATTACACTTTAAAAGTGTTCCAGTACTAATTGGAAACTTAAAATTGTTGTACAAAATAAAGGAACCTCGTTGATATTTTTTATGTAGAATGAAACAAATTTTTAATATTGTTACAAAGATATTTGCCCGCGATGCATGACGAACTCGTCCTATACTTTTCGCCATGACGTTGATTAGTCAACCCGCGTTCTTAAGTACTCCGTTCTGGAAAGTTCTATCATATTCTTTCACAAAGTGTCGTTCTATCCATCAAAACAAAAATCATGCATTCAAGAAACGAATTGGCTCATTCAACACTGCCAAATCTTAACCTTTGTGTATACTCGAAATAAGTTACCAGTAAATATATTCGTTCTTGACGTAATCATTCATTTTTATTAATAATTACTTATCATTTATAGTTCAACAATAATTTACAGACATCATCCCACATACATGTATATCGAAATACCAAAAGTCTTACTAGTTATTCTGGTTGAGGCATTTTGTAGTTTATTCCAAAGGTCTTATTTTACAAGTTGGGGGGGGGGTATATAGGAATCACCTAGTCCGTCTGTCCATCTGTCTGTGCAATCGTGTCCGGTTTATATCTTTTTTATGGAGAAACATCAGAAGTTTTTTCTTCACACAAAGTTTGCTTATGACCTAAGGGTGTGTAATGACCTTAACCCAAGGTCATTGGTCAAGGTCACTGGGAGAAAAAAAAATGCAAAATTTGTGTCCGGTCCATATCTTTCTTATGGAGAAACAATGGAGGTTCTTGCTTCACACAAAGATTGCATATGACCTAAGGGTGTGACATGACCTTGACTCAAGGTCATTTGGCCAAAGTCAATGTCACTGGCAGAAACGATGCAAAATTAGTGTCCGGTCCAGATCTTTCTTATGGAGAAAAATAGGAAATTCCTACTCCACACAAAGATTGCTTATGACCTATGAGTGTGTTATGACCTAAGGTCATTTGGGCAAGGTCAAGGTCACTGGCAGAAAAAAATCAAAATTCTTGTCCGGTCCATATCATTCTTTCAGAGAAACATTTGAAGTTCTTACTTCACACAACGAATGCTTATGACCATTGATCCAAGGTCATTTGGGCAAGTTAAATTGCACTGGCAGAAAAAGTGCAAAATTTGTGTCCGGTCCATATCCTTCTTATAGAGAAGCATCAGAAGTTCTTACTTCACACACAGATTGCTTATGATCAAAGGGTGTGTCATGACCTTGACCCATGTTCATTTGGGTAAGGTCAAGGGCACTGGAGAAAAGGGTAAATTCATGCCCGGTCCATATCTTTCTTATGGACATATATTGAAGTTCTGTATTCACACAACAATAGCTTGTAACCTGAGGGTGTGTCTTTTATTAATGGAAATATTAGAAGCTAAAATTTGACACAAAGCTTGCTTGTCTCAGGCCACATATAATTATTTTTAGATTCTCATCTCTGTCTCTTTGAAAATGGCCTGGCCTGGATTAAATTTGTGGAGAAAAAAAATTCGTAAAACATCTGGCTCAGTATACCAATAAATCAAAATGTTTAAATATTAAATGACTGTTTGACATGCATATTTCGTTTGATTCGAGTCATGGCTGTTAACGTAAGGATGCAAAGGTCCTCATGCATTTACAGTTAACTTAGAATAAAAAGGAATTAAAAGATAGAAATTGGTTTGTTTACTCATATGCGTTTACTCATGGACAGTGAAATAGAGTCATCCAATATTTTCTTTAATAGCAAAAATACACGCGTTATCATTTTCTCAGCGGGGGTATCAATTGTGAGCTTGCTCACACTACCTTTAGTTTGTTTTTCTTCTTTTTTTTCCAGGGGCAGCTTTTTTTTATTTCTAGAAATATTGAAACCATTTTTTCTTTATGTAATTTAACCTTAGAGTTATGGTACCAAATGGCACTTTGCTTAATAACTCCCAGTACTTACAAAGCTTTACAACTTGAAAGCTTTGTTCCCGGGTGTACGAACAGCTTGTTCTCGCTACTCCTCTGAAACCACAAGAGATAGACTTGGAAGTTTTACTAATGTATTCAGTACCCTTAAAAAGTCTTCAATCTACAGTAAAACACGGTTATAAAGAATTCCAAGAGACGGGCAATTTTACTAAGACTAATAGACTAATTCGTTATATCCGTCAACTTTGTAATATGTTAAAGGGGCATGGTCACGATTTTAGTCAACATTTTTTTTTTGATTTAATGTTTACAACTTCAGTAAGGCATTTTTAATAAGCAACCAAAATTTGAGTGCCATTTAATGTGTTATAAGCGAGTTACAGAACTTACAATTCTTCGCTATGTAAACAAAGCGTTTGTTAACATTTTGAATGTTGAAGCGAAAATTCCAGTTTTATACCTAAAATGAATGTATTAATCGTGAGGAACTGTTTTTATGCTTAAAATGAATAATAAGATAGACAAACTGGCTTGAATTTTTTTACCGGTATATTGAACCTTCGTAAACAAAAACAGGGCACGAGCCTTGTTTACATGACGAAGAATTGTGAGTCTTGTATGTAGCTTAAAACTCACCGACTGACACCCAAATTTCATTTGATCATTAGAAATGCAATCCTACAGCATTGCAAATAATAAAAACAAAAAAAATAAAATTTGACTAAAATCGTGACCATGCCCCTTTATAGAGTCATGGAGAATGAATTCACTTCGCTCTAAGTGTCCCCTTCCAGCAGTTATTGCCGTTGAACCTATTGAAATTTCAATAACATCTCTTCCACCTTTTTTGATCATTTATCTAATAGACTACTGACCACTTAAGATAGAAGCGTCTACCTTGACGGAACAAAACGACAAAAACGTCAAATGTCAAGGTCATTTGGAAATCTGTTAATTAATGAGTTTTAAGATCGCCTTGGAATGCTGAATTCTATTAAGGGTTTCAATAGCTTACTTGATTGTGCAATAAGGTATTCAATTTATGCAGCCCGGTATCACATCAAGTCCTGCTGTTTCTCAATTGGAAATTGTATTTTAAGGTTACCCATTCATATTGTACATATACAAAGACAGATAACCTCTAGAACAAGCTCTTCTATTGTTAAGTTTTTTGTTTATGGGCTTGTGTAAAGTAAGTGGTAAAAAATTCAGAAAAGTAATTGTAGGAAGTGTGGGACTCACGATATTGAATCTACTCCGAAGGACGTAAACCAATTCGCAGTCGTTAAATCTGTTGGTTCAATTCTAAGGTATTAAACAATAACATTTATAGTGGAAAGGATTTTATAGTTTTTTTAAAAAAATAAATCGTAAATATCAATGATAATAAGAGTTAATTTAACCCAATTTTTTTTGCGACATAAATATCGGTTCCGTTTTCGGCAATGCAGAGGAAAGGTGGATGTGATTTTGAAGGCTGAGAAGACCATACGCCACATAGAGGTTGCTAAAACTCAGAAAAAGGATAGTTTAGTGCGAATCTGGACGCTCTCTTGGGCAGACCGATCACATATTTTAATATTACAGCTGAAAAATTCTCATCAGAGATGGAGGAAGATGACTCGACGCCAGCAAAAGCGACCTGTCCAGGTTTGTCAGCTACATTCATTGATAGAGTAAAAGCACTGGCGTCGGAAGCAAATTGAAATTGGGGGGGGGGGGGGCTAGACTGATCCTCAGAAATATTGAGATAAAAAAACCTAATTCCCAAAATCACGAAAATCCTAATCCGGGGGGGGGGGGGGGGGATGGAGAAAACCTATGGTTCCAATAAAAAAAATCTTACCTTCCAATTTGTTATTACAAATAACGAAATTCCTAATCTGTGTGTGTGTGTGTGTGTGTGGTGGGGGGGGGGGGGGCTATTATGCCTTTGACTCCAACTTCTCTTTCTTTCAAACATACATTACGGAACAATTATGTTTACTGCGAAAAAAGTGGGGGCTGAACCCATTATTCTGCTTTGTGCCTAATGGTTAGGTTAGGCTAAGCCCCCCCCCCCCCTCCCGGTTCCGACGCCTATGAAAAGTATTTAGTAATCTCAGCAGGATTATCTTCGTCGAGACTGAAAGTTTTTGATAGACGTTTCTTTAGATTTTCAGTTTCGGCGAATCTTGCTGAGACTAGAGTAAAAGTACAATTGGTATGGACATCATTGAATTTTTCGTATATAAATGCTCTGGCGTTGTAATGCACAAGCATTGGTATGTACGATACCTATGCCTATTAAAGTAGGCATCGTACATATTCGTTAGTAAAGCCCCATTAAAAAAAAATTATAATCATTTATACAAGTTTTTGACAGTATGCCACTATTGTTCAATACACATATCAGAACACAGTAGAATTCTTTATGTCTCTCATTATTGATAGTTAAACTTAATTCTAACATATATCAGAATTTGTATCATGTCGTCACATGTTTCAGATAATCAGATGTTTCCAGTAGTCGATTATAAACGCATGATTCAAAATGATGTCATACCGCACATACGAAATCTTGTGTCGTTTCTATGCATATTCATTAGTCAAATTATATGGCATTCAATTTATATTTATACTCTGTCCTGAGTGTTTGCGTCCACTACTTTTCGCTTGATACTTCGATAATCATAAATACCTTTGAGTTCAAACTACGTTCATCCACTATTATGAAAAATGTCCAGATTATATGTTTTGAAACGCCCCCTCTACCGCTTCGGGTTTCAATACACATTCCAAAATGAAAATTCTACTGAGATTTTGCATTGCATCAGCCATTAATAAGCCCGGATGATAACGTTGAAAAATTGTGCGAGGTGTCCGGAGTACTTCCGAATGGAGAAAAGATAAAAACATTTCCCATTATAAATCTCCGTAAGAAATTTGTTTTCGTTCCTGTGAACTTTTGTGAGTGAAAAATGATAATTTGTCAATTAAGATATCTTGGATATTTTCCCTTTTATCGACTTCAACGGCACGTTTTTCACAGGTATGTGTATTTTTATTAAAAATAATCAAAAAGTGATGGAAGCAATAACTCGGGACAGACTATAAGCTATAAATAGAAACTGAAAATGATGATGACTTTGATTTTGTATCAGTAATTTCTTATGCTATATGAGTGAGGTTAAAAATGATTTAGTTTAGATAGAAATTGTAAACTGACAGCCATTATGTGTGGCGTTAAGAGTTAGAATATTGGAAACCAATGACGTCAGGAGATGTATTTTAAAATAGAAAGACAGATTGAACACTTTATGTAATGATATACACTATGGTATACACATTAACTCATAATTGACATATTGACAGCAAAATTAATTTCAAATAGGTGTGAAATAGATGTCAAGTGCAATGTCAACCTCAGATGGTGTCTTTTTTTCCGATAAAACAGTGTCTGGAGTTTTTGTGTGACTTTCAGTCTTTCACAATAATGCTCCCTCAAAAATTACTTTTCACAGCCCCAGTCCCTTCTCCATGTTGAAATATCTGCATTTATCTGATTATGGAACATCTAATTTAAAAGTAAAGATTTCAGAAGTCATTGTCTAATATTAACTTTCCCTCTCTTAGTAAATATTATTATGTTTGTTAAATCTGAGTTATCATCAGTCTGTTTATGCCTTTATAATATCAAGTATATCTGCATACATTTTTTTTACTGATCAACTTTGCAACCAACTGATGTTCCATTTATTATTCTCTCATGGTGCAAAAATTCCTGATTATGTAACTTAATATTACAGATGTTGACCACGAAGAAGTTGTCCAAATGTCTGATTGTGGTTGGAGACAATGGAAGAGTTTGGTGGAATTAGGGATGTAAGCAGATACGCATTGAAGAAAGCTTGATGGCCGTGGCCATTTTTAGACTGTATTGATCTCCTAATGAAGAAGAGCTATATATAGAAATATGCTGGTTGGCAGAAAAGATAGAGAGAGTGAAGTCATGACGGTTTATCAGATATTTGATAAATTACTAGTACATAAACTACTGGCTAATTTCGTTTGGTACAGTGTATCACTGTTATTGGTTTAATTTTCATGAATTTCAAGGGTATACTCTTTCATATCAACAAAAAAAAACCCCATACAGTTAGGAAAAAGTTAATGTATTGTTCCATATATATTTTGACTGAATCCTTAGTCCCAGAGATTATCACTGTGCAATTTATTTTTTGTCATTTATTTTATTCTGTTTATCACTCTAAGCATGATTGTGAAAAAGTGTGTTTATTATATCAGTAAATTCTAAATTATATAATTTTGAATGCCATGGAAATGGAACTACATGTAGTTGAATAAACCCTGAATTGTCCCAGCCCTAGTCTTTGTGAACCACAAATTGTACATCCTAAGAAATCCTTGTGTTTAAATGGCACAATAATTTTTAGATATTTCTCTATGCATAAGTATTTAAGTTGATGCAATTTACCATCTTTCAGGTCATTCATCTATGATCGGGACATTTTCTGGAAAAATAGAAAACTTTTCAACAAGATCGAAATCCTGTCGCACATGTACTTTGTCTCTCAATTCCAAATCAACACCTCTTCCACATGATTTCAGTATCAAACTGGCACGGAAAGTTATATGAAGGCCATGGAGAGTGACATGATAGAAGAGATGGTCAAGGATGTGAATGATGGGTCTGTTTGTATAAAGACAATGGTCGGTGATGAAGATAGCACAATGATTTCCAAATTTCGGACAAACATTGACACAAATATTGGTAAAACATTGGATGCTAATCATGTGAAGGAAATCTTAAGGAACCATCTATACTTTGTGAAAAAATAACACACAACTTTAACTTTCAAAGTCATACAGTATCTCAAAAGATGTTTATACTACATCTTTGCCCAAATAAAAGCGGATGTTGCAAGGATAAGCCAAAGATGTGCTCTTGTCCGCTTCAATATTTATGTTAGATATATAATAAAATTGTTGATAGCGTTCGTTCTGTAGCGGTAATTGTCAGCTTCATTATTTATGCTAAATTGGTGATACATGTAATAATGTTGAGAGGGCTTTTGATTTGAGTGCATTATTTGTATAAGTTTGTTGATTTATTACATTGTACATATACATGTGAGGATTTAAATGTCCAGTATAAACTTGATTAGTATTCTAAAAAAAATCATACCATAATATATGGTTGTAATAGTAATAGATGTTGTTTTGCCAAATGGCTTAAAGTTATATTCGGCATTTGTACTGTGCATTTTGTACATGATAAAATGCTGATTTCAATCCTTTTTTATGTTTCAGAGTTGAAAAAAATAATTATGAGATACATGTAGCAAATAAAAATTAAATATTTATTTGTTCCTACTTAGTATATTGTTATAAGGTGCAAATAGTTTAAAAAATTGTATTTTAACAGAGGGATTTCAAGTTAAGCAGAGGAAATTTGGGATTTAAATGAAAATTTTTTTACTTTTTTGGTAAATTCTATAACTAGCATTGTAGTAAATACATTTTTATTTAGCTCAATGTTTATTGAACAAAACGTTGGTATTGATTAATTTATCTATGCTAGAAGAGTGAACAAGTGAAAATGGCGCGAAATTGTAAAAAGCAGACCAGAGTAAATTCAGACTGCAATATCTTTTTATCTAAGTCATTGACATATGAGTTTCTCCTTTTCCAAAGAAAGCATAACATTTGTATATTTCGTTTAAGTTAAAAAATAAAACTTCTAATTATATCAAAACTGATTTTTTGACCATTTTGCATTGAAGGTCAACACAAAAAGCAACAAATTTGAACCATGCATAGGAAATTCGGTCGCACATTGTATGATACTGAGGATGCTTTCAGAATTTTGTTTTTAATAAATTGTTCTTCTGTCAATGTTTTATAAATAGCATATAAGAAAATTGAAATAAAATGATTATAAACTATGTAGCATTGCTTCATTTTTGTTGCAAGTTGGGTATTTTGATTAACGGATGTATTTCCAACAAGGGTATGGTTGGATACCGTTACCATGGAAACAAACATATTAACCTATCAAAAAATTGTTATATTCTGTTAAAAAAAAATGCAATGCTATTTGTTGAACTAATTTTTAGATTTATTTAATTTGATGTCAGTCCCATACTCCCTTAAAAATATTTAAACAACAGACTTAAAAGAAAAAAAAATTTCTTCAAAAATCATTTATGACTTTGTGGTTTTCCCATTTTCTAGTGCAACATATATCACAGGTATCATAATTTTCTGTATACCTTTTTGAGCAATCTACCAATTTGTTAAAAAAAATATTACGGTTGAAAAAACCTTAATTATTCGAGAACAATCTAGTTCTACTAGTTGTTTCTTCCCTCTTCTCTATTTTTTACTTTTATTTCAAGATATATTGGAACATTTTTTGATGTAATTTACCCTTAAAAGGTAAGGTACCAAATGTCACTTTGCTTAATAACTTCAAGAACTTACAGATATAATGCGTTGTGTATGTAAAGCTTATTCTCGCTACTTCTCTTAAACCCTTAGTGGTAAAAACTTTTACTAATGCGTTAAGTTAAATTATAGGCTCTTTCAAAATGTTTTATACCGAAATAGCCTGATTATTTTTCCTCAAAAGTATTGGACATCTAAAAAAAAACCACTTACAACTGTTATACCATACCTTGTAGATACTTTGAACCACTTGGAATCGAAGCGTCTTCATTAGCCAAGCAACATGACGAAAATGTAAAAATGTCAAGGCCATTTGAAAATATGTGTATAAATGAGTTTTTATATTTCATTTGTTTTTGAGGGTGTTAAGAGACATGGATGAAGTAGGACTTGTAAAGACAGTTCTACATATAAACCTGCAGCTCCTACCTTGGATCAATTATAGTGTTATTGCCCCTATTGTACATTGTGCTTGTTTTGGCTACACCAAGGTCCCTCTCTAGCACTAATTACCCTTGAAAATTTTGAGCATTCAATAAAACCTTTTAAACTAATGACCATAGCTACATCGGGCCCGGAATTGGAGCGTCTATGGCCGATCCAAATGACATAAATGTAAAAGGTCAAGTTCAAGCAATAAAACTTGCATACTTAATCTTTTGACACTTTTTATGTAGTAACGCTGAAAAAAAAAATTATATTATTGAAACAAACACAATGTAGTGGGAAGTCTTCTTATTGTTCGAGATCAATTAGCATACTAGTGAATTATTTTTTTGCTTCTCTTTTTTTCCAAAGACAGCTTCTTTTTTAGGGATATTGAAACATGTTTTATATTGACCATTATAACTTATAATACTAAATCACCCTTTGCTTGATACCTCCCAGAACTTTCTAAGTTATTGCCATTGTGTACGAAAAACATGTTATCGCTACCCCTCTGAAACCATAAGAGATATATAGAGACTTGGAAATTTCCAACTTGGAAATTGTCGTTATTACACTCACCCCCTTGTAGTAGTTATTGCCCCTAAATTTTTATTAAAATCACTTTTAACTCTCTTGCTTAGGGTGATTGAGAAACACTTTTTTATTGAGGTTGTATAACATATGAAATTTTCTTCAAAATATAGCCCCGTGGACCTTACTTTAGAATTATTGTACGAAATGCTTGTTATCGCTACTTCACTGAAACCATGAACGATAGAGACTTGGAACTTTTACCTTTTTACTTTGAACTGTTATCAATGTCTTCAGTACACTTAGAGGGTTTTTTTTAATCTTTTTATACCGAAAGGTTCTGCGCCCTTTTTAGCAAATATTGCCCCTAAAAGTATTTAAAGCTGCTTGATCCGATTTTATATCAAATTTTATGCACGCTTTTAAACGATGGCTATGCTTAGTATATGTATTATTTTAGACATTGCAGTAGTTTTACCCGTCAATTATGCAAAATTTCAATGAAGACAAATACATTCAAAATTTGCTAACAAAACAAACGGCATTAAAAGGTACTGCGTTATTTCGCCTCATGTTAATTTCACCCCTGACGATGAGACGGGTATGGTTGTATTACGAATTTGACATCGCTTTAAATAAAGGTCGAAATGATCAGACAAATTACATATAAACATGTGTACGTTTTGTTCGCTAATATTTCCAAAGTCTGCTTTCTTTACAATCGATGCATAGCATGCGGGTTGAATAACCCTAATCATTCGGGGGACGAAACCAAGCAGTTTCTTTTTCTAAACATTCCCGTCATGCATTTTGGTTTGTTTTTTTCGTTTGCCCAAAAAGAAGCTATTTTTATTTACTTTGAATATTTCTAACTTTGAAAGGATACTGATTCTGCTGGTGTAAATAGGAGAAAGTCCATAACTTTTTAAGATAAATGATTTGTATGAAAAAAAATGTTGATACTGTAATTACAAAAAAATCGGGCCAAGCAGCTTTAAACTCACTTTTAACCTTTTTTAAGTATCAGTAATAGAGACTTCGAACCACTTGGAAATGACACGTTTACCTTGGCCAAAAGTAATGACATTAAGGTCAAGGTCATTTCTTAATAATCTGTTAATAAATGAATTCACATAATTTTTGAAATAACAAGTTTTCAAAGGCTTCCTGGATTGCGCAACTAGGTAAACAGTTTTGTCAGCCAGGTATCACACCAATGTGAAGTGGTTACTCATGTGTAAATAGTTTTACAGTCAACTTAATCATATTGTACAAAAACACCCTATAAAGCACTCTTATCAATTGGTAAGGTTTTCTAATTGTAGGTTTGTGTAAATAATATTCTACCGGTCAACACATCTAATATCTTCAGAGTAAGTGGGATAAAATTCAGAAAAGTAATTTAAAAGACATTTTCGATAAACAAAAGGGAAATCCTAAAGCAATGGTTTGAAAATAAAGAAAGAAATTTCTTTCAAAGAACATTTTTTTTCAAATTCTATTATAACATATATTGAAGGTGTAATATTTTTTTGTGTAGTAATTGTTTAATTAATTCAAACTACGGCACCAGTGTTTGGTAAAAATGGTGTAAAGTGTAACAACAAATTGGAAATGTTTACTTAACATAGCTCACTTTATTGTTGTCACACTTGAGTAATCAAATCACATAACTCAGAACTTAATGTGTACCTTGCTGACAAACTGTATACCTTATCGAGCAATCTACATGTAGCAAGTTATTTCATGAGATACATTTTGTTGCTCATAACTATTAACAGAAATAAGATTTTTTATGAATAAATGGCAATAAGTTGCGTTAATAAATATAAAACCTGGCTAAGTGATACAATTATAAATCTTTTGTTTGCAAATATTTAAGGTTATCCGTTTCCAACGGAAGACCTTATAGTGATTGTAATGTTTCTTATTAAGGTCTTCCGTTTCCAACGTAGATGTGTTTAAACATTTTTGTTTTGTACGCATAACTTCCGGTCGTCACCGGGAGCACTTCAAATATTTTGTTTTGTAATTAATTTATTTTCTGTAGAATAAAGAAATTAGTATAGATCCTTACCTATGTCATCTATGCAATGTTAAAAAAACAAAAACATTCTACTTCCGGTGAGATATCTCAATTATCTTAGAAAGCTTTTTTAAAACATATTTTGTACCAGCAAGTTCTCAGAAACTGTAAGTGATCAAGACACGAAACTTTCACTAATCATAGACATTTGATTGAAGATGTGTTTAACCAGTTTCATTTTCTCTTCCGTCATTTCCGGTCCACACCGGAAGAGTTCAAGGAAATCAAGTTGTTTATCTGTTAAACTGTTTTCATTTGATAGTTTTAGCTACTTCGATAAACAAAATAATGTAAGATAGGCAAGTAAACAAGAAATAAAAAATTAAATTTTCATTAAGCACTTACACTTGTCTGTTTCCTGTCCCGACAAATAAAACCTTATTTCGACGATAACTCAAAAACGGGAACGACTTGAACAACCAAACTTTGTAGGATGATAGACCTATGTATGGACATGTGTTAACACTATTTTGTGTTATCCGGCGTAACTTCCGGTCGTCACAGGAAATACACCTTATTTTGATTTTTGAAAATATGGTGGTTATCTAGCATGGTAGAAACATTTTAGCTCTAAAAATACAAAAGGTCATGTACATATGGTAAAAAACAAAAAAAAAACTTTCTACTTCCGGTGAGACATCTCAAATATCTCAGGTAGCCTTCTTTAAAAAAAACAAACTACCCATAAGATCTCATAAACTGTAACAGATCAAGACAAAACGTGTACGGATAACGGACAATTGAATGAACATGTGTTTAACGGGTTTCATTTGGTCGTATGTCACTTGCGGTTCTCAGTCGAAGTGTTCAAGCAATCAAAGGTTATTTTTTTAACTTTAGAATTTTCTTAACATTTTAATCAATGTGATGAACAATAACGTATCGTAGGTAAATGTAATGAAATACGTATCTTCAATTTCTTAATCAATTCCGTTCGTTCGTTTCCGGTCCCGAGACAAAAACTTTTTCTCAACGAGATATTATAACTAACAAAAACTTGAACATCCAAACTTTGAGGAAAGACAAGACAATGTATGAAGATATGTTTACTATGTTCTGTATGATTTGGTGTAACTTCCGGTTGTCACAGAAAGTACTCAGAAAATGACGTTTTGTCTTTTTGTTTTGTTTATTTCTTAGGAATTCCTTTATAGTATAAACTATATCCATATTCTGTTTACAAGAGAAATGGATCTTTTGTACAGATTGATACATGAGGAACGGAAGACCTTCTTGTTGCTATAGCAACAATAGTCTGGTTATTATTCTTTTTTTTACACGTTTTTCTCAAAGATGACTAAATAGATTTTCTTGAAATTTTCAGGAATAATAGGAAATGATAAAGTCTAGGAAGAATTTTTTACTTTTTTCAAAATTCATTTCCGGTCGTCCGTTTCCTGTCCCGAGACGAAAAAGCTTGTCACCTCGAGATCTCAAAAACGGTAAAGACTTGAACATCCAAACTTTGTGGGATGATAGACCTGAGTATAGAAGTGTGTTTAAACTATTTTGTTTTGTTTGTCGTAACTTCCAGTCGTCATCGGAAGCACTTCAAAAATAGTTATTTTACACATTTAATTTATTTTTCATAAATTAAATATATAAGTATAAATATATACATAGGTTATCTATGCAATGTTAAAGCAACAAAAAAATTCTACTTCCGGTGAGATATCTCAATCATCTCAGGTAGCACAGGGCGAAAAACCATCTTTAAGCAAGTCTATAAAGGTGGCTTAAAGGTGACTTAAAGGAGCTTAAAGGCTATACAAGCTTTAAGCCGCCTTTAAGTCACCTTTAAGCAAGTGCTTATAGGTCCTTAATGTCCAAACTTCTTTAAGCCACCTTTAAGCCACCTTTAAGCCACCTTTAAGCATCTTTAAGTGGCATTTACGGTCTATTTACACTGCCTTTACACTGTCTTTAAGTGGCCTTTAAGTCAATATTGATCAAGCTGAACAATAAAAACATATATTAAATGCAAAAGCTCTTTTATAGAGATGGGAGGGGGTCATCCGAGTGATAATATAATTTCCAAGGAAGGGGGGGGGGGTGTTCTAGGCGGTTTTAATTGTCGCTCTATTAAACAAAGATCGCTATCATCAGCACCGCTCCGATGGACTCAGATTGCCGTTATAAAATTCTTTATAATTTTTGGGGGGTTTCAAAATTATTGTAGGGATGAGCGCAGTCTCTGTATCTTAATATGTGCGTAAAACTAATTAAAGTATGTTTGTTTCCTATTATAAATTAATCGGTGAAAAAAATCTCTCTCTCTCTCTCTCTCTCTCTCTCTCTCTCTCCCTCCCAGTTCATCCGGTTATAAAACAAAATAAAGATAATGAACCAAAAATGCATGATTATACCCGCACTTTCTAAAGAAAGTTCGGGTATATTGTTGTTACCCTGTTCCGTCCGTCTGTCCGTCTGTCCGTCCGTCCGTCCGTCTGTCACGTTTTACTTTCTCAAACTGCTCCTACATCTTATAAACCAGCAAACTGAACTCTTGGAGTTTGATTTGGGGTATCATGTTGTTTTGTAAAAAGGTTTCAAAAATTCTCTGTTAGTCCTGGGGGTCAAATAATTGGTAAAAAATGACGTTTTTTCACAAAAAACCTTCTTCCTCGAACTCCTCCTACATTTTCAACAGTAGACAAATCATCTTTTGGAATATGTTTTAGGGTATCCTATAGATGCGCAATAAGGTTTCGGAATTTTCAATTTTGTCCTGGGGGTCATTTAATGGCTAAAAAATGACGTTTTTTTTACAAAAAAAACTGGTTTCAAAAACGTCATTTTTTTTGGCAGTAGCCAAATGATCTTCTAGAATATGATTGGGGGTGTCATATTGACACGTGATCAGGTTCCATAATTTTTTTTTTTATTAAGGGGGTCAGTGGGCAACAAAAAATGACGTTTTTTGGCAAAAAAAAAATATGGTTCCCAGAACTCCTCTTACAACTTTTGGAGTAGCTACGTCATCTCTTGGGATATAATTGGGGCTGTCCTATAGATGTGCAATAAGGTTTTAAAAATTTAAATTTCATCCAGGGAGTCAAATAGTAGCAGAAAATTGACGTTTATCACTTAAAAAAACAAACATTGATCCAAGAGCTCCTCTTATGATTTAATGGATAGACAATCATAATTTGGGATATGATAGGGACTGTTCTATAGATGTGCAGTAAGGTTTTCAAAATTTAAATTTCATCCAGGGAGTCAAAAAGTAGCAGAAAATTGACGTTTATCACTTAAAAAAAACATAGATCCTAGAACTCCTGTTATGATTTAATGGATAGACACATCATATCTTGGGATATGATAGGAACTGTTCCATAGATGTGCATTACAGTTTTGAAAAATTAAATTTAACCCTGAGGCCCATTACCTACCGGTACATACCTTTTGATGCCCTTTAAGGATCAAGAATATATATGGTTAAGGGGTGGGGATCTCAACCGTTTTCGAGATATTCGTGCACTTCCTGTTCAAGGGGGGTCATGACCACCCCCAGGGCCCATGACCAACATACCGTTTGATGCCCCTTGACACAAGGAACAAGAATATATATGGTTTAAGGATGGGGATCTCAACTGTTTTGAAGATATTAAGGGACTTGCTGTTTGAGGTGGTCAGGACCACCCACAGGGCCCATGACCTACATAACATTTGATGCTCCTTGACATCAGAAACATGAATATATATGGTTTAGGGGTCATGATTATAACAGTTTCTGAGATATATAGTAATTTCAAATTCCTGGGGGGGTGGGGATGACCCCAGGGGTCAGATCTAATAAACCCTATATATTGCCAGTAACAGCCAATATATGATTATGAAAACCCTATATTATTATCTTTGTCCGTTTTCAAGTTATCATTTACAATAGAGTCTCAATTCTTCCTACAAGGTTCAATGTTAGACCCCCCACCCTTTTGACACCCTCCTCCCCCGAAAAGTGTTTGTCTAACCCAAAATGAGAAAAATCAAACCAGGGTGCACAACTAGATATGCAGGCCTATCATATCCTAGAGTTTTGTACAATTCTGTTCAGCCATCTCTGAGAAACAAATTCAGAGCAGGAAAGAAGAAAAAGAAGATGTACTGTATTAAGAACCGTACAAAAACAATAAGTCTCCAAATTTCATTCGGGAGACTTAATAATAAAGATTAAATAGAGATAGGATCATCAAACATCAATAATTTAAAGATAATTGACAATTTCTGATTCTAAGGGGGTCAGGATGACCGATTAGGGTCATGACTTACATGCCATAATGATCTGATGCGCCTGCATGACCTAAGGAGGAATAATATCTTTGGATTAAGGTGGGGATCTCAATGGTTTTTATGATATTTAATAATTTCAGGAAGAGCACTTGGGATCATGACCTACATACCATCTTAAATGCCTTGAACAAAGAAACAATAATATAATATGTACATGATATATGATTCAATTTAAGAACCCATATATAGATCAATCATCTGTTTTGTAATATTTCCTATGTATATATACATGTACATGTATTAGTTTGTGTTTTGTTCTATACTATTCATGTTCATGACTGTAGTATGACTTAGTCTTATTTTAAATTACATTAAAGAATTGTCAAATATATGACTTGGAACACCCACTCCCAAACAAACTCAAAAATAAACTGCCCCCCCCCCCCCCCCCCCCCTTGTCGAATGATCTATTAAAATCAAAATATAATTTGGGTGTCTAAAAACTTTTATAAACTGGTAAAAAATGTTATTCTTAAAAAAAATTATATTACACCTTGCATAATTGACAAATGATCTATTGAGATATGATCAGAGGTCATATTTCTACCTTGGGATCAATAAGTAGTATTCATTGACAAGTTAAAATTAATAACAATAAACGATTCAAATTATAAATGTTTATACTACTCCACATTCACCCCCCCCCAATCTAACCTGGTTATAAAGATTCAGTCTTCTTAATACATTCTTACATGTGTACAGTAGCAAATTTTAAATCATTTCTTGATTGCTTTTTCTCTCGTGATTCACATTAACATTTTGGAAATTGCTTAATTCAATTTTTAAGATTTATAAACAAAATGTTATATGCATTCACTTCCATGTGTATTCGCCTATTTGGGGCAATTGTAAAGTCTCCTAAACAAAGCAGTGACATCATTAGGCTAGGATTTACCCACATGGATCAAACACTACTGTATAACATATGAATAAGATAAAATATATTATTATTTTTAGTTGTAAAATGTCAGGGTGTCTCCAAGGGGGCATAATCTACATACGATTTTATGCGCAATGACACAAAGAGCAAAAATAAATTATATGGTTTAGGGATGAGGATCTCAGATCTCAGAAGTTAACAAAATATACAGTGTATCATATCATTTCCTATTTCATAAAGGCGGGGGGGGGGGGTTAAAGACAACACCTGGGGGTCATTAATGTACTTTACACCATTTGATGCATCATAATGACATTAGAAGATATTTTGTATTATCCTGTTTCGTGGGGTCAGAACAGTCCCATAAGGTCATGACCTACATTGTTTTTAATGCATTATAATACATTAAGAAAGAAATACTCCTTCCTTCCTATTATAACTCATATAAAAATGATAAGTGTCTACACCTACTTACATGTAATACACAAATTTAATAAGAAATTGTTTATACAGGGTCAATATGGGGTCAACTCAATACTGCATGCAGTCTGACAAATGAAAAAAAAAACTTTTGCAACTAAAATGACAGAAACTTTACAAATGCGATAGGATAGGTAACGATGATAAGCTTATTTAAATATTAAAAGATGATGATACAGTATGCTGTCAAAGGGAGCTCACATTTAGAAAGTGAAAGTAGAACTTATATATGTATCCCCGAGTACCCAAACTCCGTCACTATAAGCAGAAAACATTTCGCGTTTCTCTGCAATTTATTTTTTGTGGTTTTTATCATTTGCAATCACTAAATATAATCTGAAACAATACAATTTATAAAATTATTAACAAAAATATTTTTATTTTTATTCAAATAAGCCCTCTGAATACGACGTTTATCACGCGTGCCTATTATATCTTATGAACCTAACTCCGTCACCCACATGCTCTATGATATGGCAGGGAATGAAGACACATTAACAATTTAGTTAAAACTCCATTTGTATCTAGGCTAAGTTATAATAAGTAAATATGGTGCATACAATTTAAATTGTATTTAATTTCATCGAAATGAAATGATCACCAGAACAAAAAATGGGTCCTTGTAACAACAATCACAATGACCTTTTCAGAATGTATGGATGCCGTTGATTTATGTCCTTACATATTGAAAATATTTTATATCATTAATTAATATATTACTTATTATATTATTTATTTATTACATTTTTAGAAATGTAGCATATTCTAAATAGCGATATAGCGGATATATCTATGCCCTGTATAAGGCAAAAATTACGGCATGAGCGATTTGACGTTATCATCAAGAGTAGTGCATAAAGGCTATTGTGGACTGAAATATCGATGTTTTAGTGCACCCGTGAAAAAGTTTTAGCTGATTTCACACAATTAATGGTGCATAAAATGAACAAGGTTTAATTCTGTTATTTTTTGACACATTCTTAAATTTAACCGTTGCAAATTGTTCACATTTGATTAAAGATTCTTGACATGTAACAAATGACGTCATAATCGTACTTGATTTCAAACGGCGAGAAGTTTCCCGAAAGTGACGGAGTTAGGGTAGTGACGGAGTAAGGGGGCTATGCGATATGCTGGCATCTCATTATATTGTGCTACTGCTACTACATGTATTATGCTTACCTAAATTGGTCAACATCATATTGATAATCCAATTAAAACACAATTATAATGAATTCCTTTAGCTGATCTTAACTATTCCTTTTCTGCATACGGAAAACACAGACATGCATGTATGGGTGTTGCTAAAACGCGGAACGGAAAACGGAACGGAAAGCGGAACGGAATGGAAAATATCATCACGTTTATCGCTTAAAAAAGGGTATAGACTGGCCAGAAACGATTTACTTTGTATCTTTTATTTATATTTAATGAATGATTATCAAAACGTTGTTATCTTATTAATATTCATATGAATGTCTATCAATTATAGCATTGTATTCATTCGGCTTTAGTTGAGTACGGAAACGGAAAAATCAAATGTATACGAATTGTGAAACATTAACATGATTAAACGAGCAAATTAGCTATAACTTTTTACTTATTTTTCTTATATGGTATTGCTGGCATATCAGCGTAACGTACGCAGTTAGTGAAAGCGTTTTATGCGTGTTTTGAGTATTTTTATATTTCAAATATGATGTACATGTATATACTTACATCAAAATTGAATTTTCGGTGTTCTAGACGATCTTTTATCATACAGACGATACAGTATCATTGAGATGGAAGAAAAAAAACCGTAGGACTGACGACATTAAAAATTAAAATACAGTAAACATTAAAATACCCGGTAATTTGTGAAACTAGTAATTTGTGAAACTAGTATTTTTAGCAATGCAATTTTGTTTATGTTTGCATTACTAAGCAGTTGTTTATTCCAGCAGCTATATACATATGATACGAATAGAGAGCTCTAGACGTTGCCTGGTTTGATTTTCCGATTATATATTGGGACTATAGTCTGTCGATCCCAAAATATTCATGCAGCACATTTGGACGATTTATAATGGAAAATGTTGACATCTGTTCTCCATTTGGAAGTCACTCAGAAGACCTTGCACAATTTTTCAACACTATCATCCGGGTCTGTTGAAATGCAAAAACCCCGTAGACTTCTTTATTTTTAGCCGTGTATTTATACCAGCTGATAAGCTAGAGAGGACGTTTTAAAGAAAGAATAATGAGAATGTTTAATGCTTCTAAAAGAGAATTGCTTGAACCCTGAGGTATATATAAATATACAGCAAAAAGTGAATCGAGGATATTTTGGGACAGAATATAGTGGTCAATGCATGTACTGTTAATTTTGAGGAAATAAATATTCACGTGAACCCATTAAATCGAAGAGTACCCGATTATAGTGGTCAATGCATGTACTGTTAATTTTGAGGAAATAAATATTCACGTGAACCCATTGAATCGAAGAGTACCCGCTAATGAGACATGCAGACCTGTGTTGTGTACGTAACTTCAGACAAAGATCATTCATTTGTAACATGCATGTATTTTTATGACCTATTCTTCAAATCCACTTGCACTATTTTATTAGGTAAATAACAGCTTTAATGTGGTGCAGGACACCTGCATATTGTGATGTACATGTATACTTTCTATTGAGATAAACAATAAAGTATATTAAATATTGATTAAATATTTACCCCCCAAATAATGTTACCTAACATTTAAGCGCAATAGGTTTGAGCGTTTACATGTCTGTAAGAGCATTGGGGTCCAAGGTGTATTTTTGGTAATTTTACAATTGATATAAATGAATTTTCATGGGGGGGGGGGGGGGGTCTGGACCCCTCACTCCCACCCCTTCTCTAAATCTGTGCACACGATGATGTTCATGTAGGCACACAGAAGCAAATCTAAAACTGGCAACCGCCACGGGGAGGGGGCATAATTTAATTTTTAATTTTGTTTGTAATAATTATGTAGACCATCATACTTTAGGGGCAAACACATGGTGCGGGTATTACTGTCTAATGACAGCATCTAGTTTAATTTGTTAATCGGTTTAAGGTGTGTATTTTTTTTTTCAATTTTCATTATTTCTAACTCTAGATCTGCTAGATACATGTTAAAGATGAAAAGACTCTCAACTGCCTTTGTTATATCGGGCAGGATATTACTGCTTTGTTTGTCTAGACATAGTTTTGATCGTTTATGTATATCTAATTAGAGTCTATTGTTTGTCCAACTTAAGAAAACCCTGGAACTAACACAGAATATACAAGATATACACAACAGTTGTGTCGTGTGCCCAGGTGCATGTTTGTGTATATCTAATTAAAGTCTATTGTTTATCCAAATTAAGAAAACCCCTGGAACTAACACAGAATATACAAGGTATACACAACAGGTGTGTCGTGTGCCCAGGTGCACGTCAGGGTTTCTAAAGGCGTTGAATCTTAGTATGTACGAGTATACGATAAGTCTAGTGAATTAAAGTTAATTTACATTTGTAATTCATTTTCAAAGTATTATTTCCTAGCTCTGGGTTTCAAAGATGTTACGTCTACAAATTAACGATACATGTATGTAAGAGTAAAATCTTGAGGCTAATTAGTTAATGTACCGGTGATCATAAATAGGGATTGATTATTTAAATATATGTATAAGGGTAAATATGTCAAATATACCCGGCCTGGCACATCATACAATTGCATGTACAAGTCATTTGCAATTGCCACATGCAGTAAATACGTCACCGGTAATTGGTAATTTTGTTTGTTATAGAATTGATAGTTTAAAAATCATGTACATACAATTACATGTAAATATTTTTGATCATTAAAACCGGGAAATTGCGGGAAATTGAACAAATACCCTTATAGTATCAATGCATTTAATAAAAGAAATGATTTCATTTTCTTTCCTACATTTTTATAGCTATAAATTAGATGAATGTATATCTACTCGGTTTAAATTTATTAACGAAGAAAGCCTACTATAGTGAACCTAACGGTTTCCATTTAGGTATAATATATTTTTGTTCACTGAAGACCAAGTTCCGTATTTTATTCTAAATACATGCATGCATGTAATTTATAAATTAGATATAATTGATTGTTACAAACTGAATGGTTTGTCAAAATCTTTTCAAGTAAACACAATCAATACAGTGATTCAATATCCACTAATATGTAGGATATAAAAACGCTCATATATATGTAAGTTGCCGTGGCGCAGAGGAAGTGTGGTGATGCTAGTAAACTATGGGTCCCGGGTTCAATTCTCGCCGTGACCGGTTTTTTTTTGTGTTTTTTTTTTCATTTTTCTTTCTAGAACAAAAACCGTTTTAATACCTTTTCTTTCATAAAGTTAATACATTTTGTTGGAAATTAAGCACAATATTGCATTAATTTTTTTTTAATGGCTTAAAGGTGGCTTAAAGGTAGCTTAAAGGTGGCTTAAAGGTGGCTTAAAGAAGTGTGGACATTAAGGACCTATAAGTTGTCCTTAAAGGTGGCTTAAAGGTGGCTTAAAGATAGTCTTTAAGCTGCCTTTAAGCCATCTTTACGCTTTCTTTAAGCCACCTTTAAGCAATACATATAGCTTAAAGATGGCTTAAAGATCGTCTTTAAGCTACCTTTAAACACCTATAAGCTATCTTTAAGGAGGACTTAAAGATGGTCATTCATCCTGTGTAGCTTTTTTCAAACACATTTTGTACCTGCGAGATCTCAGAAACTATAAGTGATCAAGACACGAAACTTTCACGGATGATAGACATTAGATTGAAGATGTGTTTTACCGTCACTTCCGGTCCATACCGAAAGAGTTCAAACAAATCAAGCTGTTTGTCAGTTTAACTTTTTTCCTTTGATATTTGTAGTTAGCTTGATGAACGGTAATGCACAAAAGGTAAGTATTAAAAAATATTGAATACAATTCACATTGAGCACTTACGTTTGTCCGTTTCCTGTCCCGAGACAAAAAAACTTATTTTGACGATATCTCAAAAACAATAACGACTTGAACAACCAAACTTTGTGGGATGTTAGATGTATGTATGTACATGTGTTAACACTATTTTGTTCTATCCGGCCTAACTTCCGGTCGTCACAGGAAGTACACCAAATTTTGATTACTTAGCATGGACGTAACATTTAAGCTATAGAAATACAAAAGGTCATCTACAAATGGTAAAAAAAAATCTACTTCGGGTGAGACATCTCAAATAGGCTTTAGCCTTATTTTATAAAAACACAAAGTTCTTGCAAGATCTCAGAAACTGTAAAAGATCAAGACACCAAACCTATATGGATGATGGACATTTGTTTGTACATGTGTTTAACAGGTTTCATTTTGCCGTACGTCACTTCCGGTTCTCCCTCGAACCTTTTTGTTGCCATAGCAACAAGTGTCTAGTTTGTACCTATTATTTGTAATTCATAAATGTTTGTGGCTGCAATGAATGAGCAATCAGATTTAAAAAAAGAGAAATTGACAGACAGACGAAAAACAAAAACAACAAAATGATAAACAATATATAAATCATCTCCTTTCCCGGTTTTAATTAAGAAATAAGGAATCATTCTTTGAATACAGCTGTGAGACGATATTTTCGGTTGGCGCGTAGTCAAATACAATAAAGTCCGATGGGCTTTAATGAGAGATTTGATCACATCCCGACCGAAATGATCACTGGCGCCCCAAGCATACGTCACTTTTAGATATTGGACTGTATAGTACAAAGTCTTAAGACGAAACGTAGTGTTATCACACTGAAAAACACTGGACAATAAAAATATTTCTACGTAGATGTTCAACATAACAAAAACATTGGTTAAGTGAATAATTTATACTTAACATGCTTTGCAGAGAACCACCAGGCGAAATGCAAATTACTAATTATGAGAAGAGAGAAGACGGAAATGAAACGCAAGCACAGGTTGCTAAGTCGAAAACTGTTGGTGATGAGAGTACAAATGTAAGTATGATGTCGTTTTGATTGCAAACATACCATACGGTTTTGTCTTTTCGTACAAAACACTAGGCACTTGTTTAAAAAAGTTTGATGAAACGTTAACTTAAAGGATATTGTATTTATTTTTTTATAATTCTTCCGAGATTAAGCATAGTAATTGCCTTTCTCTGTGTCCATTATACACTCAAAAATATTAAACATATAAACAAATTTATAAATTGTGACGACATTCAGGCGTAAATGGCAGCACGTTTTTCTTTCTTTGCTAATATCATTGTAGGTGGCTTTTTAGGGTAACGATTTGCATGTTCATTTTCGATTTTTTACCATTTTTGTTCATCTCGTATATTATAGTTTTTATTCTATGCATCAAAAATGTATAGTTGTGTTTGGATTGATATGTAGAGCTGAAAAGAACACCCTGCCGCCAAACGTTACCAGCAAATCACGTGGACATGAGCATAGTTCATTCTTTATAGATAAGATTCTAAATATTCGCAAAACTTTAAATAATTTTGAAAAAAATGACCCAAATCTTGGAATTAAGTAAATTTAAATGTGATCAAACACTCCAAAACCACTAACTTACCTACTAACCTAATCCGATCTTAACATATCAGGCAATTTTCTGAGGTTACTACCTTACTATCAAAAGCATATCGAAGGGGATCAATACCGAAACAGCTCTGCTAAAACTCTTATCAGACATTATGTGGAAAATGGAAAAGCATGAGGTTCGCGCCTTTGTCGCATAAGATGTTACCGCAGCATTCGATACGGTTGACCATTGCAAACTTAGCAGAGTATCATAAGCTAGAGCCGAGGTTTTCCGTTATAGCTTCAAGCCAAGATAGGATTGTCAGTCAGCCTTAATAAAACCACCCCTTTTCCTTACACTTGTTAGGATCTGACAGGTGTTGATAGGAGGTTGATTGGAGGTCATCAGACCCTGCCGAATGTAAGGAGAAGGGGGAGGCGTATCTAACGTTTTTAAACTACAAATAATTTGTATACCATTGCTGATTGCTAGTAAACTATATACATTAATTTGTGAAACATAAACTAATCGTGTTGAAAACTCTACGTCTGTAAAAATAGATGATGACTGCATGCATAAAAAGAGGAATCTGAATCGGAATAGGTAAGGATAGAGTCTTTTATCTGATTTATTTTGGGCCAGTAATAATAGTTACAGTGAAAAGACTTAAAAAACAAAATTTAGTATAACCACTCCCTGCTTTGGGAAAAATGAAAAAGTTTGCAGGGTTTTTTTTCAGCCATGCAGCTGCAACAATGAGAATAGAGGCCATATACACGAAGCATTGTATCATGTTTTTTAAAATGTTTTAAGTGTCGATTCCCTATTATCTAGTTTATGATAACTTAAAAACACACATCATAAACCTAACTCTACCTGCCTCGTCTAGCATAACCTAAGTGGGGATACAACACATCTCAGAGGTAGGCTCCAAAGCTTGCCGTTGGCACCAAAGGTCAAGCCGGTCCTTCATTTACCGATAAAGTGACCCATGAATCCTCCCCAGTACTGAGGATGGATACCCCTCAGACTGAGAGTTTTGAGAGAGACATTCGAAAAATCTTCCTTCCTGATTATCCCCGGATTTCGCCGCCCCCAATCCAGATTATGACAAATTACCATAACCCCCACCCCCACCCCCCACCCCCCCCCCCCCCCCCCCCCCAAATCAAGAGGCAATAATGCCTTACTTCAAGCAAACCAACTCTTTGAACAGAAAACTGTGTTCTTATTGTCCATGAATAAACACTTAATCTACAAAGTCAGCGTCAAACATTCGTCAATCGCACAATGTCCAACTTTGATCCTCATCACGGAATAGTCTTAACAGATGACTGGAGATTCTATGGTTCCAAATCCGGTTCACTTTAATTTATCCAACACAGGGTGCTTCCGAGTCCAGTCCGAATGTATCCAAAAAGGTGTATTTTAGTCCAGTCTGCAGGTGTGCAACGCAGTGTGCCAAAATACAAAGAATGTGATAGTTACTGAAAACACAACAAGAAATCAACGAGTATCTGTCCATAACATACAAGTAATGGGAAGGATTGTTGGGTGGAATTTTCCAAGTAGCCCGTCTGCCTTAAATTTGTCGTCTTGATAAATCAGTATCTATTAGAGGCTTAGTCTTATGAAAGGATGTGTACTGCCAAAATGATAGTCTCAAACACGTTATAATTAAACAATAATGCAGAGTTGTCGCGCTTAAACTTGAATTAAAAGCATTTATTACGACATGATGATAAATAACTATTCAAATTCAGGTAATTGATATAATTGTCATTTTTTATAATACAAACCTAATTTTTTCGGTCTCATTTTGATTAAAAAATCATTGCATATGATAATAAAATGCAAAGATGACTGCATTTGATTGTCGATAGGCATATTTCTATTCTTGAACGTGAATGAAAACCATAATATGTATTTCTTTGTATAGTGCTATCTTTTTTTCAAACAGTTAATTATGTCTTTACTTTTTTTTTTTATATTTAAGGGTTGTTCTGAAGGAAAACTAATATCACCTATGGATTTAGAAAGAAACATAAATAGGTAAATGCACGAGTCAAGCAATTTTTTATAAAATTGATTTTAAAAGTATTGTTAAACTGTGTTTTGTAATTCAAAAGTAGTATCATATGTTTTATTTGCTTGAATTTTCACTTAAATGTATATATAATTCTAAATATTTTGATGATATATATATATATATATATATATATATATATATATATATATATATATATATATATATATATATATATATATATATATATATATAATCCAAAATGAGTAAAGTTAATCCACACAAGTATTAAACTTGTCATTTATATATATATATATTTAACAGGTTTTCAAATGACTCAGCGATAAAAAGTTCAACCCAATCTGCAATAAGGTTTTACCAAGAAATCGAATGGATTCTCGAAAGCAATAAGTACAAAGATCTCAGAAAGAATCTTGAGTCATCCTTTCCGAAGTATTTCTCATTATTTCACAAATGGCGAAAAGACTTGGAAAAAACTGATCATGGAATAGTAGTTGCAGGTTATATTTTTTGCAATTAGTTGCATCTTTACACTAAAATACATGTGATAATATGTTACCATATAAAGACTGTAAACTCTTAACTTCATATGCATTAAAGTAAATGTTTATTGATAACAGAAAATGTATAAAAAAGAGAATGTATTCATATTTAGACATTCAACATGATTAAAGTTGAATTTTAAAGAAATAAGATTAATTTACGATAGAGCAAATGCAAGGAACAACTGTTTCAGCTCAAGTGAGCTTTTCTGATCACCTTTTGTCCGTCGTCCGTCTGTCTGTCCGTCTGTAAACTGTTCACATTTCAAACTTCTTCTCTAAAGCCACTTGACCAATTTCAACCAAATTTATCACAAAGCATCCCTATGGACAGTTGATTATAAATTGCAGAAATAGAAGACCGATCTTTATCCAAAACGGAGAAAATCCCGTTACTGTAGAAAAAGAGGGTGCATTTAAAACAATTTTCTTCTCAAGAACTACTGAGTCAAATTCAACGTCATTTAGCATATATGATTATTATGAAAAGGAAAATATAAATTGCAAAAATTAAGGGCTAATTCTGTTTCAAATTTGAGTAATTTACGAAAATAAAAATAAAGAGGTAATCGCGTTCAATCAGTTTATAACTTCGGGTTCGGTATTCCATATCGAAAACGAAAGTTTTTTGTTTGAAGCAGCCATGTTTGAATGTAACGGGTCATGTGCAACAGTTTACGTGCGAAGGGATACTTGAAACATGAAAATATATTTGTGCCGATTTCGTGTAGTAAATTGAGGCTAAATCTTTCAATGCGTTGACATTTTCACTTTTGACAATGGTTTTAGATTGTTTTGATTTTCGTTTCCATTTTCGAAATGCTTTTTAACTTGAGCAAGTTGAGGGGAACTGTCACCTGTATTTTGGAATTTTTACGTATCGAATCAAATATAGATTTCGGTAAATCTGACAGCTGATTGTTTACCTGCGCAAAATGCGCAAAATCTGATGCACTAACAACATAATTATTATATTATTATACTTTACATTCTATTGATAACTCGGTACGATCTCTTCGTAATGGTTGATGAATACAACGAGCTTTGTTATGATGCCCGGCAGTTTCAGTCTAAACGGAGATTGTTTTCGCTGCTAGAAATATCTAGGTATATCTTATTATGAAAAACAAATAGTGCTTTTCCTTTGTTTTAGTGCATGTTTCTTCTGTTTTAATTGTTTACAATTTTCTCTTTACTAACCATATTGGAGTGTAAAGTTTTGAATTATAAGAAAGATGCAGAGCTTTGCTCACAGAACTGAGGACATGCTTTTGTTCATTTACATTTTAAAAGCTGAATAGGAAATACAAAGTTTAAAAATCGTAAGTTGAAAGTAATAAACTTTTGTGAACAAAACATTGACTCAAACCTAGTAGAACTGTATCTTGCTTATAATTCTACGATTTACGATGAAATTTTAATTGATCAATAGAAATGTCTAGCTAAACGTTAAATACCTATACATGAATATTATAAGGATAATATGCTGTAACTATTTTCTGGGGGCCCGTCCTTATATGATGAATTATGTGAAAACTACACTTTGAGGGTTTTTCAAACACAAATAAAAACGACCTCTTTAAAACAGTTTAAAACATTACTGTTACGGGGATAAATGTATTATCGTTATTCTTAAGAAAATATTACAACGGAAAATAATCTTGATTTGTAGCCATTTGTTAACGTTGAATTTAAATAAGATATGAAAATAAAGGGTGGGTCTTAGTAAAATGAAGTGATATGCCTGTAAATCCATTGCAGTCGGAAGCTAATTGAGAGGGGGGCTAGACCTCATCAAAAATCTTGATAAGCCCCCCAAAAAAGGATTTTAAGTACGGCTATGTCTAACTTATATATATATATATATATATATATATATATATATATATATATATATATATATATATATATATATATATATATATATATATATATATTATATTCCTTAGAAGAGAATTCTTCCCTGTGGCAGACATTTGTTTTTTTTTCAAATCCTAATTATCATAAAAGTTTAAGTGACATGTAAACTTGTTATACTAGCAGGTTTTTGCAGCAAAATAAAATTCTGAAAAATACAGCTCATATTGCTTAAATGATAATACAATGTATATATGTTGCACACCTGTTTTAAATGGGCTTGTGTTTATACACATATTAATTGTCGCATTATGTTTGATGTGTTTATACAACATGACACTGTAGAGAAGGACTAATTTGTTCACGCCTGAAGCCCTCTTATACACAAAAACAAAAGTATTGAATGAAAATTTACTATAAAAAATCTTGTTCAGAACCAAACATGAACCCAGTGACACTGAATTTAGTGCCCTTTATAATGTTTAGATGTTATTTCAAAATTTAAATTTCAAAGCTAAATCTATAAATAATGATTTAAATGAATGCAAACCTTTAAAGACATTACCATAACATGTTTTGTGGGTCTCCATGCTGTTTATACATGTTTATACATTTTTTATTCTTAAGATATTGAAAGTGATTGAAATGTATTTAATTACATTTGACAAACTAATTGAAAGTAATTAATTACAATTGGAAAAAATCAGTGTAATTGTAATTGCAAGAAATTGACAAAAATATTGATGTATATAAAAGTAATTAATTACTTTTCGAAGTAATTGACCCCAACTCTGTTAACTACACAAATGTATGAAAATCTTCTGAAATCACATCGATCATTTGATGAATTCAGCTGCCTTTCCATTGCAATGCTGTTTTCTCTGGAAAGTCCTATTACGGGACACAACTCTTTAAAACAGTCTACTAGATTAAATTATCATTATCAGTGTATATTTAATATATGTATACTTTTTCAGCATTTTTAATGTTGTTTAAATCATGTTAACAGTAAAAGTGTTTATCTATTATCAATTTATTCTATATTACTTAAATTTAAACAAAACATTCGTAAAACAAGAGAGCTTAATTTTCTTCACAAGGTCACTAATTTGAATATTTGAATTTAAATATCTGTGTAATAAAATGCCATCAGTGATTTTTTTTATTTGTTCAAGCATAAGTTTATCTTTGTTTTTCATATAATTAAATACAAATATTTTCTTCACTTAAGCTTTTTCATTGCACTAAACTTCTTGACAAATCCAGATTTCATAAAATAGATTAGATATATAGCTCATTATCAAAGATATAAGACACAAAGTAAAAATTTGGGTTGGATTTATTTTAATGTATTTGGCTTATTTGGTCGCGGTGATATAAAGAACAACATTTGGGAACGGCTGCATGGTCATCTTCTCAACAACAAACAAACAAATGTGGCGACCCAAAAATGGGCTAAATTGTGCACTTGGTAGGTCACAAATGCACAACTCCACACAAAATGCAATATTGGTCAATCAAAGTTCAAATAAAGTTAATAGTTCAATCAGATGTCAAAGTTCAATCAGAGTTCAAAGTTTAATCAAAGCTGCATTGAAGTGCAATAAGGTTAAATGTGTTAATATCCCATTCAATACACAATTGTATAATTAAACATAATAATTTGCATGTATCAAAGTTGCAATAATGAAAAGCGCTATTTGCGCCACAAAAATGATACCCGGTTTAAAAAACACTGTTCCATTTGAAGTGGGGTTTGACGAAAGCGCCAAGCGTCGGTTCAAATTCACCTAATGGTCTTCAACGTGTTCACTGAGTCTTTGAATGGCTGCAAGTCCAGATTTGGGATTTCACCTAAAGATTTAACATAAAGAAACAGCAGTATCTGATTTCAACATTGCAATGATACATGTAACATTATATAAATTAAAAAAAAAAACGGGAGGGTGGGTGGGTTTTAAGAAATTGCTAGACAAATAATGATAATTTATAAGAAAAAAATTTAACCTACAAGTTAGTATGACGTGAAGATTAAAAAGGAGGATATGACGTAATATAGAAAAGCACTTAGTAAAAAATTATTTTGGAACTCAGCATGCGCAACCCAGATAAATCCGGGATGACCACGGAAGGTATACTAAGATAACTACTCATATTCTGAGACTGCGCTTTAATTTGCGCTATTATAAAGGTTTAAAAAATACGATCAATTTAAAGATAAATATAATTAATTAACTTTACATATTTGTAATGATATAATCAAGTTATGGTGCAACAATCTTTTTGTATTGAATACATATAAGCCCTACATATTTTATATGGCTAGAGTCAATTGTTTTGCGATTATTTGGTTAAAAATAGACAATGTTTGTTTTAAAAAAAAAGGAATTAAATGACGACATTTCTTAATGTACCTTTGAGAGCCTGCAACTCCATATATCTTTAATATACAGAGTAAAAAGAAAACTTATATGTACCCTCCTGGACAATTTTTAAGAGTGTCCATGTTTTTCTCTCAAGTCCAATGAATTTCTCGAGCACTGCAATGCTCAATATGTGATATAATTATAAAATCACCCTTTTTCACAATAATAAACATTAGAATATGCAGTGTAATTATATTTATAGAGGATCTATTATACGACATTGTTCAGATAATATGTATATGAGTCCATCTATTGTTGCTCAGGTGAGAAATGTGGTCCATGGGCCTTTTGTATAAATAGTCACACACTTCAGTGTCCATGTCGCCTAGCTTTAATTGGCGTCCACTTGGAGATATTGGAACAGAATTAATACTGGTTGCAATTTTCAATTTATTATATATCTTTCGCAATTTTTTTGAGGCTGGTTTCATGGCAAGGACAGTACTTTCGTTTATTTTCCCGTGAAGTGTTGACAAGAAGTTGCGAGCTGTTGCGTGGTTTCCGTGGTCAATGGCATATCTTGCAATTTTTGGTCTTGGTTCTCTAGAGTAACTCCTATTTTTTTTTTTTCGTTTTTTGGATTCACTAGCAGGTGATACAGAACTAATTTGTGTGAACAGTCCATTGTAATAGCGAAATTGCAACATGTAAAAAAAAACATTTCTCTGCGAAAAAAAAACGGTTTATGAAAACGATCGATTGAATTGTCATCTTTTTCTGTTGAATTTATCCTAGTGAATTTAATTGCATTAAAAGTACTCATGTTTAAACGTGATCAACAAGACTTCAAAAACAGGAAATGATGAAAGATAACTCCTTTAATCAATTGTAAAGAAAGATATCTCTTTTTATTTCGGAATACAGCATAACACCGGTTTCTTTTTTTTATTATTTGGTTAACAAGACCAAATGCAAAAAGCTAGTCCAACGCAATGGGAGACTATAAGTACTCGCGTAAAATAAGGAATACATTAGTCGATAGATTAGTTGTCAATTGAATCCTGCAACATGATATTTAGCCTTCAAATTTTCATTTTTTAACTGGGTTTTCCAATGAAAAATTCCGGTTATTAAAATGGTGAAAATGGCAGACGGGCGGGCGGCTGCTAAAAGGGTACCCTCATTGTACGGATAACTTCTCCTACAGTTTTCAAGATAGTAAGTTGTTCTTCTGCAAATCAATTGTACATATATTAGAGGTGTGCATATTCTAGAATTTTTATCTCTGATAATTTATGAAAAAACACCGGCTTTTGAAAATAGTCATTTATTGGCAAAATATTGCATATAGGGTACTCTCATTGCACGGATAACTCCTTCTACAGTTTTCAAGATAGGAAGTTGTTCTTGTGCAGTTTAATTGTACATATATCAGAAGTGTGCTTAGTGCTATGATTCGGATTGCTGATAGTTTATGAAAAAATACCAGCTTTGAACTTAGTCATTGTTTGGCAAAATATTGCATATAGGGTACCCTCATTGTATGGATAACTCCTCTAATAGTTGTCAAGATAGGAAGTTGTTCTTGTTCAGATCAATTGTACATATATAAGAGGTGTGCATGTTGCTAGGATTTTGATTTCTGATAATTTTGCTGTCACATTGATAGCTTTTTACTTGTTTTCTTATTGTTGCAATATAAACAAAACGCTAAAGGTCAGGCAAAAAAAATGCTGTCCTCTGCACATTGATGTTTATGGAATCTAAAATACATTTTTTTTTCGAAGGCGATCATTTGAATTAAGAAAAAAGCAAGATTTATAAATTTAAAATAAAATTGAATATATATATATATATATATATATATATATATATATATATATATTTATATATATATATATATATATATATATATATATATATATATATATATATATATATATATATATATATATATATATAAACTTTACGGCTTAATTTTTTTTTTCTTCAAACTTTTCTACACTCTATAGAAGCAATACACATTTACGTACACAATGATTAATATGTTGTTTTTTTTAAATATTTAACAGGGTTTCAAATGACTGCACTGATTTAAAGAAACACAAAGGCATACACACCAATTTGGAATTCATTAGAAAATGATTAGATACATGTATTAAGACTTGGAAACAATTTTTGAAGTCTTCCAGTTTCAAAACTTATTTAAACAATTCATTCTTTTCAGGACAAACAAGTTCTGGCAAATCAACATTGATCAACAAGATAATGGGGATAAAACTGTTTAAAGGCAGGCTTGCTGAATCAACTTCAACTGTATGTAAAATACGCAATTCTGATCAGATTAGAATAATTGCCACGAAAAATACCGGAGAGATACTGGAAACAAATTTCCCAAACAAATGCAACCTTCAACAAAAAAAAGATATAAGAGAATTAAGACGCGTATTAAAGGAATGTACAGACCATAAATATACGTCATCAGATATTGGCTTTCAAACTGTGGATATAGGACTTCCCGTTCCTTTTCTGAAGGTAAAATACGCATATTATATTTTAAAATTAGATGATTAACAGTGCGTACCTACGTAAATGTTATTTACAAATAATTCTTCAGTCGTTAATCATAGCTCCGTTTCTTTTTTAAGTGCTCATGTATAATGTATCAATTTAAATATACAAAGCTAAATATCATATACGCTTAAAAATTTAACAATATAACATGATTAGTCTTTTCTCATTTAGATAAATAACACAACATTACAGAATATATAGTAAAATGTATTAAACATATCGCGGATGCCAAGTTGTTAAACTCGTTTATATAATCTCAAATTACAATATGTAGGTAAAGGAGACATCTTTGTTTTGATTTTTCAAAAAATCAGATTGTTTTGCTTTGTTTTGCTCTTTTAAGTTTGCTGACATATTTTTGATCAGTTGCGTTGTGTCAAATTCCCTCATAAAAGTACACACATGTATGTTGTGGGAATTTAACGTTTTTTTTTTAGATAATGTATAACCTAGGATGTTACTATGATTATTGATATATTTCAATATTATTCCTGTTTATTTTAATAACAAAATTGAAATAATTCGTTGATGTTTCTAAAAGAAACTTGTACACAAGGTCGTTTTACAAGAAATGGGTATAGGGTTGATTTTTAAGAATATTTTTTTAGATTCATGAAGAAAAAAATTGTGTATTGCTAAAGTGGGGTATTCTTTAGAAAATATCTACACTGCAAAGCAAAAAAGTGGCCGCAAAAATATATATGTATATGCTTGGGTGTCATTTTAATGTTGATATGTTAGACCACAAAAAATCTAATTCCTTGTTCAATATTGTAAATTATTATTAAAGTCTTCCGTTTCAAACGGAAGACCTTATTGTTTTCGTTCGGTTTCTTTTAACCTATTATTAAGGTTTTCCGTTTCCAACGGAAGACCTTATTGTTTTCGTTCGGTTTCTTTTACCCTATTAATATTTAGGTCTTCCGTTTCCAACGGAAAACCTTATTGTTTTTGTTCGGTTTTATTATCCTTATTAAGGTATCATTATTAAGGTCTTCCGTTTCCAACGGAAGATTTTATTGTTTTCGTTCGGTTTCCTTATCCTTATTCTATTCTTTTCTTACATATGTTGTGTACACGATTTCTCGGAAACTATTCGGTCGATTAACATGAAACTTTCAGATCTGCTAGATAATGCTCTGAACCTAATTGCATTTTTTTTTATATTGATGTCACTTCCGGTAATGAGATATCAGCAATTCAACGATTTTTAGAGGGTCGGCTTTTCCGAGAAGGTTTTATAAACTAAAAAAGAAACTGAGTTCAAAATTTCAGAAATGATAGTCGAAAAAATGTAGATATGCAATAGGGCATGTATAATTTTTCGGCGAAAAAAGCGCCAACGCTCGGCAGGGCTCCAAAAATGAGATATAATAAGTGTTGTGATTTTGCATGATTTTCTTAGCTAATCTTTTTTCCCCGAAATATTTTGTTAAGACATGTATATCAAAAAATTCATTTAATGTTATTTAATATTTTAAAAAAATACCTTAGATTTGAAAAGTGTCAAGACTGTTGTTAGGATTTTGAGGAAATCTAACTGGATTCTGAGCTGCATGTATGTAAACGATTATTCGTATCCGATTCCTTGTCCGCAGCCGAGGAAATAGGTCGCGGCAGGATTAGGGAGCGGTCTTCCGTTATCCAATACACAAAATTTGCGCCTTGCTGTAATGCACACATGGGTTTATTTATGTAGTTGCCAACAAAAATAATTCCAATTTTAACTATGTTAAAAGAGTAAATGAGAAAAAATGTTACCATTGCCTACGAAGTAATGCTGTTTTTGCCTTGTAATTAAAAACAACATATAACTAGTATGACTGTCAATGAAAAAAGGCTTTCAGTGTGATCTTGTCTATGTCATAAAATAAGGATATTGGTGGAAAAAAAAATAGCTATCAAATTGCAAACATTTCAAATCCACCACGTTGAGTGTACATTTATATAACACGGGCCAAGGAGATGCTGCTCTAGAAAACAACCGATTCGTTGTAGTCTAGGACACATGCTTCTTGTGTTTATACATTATTACATATTTTAATGTTCATTAAGTCTTTGTTAAATTATTTTTATTATCAGTTATATTAGTTAACGGTGCATCAAACCATTGATTTAAATCATAGTGCGTAAAATAAAGAAAACATGCCATCAATAAATATAAAAGAACGCTTTACAGTGGTATGAGTTGAAATTCTGACATTTGCTGCTGAGAATTTAATGCAATTACACTACCCATTTCATCAAAAGATGGGCGATATACTGTAAAAAAATATTTTCCCAAGCAAACCAAATTAATGATCTTACAAATTATAAAGGGATTTACACGGTAGTAGGTTGGTTCTGAAAAATTAGGCCGGATTAGGCAACATCTGGTTTAGAGGACATTGTTACAAATAAATTATAGCATTTAATGCAGGAGGTCTTGATCGTGTATTCTTGCAGAATTTTTATTTTTTCTAAAATATATTTGATATTATCTATCTTATTTACGGTACCATTTTCCCCCTTTTTTTGTTGGGGGGGGGGGGGGGGGGGTTCCATAAAGGAATACATCGAATGGAAAAACTTTTCCAGTCAAATCACCGTAAATGATAATTTATCAAACATCCGATTAACCTGAAAAGTGCATGCTTAACTGGAATTTGTTTAACAAACATTAACAAGTCAACAGGTGGCTGAATATTTAATGGCGAGAACTGTTTTGATGCAGGAAACGATGGATAAATATTTATATTAAATAAGAATTTTCTTTCAAAAATAAGCAATTTTACAGACAGATATGCAACTGGCATGAAGAAGTTGGAGTTTTTTTCGTTTTCGCTATTCACTATGCGAATAGCGAGTATAATTCTGTGGTCGGTTCGCTATTCAAATTACCTTAACGTAAATTCAAAATTTCATATAAACTTCCCTTTTCAATTGAAAAAACCCCCCAGTCTTATAGTAAACAAAACTGCTTTCTGACCTAACCTAACCTAAGCATTGCCATAATGAACACGACCAGTAAGAGGCTAAGCTAGCCTAGCGAAATGCGACATTTCGTATAATACAGTTATAATTGGATTTCTTTCAAGGGGCTGGCTAACACCCTGTATCCCATATTTGGGCCTTCATATTTGGTGAAGATGGGGCCCGAGACAGCCCAGTCTTTTGTTGTTGTTAATCATGAATAAAAAATAAGTAGTTTACTCATCATTGTGATTTGAAATTCGTTTATTTCATAGTTAATTAGTTTAATTATTGGTTCACTCTTTGCTGAAATAGGAGACATTCTTTCATTTTTAACTTAAAGTAGATCCAGTGTTCTGTGATGTCACACTTTTTTGTAAAACTTTGAATTCTTTAAAAATTGTGCAAGATAGTTTTATTTATGTTATGTGAATATAATCACATGGATGTAATTAGAATTATTGGTAGGCTCAAGATATTTTAGCACTTAATTGTATCCTAAATTTCAAAATTTTTATATGTTTTATCTATGCAAAGGGGAAGTAACTCTTTTTCTGACTTTTCTCTCAGTTGTATGTCTACCGCGGTAAATGCCATAGTTTTTCTTATTCCAACGATTAATTTTAAAATATTTTTGTAATATTAGTTTTCTGATAAAGTTGACATTAAAATTAAACAAGAAAAACACATTTCTGCCTACAAGATTTTACTTTTAACAAAAAAAAAAAATACATTTTTCTAATGCTAAAATATGCTTTAGTTTATGTTTATCTGGAATCTCAAAATGTGTGATGACATGCATATTTTTTCTAACAATTGATGACATTTAAGTCTATTAAGTCGAAATCAGTTCAGTTTTTCAACTTTCCCCAGAGAATTTTACGAGTATGGAGCTACCTTAAAGATCAAAATGAAAATGTTTCTGTATGTGGAAGAAAGGGAAAGTATAATCTTGTTGTAATTCTGAGTTTTTCAGTGATTTTTTAAAATTAGTTTCAACTCATTTACATGTAGGGGAGACATGATCAAGGCTCATTTCAGACATTGCAGAATAAAAAAATGTACCACTTACATAAAGCATTTATTAGAATAGCCAGATTCGATCTCAATTTTTTTTAAAAGAATTGTGCCTTATTCGTTTTTGGGAGTTGATTTTAATCAACTCTCTGATGCAGTTACTCTGGCAAACCGAAAGTGAAACAGTGTTTCGGCCAAAGCACAAATCAGCATCGCTGACAACATATAGTTCTAATCGATATACTCGATGTAGTGTATTCTAAAGACTTGTTTTCAAGGAAACTTCCATAGATACCTAGTAAATTGTCAGATTTTAAATGGTACGAACAATTTAAATATTAATTGTAGTCGGACATTGCATGTATTCCTACGCCAGAGTTCAAAATAGTCTTGTTCAACCAGACGCTCGACTGTCTCCGTAAATCTCCGACAAGCACAGAGTCTCTCTCGCTTGTCGGATATAGTCGAACGTCGATCTGGTTGAACGAGACTAGAATTCAATATTGCCCGAACCCATGCAATTGCTCAGAACTATTTCGATTACTGATACGTAGCTTGATGGAATTAATTGTTTGAATATTACAAAACAAGATTAATATGGGGTTTTCACGAGATTCCTGTCGAAGAATTTGTATGATAAAAATATGCGTAATTCAAATAATATAAGAAAATACTTACCATGCCAAAAAAAACAACCAAAACAACAACAAAAAACAACAAAAACATATAGTTTATTTGAAAAAATTAATAATTGATAACATCAACTCCCGTCAGTACTCCAGTACTTTGATTTATATACGTAAGTCCAATCATACTATCTTATCAAGGGTGACTCCTATAAACTGCGATAGGATTTGCAGCCTTTTGTTTATTAATTCAAATATTCAAGAATTGTTTTGAAATCATTCACGTTCCATTCGAGTGAGATTTCATGTTCTGACACCCCCTTCCTTTTCCATTATAAGATCGCAAGTGAAATTGAGGGCACAGTTTAGCATCTAAGGTGTCATTTGTCAATGATAAAGACATAAGCCCTTTTATCCACAAAATATAAGAAACGAATATTTTAGGGATTTTTACTCCTCAAATAACCATCCAAACCTCATGTTTACCCTTTTTTGTAAAATTTGACCGAGTCTTTCATGCGAAACCATCCACCACTACCCAAATAAACAAAACAAGAAAGCGTATCAGATTGTTGACTTGAAAGTCAAGGTCGCCTTCTTTATTTAGAAGAAAAATGCGCAAGACACAAACGTGCCTAATCTTGTTTATTTATTCATCAACACTTTGCATCGGATCCAAATTTATTTAAAGCAGCGATGACCCCCACCTACCCAAATACCTGATATATGCTTCTGCTTCGCCCTATAACTCATTGGTTTACAGCGTTTTATGTAAAGAAGGCGTGGGTATATGACATTGAGTCAATTGGTATTATATAAATTTTATAGATACCAAAGAAAATCCCACTGTACAAAGAGTTGGCAATTATATGTGTGGATCTAGAGGTCAGAACCCCCTCCCCCCCCCAAAAAAAAAAAACGAAAAAAAAAAAAAAAAAAAATAAAAAAAAAAACAGAACAAAAAAAAAACAAATCATATTTCAGCCCCCTTCTTTTTGTGAATTTTTCTAGTTCTTGAAGGCATCCTCTCCATATGTATACTATACAAACACATTAATCAATGATACACATGTGTGAAATGCCCACTTAGTGTTCGGGGATTCAGAAAATGTTCTTTGAGGTAGAAATCATTGAGATGCTAAATAGTAACTATACGCTACGCCGGTGTAACGTAGAATAATGCCTCCGTAGAATAATGACCGGGGGTCATTTTTCGATGTAGAATAATGACCCCCCCCCCCCCCGCGGTATTTTCTCTAGGTAGAAAAAATGACCCTTTTGTCTGAAAAATATGTGTCATTTTTATAAAAATGAACACACTCTACATGAAAAAAGTGACCCCTGTAGAATAATGATCCTCTTATGGACTAAAGTTGTTCAGTATATATTTTATTATATCTCCCCTTTCAAAGGGGAAACATATTGTTTTTGTCGATTTTCTTATTTTTCCTATTCTTCATTTTCTTCTTATTCTTCTCCATCCATTTTTTTCAAGGCCGTAACTTAAATATCCTTTGGCATTAATACTTCAAGCTTGAAACATAGATAGATGGTATTGAGAAGGAGTAACACAAGACGCCTTCAACATACAGACTTTTAACTTGTATCATAGATATATGGTATATAACCTAGCTGAACTCTACCAAAATTCTTGACTTTGACTTAACATTTTTATATTCAGGTCAAATTAAAAAAAAGCTTCATTGTTTACCTCCTAAATATACTTTGACAGAAGGACTTCAAACTTTAAACAGAGAACAATAATTATACCTAAGGTGAAATATTGATTAATATTCGACCTTGACCTTGTTTTTACTCAAGGTCAAATTAAGAAAAAACAATAAAAAATTGTCTAGGTCTAACTTAAGGACAATGTTTACTCAGGGTTTGAGTTCTCAAATCCGGATTGTTAAAAAGTTCAATTTAATGAGTAAAATTTGTTTTAGATACAAAAAGTATTTATGAAATGAATTATTATTGACATAACAGTCGATATTTTTACTAAATAATGGAATTAGGCTCTGACAAAGTTTGACTTTTAGCAAAGCAGAGGAAATTTGGATTAAATTTTTCAGATTTTGTTTTCCACTGAAATATTTTTGATAGTACTATACTATTTAAAATTAAGATTTTGTTTGTTAGTCAACATGATTTTGCATATTTTCTGTTGGTTTTATCTTGCCTTTTCGTTTAGATAATCGTATGGCACATACTACAAAAATATTGAAAAATGCTTAAAAATGATTAAATACACCATATCTAAAAATGTTGATCATTGACCTCATATAAATTTTATGCCAGGAGAGAAAGGTCATTATACTTAGTTGAATGCTATTAATGTTTTAGCATTATCATCATTCGATTTTTTTGTTATATTGAATCAAAAATGGGTAGTTAATGGGTAGGAAATTTGGACTAGAATACCTTAAAAAATTGTGAATGAAAACTTAATTCTTTGTATCTATTTAATGTCACTACCATTCATAAACTTTATTTCATTTGTCAAAGAATTAAGCAATTTGTATTATTTTCACAATTAAGAAAAATCTCAATCATAGAGTGAATTTTTTATGGATTTTTCTTAAGTTTCACAAAAATATGCAATGGCCATTCACTCAAAAGGTAGGTCATTGACCTACTTATTTGAAAGTGAAGAATAACACTACCATGTAAGGTCCACAACACACAGTATTGGTTTTTCATTATCAGTTGAATTTTTTTTCATTCTGAGTAAACGTCATCCTTAAAAACCCTTGACGTTAAGACTTCAAACTTGAAACATAGGTTGATTGTATTGAGAAGGAGTGCACGTCACCAAACATTTTGACCTTGACCTATTTTATACTTCAAGGTCAAGCATTTTATAAAAAAAACAATTCGGACCATAACACAAGACTCCTTTAACATACATACGTTTAACTTGTATCAAATAAAGATGATATATAACCTAGCTGAACCCTACCAACATGTTTGACCTTGACCTTAAAATTGTTATATCAAGGTCAAATTGGAAACTAAATTCATTGTTAATCTCCTGAATATACTTTGACAGAAGAACAATAATAATACCTTAAGGTGTAGTATTGATTAATATTCGACCTTGACCTTGTTTTTACTCAAGGTCAAATTAAGAAAAAACAATAACATTTTGTCTGGGTCGTTACTTAAAGTAGATCCAGTGTTCTGTGATGTCACACTTTTTTGTAAAACTTTGAATTCTTTAAAAAGTGTGCAAGATAGTTTTATTTATTTTATGTGAATATAATCACATGGATGTAATTAGAATTATTGGTAGGTTCAAGATATTGTCGCACTTAAATTTATACTTAATTTCCAAATTTTTATATATTTTATCTATGCAAAGGGGAAATAACTCTTTTTCTTACTTTTCTCTCAGTTGTATGTCTAAATGCTATAGTTTTTCTTATTCCAACAATTAATTTTAAAATATTTTTGTAATTTTAGTTTTCTGATAAAGTTGACATTACGTTAAACAAGAAAAACAAATTTCTGCCTTCAAGATTTTACTTAAATACATTTTTCTTATGCTAAAATATGCTTTAGTTTATGTTTATCTGGCATCTCAAAAAGTGTGATGACATGTATATTTTTTTCTAACAATTGATGAAATTTAAGTCTATTAAATCAGTTCGGTTTTTCAACTTTCCTCAGAGAATTTTACGAGTATAGAGCTACCTTAAATACCCTTTGACATTAAGACTTCAAACTTGAAACGTAGGTGAATAGTATTAAAAAGGAGTGCAAGCCTTAGGAATTTTTGATCTTGGCCAATTTTATACTTCAAGGTCAATTGTTTTATAAAAGAATATTGTTCGTACCCTTGCACAAAACTCCTTCAACATACAGACTTTTAACTTGAACCCTACCAAAATATTTGACCTTAGCCTAAAATTTAGAAAAGAAAATTATCGTCTTTTTTTAAATATACTGAGACAGAAGGACTTCAAACTGTAAACAAACTTAAAACATAGTTTGATGATCTAGCGAAAAAGTGAATTAAATGCAACATTTTAACCTTGACCTATTTGGATATCGGGGTCAGTTACATGTATCATGAAAATATTCCTTACAATAATGACTTGTATCGTACATGGATGATTTATAACATAAAGCTGACATCATTCTTTTTCACTTATTAAATTTTCCCCATATTACAATCCTTGGGGAGATGGGGAGACATGAGGTTTTTTTGTAAAAAAAAAAACAAAAAAACAATACCCACTAGTTATTTGTGAGATAGTCTTTACAATATCGTATTTTTTACTGCTGCAGTTTACAAAAAAGAACAGAAATTATAATTCATTTTCAAATAAACTTAAAGTGAAAGAAGAAGCGACGGCAAAGCGCGAAGATGCGATGGCGAAAGTGTTAAGGCGAAGGAGCGATACCACTATCGCGGCTTCGCCTTGGCAACTTCGCACTCTGGCCTTCGCATCTTCGCCCTTTCCCCTTCGCATTTTTATATTGCATTCAGCAAGTCTCGGTTGATTACATAGAATTTAATGCAGGCACGGTCCTTGCCAAGGTTTTTCCGATTAATACATGCTATTATTGGTACGCTTGCGCTAGGCCATCGTGCTTACTATTAATGTTTATTTTAATGTGTACATGTGACATATATGTTTACCAGTGCTGGCCATGCCTAATCATTATATACTCCACATAAAATGTATTGCCCCCATAATGTGTACTTGAGCACTTCCAGACTCCTGTCACTTACCAGCCGTCTGTTTACCGTGAATCAAACACGGTTACATTCTTATTTCATTATGCGACACTCCTTGCTCATGCATGGATGTAGACGGGGAGAAGGGATCCGCCCCCAGAAAATTCAATATTAATAATTTCACGCAGTAAAGGGGAAGAGGAATGGAATTATCCATCCTCTTGGATAATTTAATTTTATAAATTTTTAATTTCAAAAAAAAATTCCAAAATATGCCTAAAAGCCTTATAAACGACAGATAGCTTCGCGATTTTAAAAAGGCGAAAACGCGAAGACGTGAAGGCGAGAGTGCGATATTTCGAAGGCGAAGGAGCTATAATAGTATCGCTTCTTCGCCTTCGCAAATGAACACTTTCGCCTTCGCATCTTCGCGCTTCGCCCTTGCATCTTGGCACTTTCGCTCTTTCGCCGTCGCACTTTCGCCATTGCAACTTCGCACTCTCGCATCTTCGTCCTAAAGGCAAAAGTGCAAAAGTCGAAGTGGCCCACTCGGAACACCATATGTATCTCATTATTACGAGTGTCAACACATTAAAATAATTTCGAGATACAAGACACTTAAAAACAAAATTCTGTTTATTGGCGATGAACGAATAGACTCGATAAGGTTATGAATTGTGCTTGCATTTACGATTTCTCCTACTACAAACTGCTGGGTATGCAAGTGCATCACCCAGAATTAATAACCAACATTATGCAAATGTTCTCCGCTGTTAGGTATTATAACCAAGCTGTAGTTAGCAGGCATTGACAGCAGCCATTACGCCAGAAGAAGTTAACGGTTAATAAGGAAAATCGTCAAAGAACTGCGAGTACTGGAACATAAACTATATTTTACGTTATCATCTGCATAGTTACTTTAATTAATATCAAGATGATTAATACATCAATAGTTTGGATGAGCATTGAGAACTTTGGAAATATCGTGTGATCAAAATCAAGGGGATATAAATATGAGCCTAAACCACTTATCAACGTTTTTAGAAACAATCTGTTCTTATTTTAATCGATCAGTGTTTATTATCTATTTAAGAGATTTATAATATAGTCAGGTACTCTTCACACATTTGCTCTAAAAGAATAAAGTCTTTTCATGATCACAAACACGTCATTACAACAAATGTTTAGAATATCGATGTTCGTGTATTACGTAGAAGAAAACAAAACTAACGTAAAATGATTTTTCAAAAATCACTTTCCCCCACAAATGTATATATTACAATGTAAGAAGTATTCATATTTCTACGTTACCTGCCTACTTAGTCTTTTTCCATAAACATATATACATGTACATATATCATTCTTCGATGGATAATTCATTGACCAATGAATATTTCTTTTATTATTACAACAATTATTCTTTCATGATTATTGTTCGTTGATTATTACGTTATATCCTCATTGTGTATGAATTCGTGTTTCTTTATTTGCGTCATTTCCCGCCATATGTCAACGAGAAAAGTGACGTAACTATTAACAATCAATCTGTGGCAATGTAAGAATTTTGTGTGTGTGCTTGCTACGGATTTGATAAACTATATAGAGCGATTTATTACATGTTAGGTGTTTTTAACTCTTTTAATAAGTTGAACAGAGTGAAATTTCAAGTAATTTCAAAGTCGTATATTGGATACAGGGAAACCAATTTCTAGTCTTGTTTAAAACAGGGGTGATTTTTCTACGGGGGTCATTTTTCTCCATGTTTAACATGAGGAAAAATAACCCCTAGGTCTTTTTTCTTCAGAAAAATCCTATAATTCTTCAGCAAGGGAAGGCCATTATTTTAAAAATTATCGAAAAATGACCCCCGGTCATTATTTTACGGGGGGGTCATTACTTTTCATTACACCGGAACTAAGGTTCCCATTTTTATCGACTTGCAAAATGGTGATATATTTAAGGGAACTGACCCTAAATAAATACCGGCAGCCAAATGTCACATATTGAATAGATATCAAGGGACAGTTTCGGATAAAGTACCCGTCAATATTTTTGTAAAATGGAGAGTTGCTGTACTTGAAGGCTTATGAGTGTTGCTAAAATTCATGAAATGATTTTTAATGATGATCATTAGTTAGAGGGGTGTCTCTTGTTGAAATTGATATGCAATATGTAGGCCCCATACGTTAGGTACATGAGAATCAGAGGTAAAATGCGAAACCTGCGGCTATGACTGTTGTGCTGACTTTACATAGTGAAATTGCAAGTTACTTACGGGAGGTAAAATTACACGAAAAGTAGGTGGATGGGACATTGTTAACTATACACCGGTAGGTTTCTGACATGTGATGTGCAGGGAATTAGCTAGGGGAGGTCTAAAAAGCTGAAAATTCATGAAAAAATAGCAAAATTTGAAAGGGTTATAATCTTATTTTAACCAGTATGTAGAGAATTTTACAGATTTTGACTAGTACTTTTCTTCAGAAATTGGTGATTGGTCTTATAAAGAGTGAATTAGATATATTTGTGCTTAATGGGAACTAAGGGAATTCTAGTTACATAGTTCCGATGACATGCATCCCTTGGCCACAGTGAATTGTATAAAAAAAAACTGTCCCCTGCCACCATAGCTATTAATGACTAGTACATTTATGCATTAATTAGTATATAACAGTTTATTGTTTGAAGGAAAAAAGACAACCCATGAAAGGTGTGGCTTGACTACAGCCCCCCCCCCTCCCCCACCCCCGGGGGGGTACATACCAAAACATAGATTTTAAGAAAAAAATTGGTGTGCAAATATTCATTCCTTGGTTTTATCGATGTTGCACTATTTGTTTAAATCAATATCGATGTTATAAATCTATGTCTCGTCAATAACCACTACCACCTTGCTTTCGAATCCAAAGCATTTGCGTGTAATTCAGTCAACGCTGTTGTGCTGTCCTTACTACCTTTGGCTTTGTATTCTTTTTAAGCGCTTTTGGCGGAATGCAGCAACCGCTAAATCAAACCAAATGTCATGCATATATGCACAAGAAAAGTTTAATTTAGGAATACGCTAATTCAAATCCACACCAACTTATTCAAAAACTAATTTCCGGAAAATATCGTACACACCATTCTACCTATTCTACATTGTATATACATGTATCAGGCACTTATGATCTGTTTTGAAACTGAGTGCCAGAATTATCTGATATCTTGATAAGCAAATACCTTTTTATAAATTATAAAAGTCTTCAAAGTAATAACCTATCATAAAAATTCAATAATTCTTTAAAGTTGTAAATTTCAATTCAAATTCTTTATTGGTCATTAGGGGTCCTCAAAGGAGTAACAGGAATATTGTATAATAAACATTCATAATGTACAATTAACACATCTAAACGATTAAATCATTGAAAGGTTACAAATATAAACATTAACATTCATGCACATCTATTTGCTTAATATATGCATGAATATTTACATATGCATGTATTTAACGCCCAAAATACATAAAAAAATAAAAAAAAAGAATTATTGTAAATTGTAAACAAATTTTTTATTGCATGATGAAAAACTTCTCATTGACTCAGACATACAAACTGATTTTGAGGCAATGTCCAGTAAATGCATTTTATGTGAAGGACAATCTTAGGTCCAGGCAACTATCGGGTTTTATTTCACACTCTAACACATTCCGTTTTTAATCCTTTTTCTTTTTATAGCTAATAAGTAAATAGGAAAGAAAAATACTAGTCACATATTTATGATTTTTTAAACAACAGAACGTTTCTCCGATTCAGCGATATGAAAGCACAATCAAAGTATTTTATGTTTATAATATATAAAGAGATCAGCAAGCTTGTTGGAAGTACATGCATTTGCCAGGCAATAGCATCAAAAGGAGGGAGGGGGTAGGGGCCTGCCCCCTCTATTTTTGTGCAACCAACATTTTTATTAAATTTACATACAAAAAATTGAATTAACACGGAGCCCCCCCCCCCCCCACTCTTATAGGACCATGTAAAAAATTGAATTGAAAATAAGGAAGTAATCAGTGAGGTTGAAGTTAAAAAGGCATTAACTACCCACTACCCCTAGTGATTAGGATTTTCAGAATATTGAAAAGCATCCTTTTTCCCTTTTTTTTCTGGCTTGTCAAGATTGTTTAAATGAGTCTGCCCCCACCCCCCACCCCAACACACACACTTTTCAAAACGATGCTACGTGCCTGTTTGCAAATAGTAATTTCATTCTTTCTACAACCAATATGGGTCTTTATTTTATTCCTAGTTTCCGTGGTACTAATCGGATAAAAATAATGTTCTTCTGGCCCTATAAACTCCAAGGGCCCCATCCTCACCAAATATGAAGCCCAAAATATGGGATACAGAGTGTTAGCCAGCTCCTTGAAAGATTGCGCATTATAATAGTATGATACGAAATTTCCTATTTCCGCCAGGCCAGCTAAGCCTGTTAATGGCTTTGTATACCCAATTCCTTTTGAGGGTCAACTAGTCTTCCCCGGGGCCCCATCCCCACCAAGTATGAGGACCATAATATCGGATTCAGGGTGTAAGCCATCCCCTTGAAAGATATCACATTATAATTGTATTATACGAAAATTCCTATTTTTGCCAGGCTTGCTTAGCCCATGAATGGTCGTGTAAACCCAATTCATTTTGAGGGTCGCCTAGGCTTCCCCGGGCCCCCATCCCCACTAAATATGAAGGCCCACATGTGGGATACATGGTGTTAGTCAGCCCTTCAAAAGATATCCCATTATAACTGTATGATACGAAATTTTCATTTTCGCCAGGCTAGCTAAGCCTGTTAATGGCTTTGTATACCCAATTCCTTTTGAGGGTCGACTAGGCTTCCCCGGGGCCCCATCCCCACCAAGTATAAAGACCATAATATCGGATACAGGGTGTTAGGTATCCCTTTGAAATATATCCTATTATAACTTTATTATACGAAAATTCCTATTTTAGCCGGGCTTGCTAAGCCCGTGAATGGTCGTGTAAACCCAATTCCTTTTGAGGGTCGCCTAGGCTTCCCCGGGCCCCCATCCCCACTAAATATGTAGGCCCACCTGTTGGATACATGGTGTTAGCCAGCCCTTTGAAACACATCTCATTATAACAGTATTATACAATTTTTTCTATTTTCGCCAGGCAAGCTAAGCCTGTGAATGGTCGTGTAAACCCAAATCCTTTTGAGGGTCGACTGGGCTTCCCCTGGCCTCTATCCCCACTAAATTTGAAGGCATACATTTGGGACACATGATGTTAGCCAGCCCCTTGGAAGATATCCCATTATAACTGTATTATACAAAATTTACTATTTTCGCCAGGCTAACTAAGCCTGTGAATGGTCGTGTAAACCCAATTCCTTTTAAGTGGCGACTGGGCTTCCCCAGAGTCCCATCCCAACCAAATATGAAGGCCCACATGTGGGACACATTCTGCTAGCCAGCCCCTTGAAAGATATCCCATTATAACTTTATTATACAACATTTCCTATTTTCGCCAGGCTAGCTAAGCCTGTGAATGGTCGTGTAAACCCAATTCCTTTTGGGGGTCGACTGGGCTGCCCCAGGGCCCCATCCCCACTAAATATGAAGGCCCACATGTGGGACACATGGTGCTAGCCAGCCCCTTGAACGATATCCCATAATAACTGTATTATACATTATTTCCTATTTTCACCAGGCTAGCTAAGCCTGTGAATGGTCGTGTAAACCCAATTCCTTTTGAGGGTCAACTGGGCTTCCCCGGGGCCCCATCCCCTTCAAGTATGAAGACCATAATATCGGATACAGGGTGTTATCTATCCCCTTGAAAGATATAACATTATAATTGTATTATACGAAAATTCCTATTTTCGCCAGGCTTGCTTAGCCCGTGAATGGTCGTGTAAACCCAATTCATTTTGAGGGTCGCTTAGGCTTCCCCGGGCCCCCATCCCCACTAAATATGAAGGCCCACATGTGGGATACATGGTGTTAGTCAGCCCTTCGAAAGATATCCCATTATAACTGTATGATACGAAATTTTCATTTTCGCCAGGCTAGCTAAGCCTGTTAATGGCTTTGTATACCCAATTCCTTTTGGGGGTCAACTGGGCCCAGGCAAGCTAAGCCTGTGAATGGTCGTGTAAACCAAATTCCTTTTGAGGGTCGACTGGGCTTCCCCGGGCCTCTATCCCCACTAAATATGAAGGCATACATTTGGGACACATGGTGTTAGCTAGCCCCTTGGAAGATATCCCATTATAACTGTATTATGCAAAATTTCCTATTTTCGCCAGGCTAACTAAGCCTGTGAATGGTCGTGTAAATCCATTTCCTTTCAAGGGGCGACTGGGCTTCCCCGGAGCCCCATCCCCACCAAATATGAAGGCCCACATGTGGGACACATGGTGCTAGCCAGCCCCTTGAAAGATATCCCATTATAACTGTAGTATACAAAATTTCCTATTTTCGCCAGGCTAGCTAAGCCTGTGAATGGTCGTGTAAACCCAATTCCTTTTGAGAGTCGACTGGGCTTCCTCAGGGCCCCCATCCCCACTAAATATGAAGGCCCACATGTTGGACACATGGTGTTAGCCAGCCCCTTGAAAGATATCCCATTATAACTGTATTATACAAAATTTCCTATTTTCGCCAGGCTAGCTAAGCCTGTGAATGGTCGTGTAAACCCAATTCCTTTTGAGGGTCGACTGGGCTTCCCCGGGGCCCCATCCCCACCAAATATGAAGACCATAATATTGGATACAGGGTGTTAGTTATCCCCTTGAAATAAATCCTATTATAACATTATTATACGAAAATTCCTATTTTCGCCAGGCTTGCTAAGCCCGTGAATGGTCGTGTAAACCCAATTCCGTTTGAGGGTCGCTTAGGCTTCCCCGGGCCCCCATCCCCACTAAATATGAAGGCCCACATGTGGGATACATGGTGTTAGTCAGCCCTTTGAAAGACATCCCATTATAACTGTATTATACAAATTTTCCTATTTTCGCCAGGCTAACTAAGCCTTTGAATGGTCGTGTAAACCCAATTCCTTTTAAGGGGCGACTGGGCTTCCCAAGAGCCCTATCCCCACCAAATATGAAGGCCCACATGTGGGACACATGGTGCTAGCCAGCCCCTTGAAAGATATCCCATTATAACTTTATTATACAACATTTCCTATTTTCACCAGGCTAGCTAAGCCTGTGAATGGTCGTGTAAACCCAATTCCTTTTGAGAGTCGACTGGGCTTCCCCAGGGCCCCATCCCCACTAAATATGAAGGCCCACATGTTGGACACATGGTGTTAGCAAGCCCCTTGAAAGATATCCCATTATAACTGTAGTATACAAAATTTCCTATTTTCGCCAGGCTAGCTAAGCCTGTGAATGGTCGTGTAAACCCAATTCCTTTTGAGGGTCGCCTAGGCTTCCCCGGGACTCCATCCCCACTAAATATGAAGGCCCACATGTTCGACACATGGTGTTAGCCAGCCCCTTGAAAGATATCCCATTATAACTGTGTTATACATTATTTCCTATTTTTGCCAGGCTAGCTAAGCCTGTGAATGGTCGTGTAAACCCAATTCCTTTTGAGGGTCGACCAGGCTTTCCCGGGGCCCCATCCCCATTAAATATGAAGGCCCAAATATGGGATACAGGGTGTAATCCAGTCCCTTGAAAGATTCAACAGTATAGCATGATTGTCTTACCTTCTTGCCAGGCTAGCATGCCAATGTTCAGGTCAAGTCAAGAAGTAATAATTCTTAATATGTAGCAGTTTCTTTCAACTAAAAATGAAGTTTATATGGATTTTTGAATTTACGCTTATTAGCATGTTTACGGTAATTTGAATAGCGAACTGACCACAGAATTCTTAATTGACTGGGAAAACTACTGCAACGTATATAATTACACACATACTTAAGATAACCATCGTTTAAAAGAGTACAAATATTTAACTGAAAATCGTACCAAGCAGCTTTGACATTTGTATTTACATGTGTAAGACAGTTAATTTTTCATGTGCATTATCATGTGCATGAATTATTTTCACTACCTGTTTTTTTCTCCAAAATTATATCCAATTCCATTCATAACTGTTGTCATTCAAAATCACGTGAGGTAAATAAAGTTTCAAATCTTGAGTTGATCTCAACTGTTATCTTATGATTTTATCATGTATTACATAATTAGAAGTTTCTAGGGATCAAATGTCAATTTAATCACCCATATCTCATTTGATATTTGACATTTCATTCGATATCAAGAAAAGGGGGCTTTCCTCTGAAATTAGGGTACCAGAGGTTAGTGAGATATTTTGTGAAAGGTAATAAAAGCAGATATGTTTTTTTACAGTTATGTATCCAAGCAATGTAATGATTTTATCATGCGTTACATAATTAGAGGTTTTCAGAGGTCAAATGTATGGAAAAATTAATCACCCATATATCAGAAAGGAATTATCTTTGAAAATGCAGTATGGAAGAAATGATGCTGAAAATGATGTACCAGACAATATTTAACATTTAAAATGTCGTTAAACGGCCCCTTTAATGAGATAAGATATCGGCCCAAAAACGTTTTACATATATCTCAGAAACGGTAATGAATTTCAAAACATATGTTGAACAAAATATGTTTGAAATAAAACGACCTTTCATTTGATATTAAGACAAAAAGAGAATAACTCCTCAAATTAGTGATCAAGAGGGACCTAAAGTCTTTTATCTATAAAGTCATTTACTGAGTGAATATTTTGTAATAGGTTATAGAAGCAAACTTAGGTACTATACGTTTATATATCCTAAAATATATTGATTTTCTCCTGCGCTACATAAATAGGGATTTTTGGGGCCAGTGGTAAAAAAGTTTAATCTTTTCTATCACAATTTGAAGAAATAAACTGTACAAGTATTTTAAAAAGCAACTTGAGAAAACTTATAAAAAACAATACAAGACAGCATTATTACTCAACTCCTATATAAAGATCGTGTTTTGTTGTCGAAAATTAAAGTCGATGGCGTCATATCACCTTCTATAAAATCGGACAGAAGACCTCCTCATTGCTCGCAACGAGGTCGTTTCTAGTTATTATTGTTATTATTATTATTATTATTACCATTATTATTATTATATTGAATATTACGTGTTGTTATTTTGAAATAACTAATAAGTTAAATCAAGTAAAAGTTCGTAATATTACTTATCATACTTAAAAGACTTATTATTTGCTAAATTCTAAAGGCAACATCATTCAACTGTGCTTACTGTTTGGATTTTGTCTTAGACATTTAATAATGTGTATACATTTAACAGGGCAACACCGTCCTTGTAGACACACCTGGCATTGGAGGATCAGGAAACGTTACTCATAAACTTATAGAATACCTTCCCAATGCGTTGGCTCTTATCTTTGTGGTGGACGTATCTAGTGCGGCTGGTATGCAAAAAGACAGGGTAACCTTGATGTTCTTACGTTTTTCTTAAACATACAACTTGAAAAAAAAGATGAACTGCATATCGATTATCAACCTTTAAACAATGACGATTTAGATTCCCGTATGGTTATCAATCCACCCAGCAAAGAATAGAAATTCCAGAATTTGAGTTCATATTTGAATACTATCAATTATATATATATATATGTATATATATATATATATATATATATATATATATATATATATATATATATATATATATATATATATATATATATATATATATATATACCTTTTATTCGTATAAAGTTTTAAAAAGGTAATACAAGCTACGCAATTTGAAATATTTATGTTTGACCCATTTTGAAAAAATAAAATTCGTAGAATAGAAAGAATTTAAAAAATATAAACATTGTGATTTAAATCTCACATCTTGTTTATATCTAAATTGTTCAAACCTTCCATTTTAAAGGGTTTTTTTTTATTAAGTTCAAAATGTTATAGTCTTAGCTAAAATTAGAATTTCCAAACTTTTTTTCTAAGTACAATAGTGTATGCTTTCGTACAACTAAGCATGCCTTTTATAGTCTGTCCCAAAATAATTCTGCCGAATATTTTCTTAAATTATTCGATATCCATAAATACATCTTGATTCAAACGATGTTCATTCGAAAGTATAAAAAACATCTCAAGATTTATCTATTGAAACGCGCCCTTTAGCTTGCCAGGTTGCAATACACGGCTTGAAAATAGAAAGTCTACAGGGATTTTGCATTGCACTAGCCATAGTTAAGGTCAAGATCTAGTATATGATTCCAGACTGTCTTTTTGGTGCCAAAACCATTATGGCGTCATAATTGATTTGATGATTTTTCCGGTATTTTAATTGTAACAATATTTTGGCATTCTATATTTTATCACGGGAAAAGTAATCCCGGTACCTATATTCTGTTTGACATCATTTTATAGAGGATGCCAAGAGCTTGTTAAATGCGGTTTTTTGAAAGATTGTAGGCATTCTAGATATATTTCATTAGTCAAAACGGACAAATTTTGCTACTTTTATCCTTAATATTTCATAAAATATGATTGTTTAAAACATGTCTTTTTTTAATTGTGTTTACCAAAAAAATAAGGCTACGGTACACTCTATGAAACAAGATATTTTTTTTTATGAAGCATCATTAAAAGAGTTTATATCTTGATTTTCATAAACTTGGAGAAATGGAGAAAAGATGTCAACATTCCCCTTATAAATCTCCGTAGGAAATCCTTTTTCGTTCCTGTGAATTTTTACGAGAAAAAAATCATAATGTGTGAATGAAGTTATCTTTGAAATTTCCCTTTCATTGAGTTCAATCGCACTTCTTATACAAGTATGAATAGTTTTTTTATTAAAATCGTCCAAATGTGCAGCATAAATATCTTGGGACAGACTTTAGTAAATGAATTTTTTTTGGATCAAAACTCAAACACAAAAAATAAATTCAAAATTGCCGTTTTATAATGTACGAATATTGTTTGTAAATATTTTTTTTCAAAAGTTACTCTAGTAATAAAAGTGTTTTGGCACTGTCGTTCTAATAGGACGTGCCAAAATTTCGAAATTTAGGCCCTAAGGTTTAAACAAATAAAAATACGAAAGTTTTTTACAACCATCCCACCCCCATCCACAAAAAAAAAAAAAAAAAAAAAAAAAAAATCCCCCCCCCACAAAAAAACCCCCCAAAAAAACCAAACAAAAACAAAACAAAAACAACAAAATAATAGTAAGTTAATTGTCCCCCAAGAAAACACACGAGGCGAAGCCGAGGGAAATAGTTGCTGTTTAATGGGACACTACACTTGCTATCGTCAGAACAGTCAGTAAATAGGTTTTTTATTATATCGAAGATTTTTTGTTTTCTGTCGGCGATGCAGAATTTCTTCATTAACAAATTAGAGTTATCGAACTTTGAATTTGAAGGTGGTCCAAGTTTTAAAAAGATGGAAATCGAATGCCGCCGGTGAAGAGTTTTAATGGTCATTTGTCATTGGAAGATAGCACAGAAACTATTTCACGGTTTGATAGAATAGCATGTTTATTCGTTGCGATTTTGCGTAGAAAAAAATAATAGAGGTATGATAATGTTGACAATTTTTTTATAATAGTCATTGTATATGAAAAGAAAAACAAATAACAAAATCTTAAATAAATAGTTGACACAATTTTAAAAACATAACATTAAAAGTATTTAAATATGTGTTTTAAATTTATAAAATTGACCGAACCTTATTTTTTTTAAAAAGTATTCAATGTATAACGACAGCATTTTGTACCTAACTAAAGAATTGTCAAATATTTGTTTCCCATGGTATCATTTATTATCAAATATTAAATCAATTCTGAAGTTATCAAATATAGACCCTGAAACATGCTTCTACTCTTAATACTCTTTAACAAACCGTGTAGTTCCGTGCAAGAAACTAACCGTACCGTCCTCAAAGCTAACGGTTGCGTTTGTCCTATACCACCGAACCTGAACCTGTGTGTAAAACCTTTTGTTTTTGTTTTTTTAAATTGCATATAATTATCAATATGATATCTATTGTTATATTATTGTCAATATTGTACGGCACTAAACCTTGACCTTGTATGTCGCAGAGGGTTTATTTAGGCAATACCTGCTATCCGATCCGTTTTTGTGATATATTGCATAATAAAAAACGAATCTGTCAAAAAACGACCCACAAAAAATGCAGCATTTGCCTTACTGTGCAACAATGTTAGCTTTTTAAAGCTAAGAAAGTCAGCCAGTTGAATGTTAAAAAGAATGCCATATCTTTAAAAATAAATTCATAAACTGGACTTAACATTATGTTTTATTATACTTTCATGTTAAATACTGAAATCTGATTGGTTTAGACGCAGTTGATAATCCGTTCTATTACCCGCAGCGTTAGCAACGCACTTAGCAACGTGTAACACAACGAATTGTTACATGTGCGTAAATTATGCGCATACGGTTCGCCGTATGATTCTCGTTATTTCTATTCAAAAACAATATAACAATTCTCTAACATGAAGACATTCAGTATATGTTTCTTTTCCCCTATTATTAGGGTCTTCCGTTTTTAACAGAAGGCCCTCTTGTTATTCTACGGTTTCTTTTTCTTTATTATTCTTTTTTTTTTTAATCTTTTTCTGAATGACCATAATGAATGCAGAATATGCATCAAAGAAATGCCGCCATCTCAATGCTTGTATACACAACATTAAGCA